>JAJIBD010022310.1:0-125830 GCA_021461705.1 Cryptotis parvus | reverse complement strand
GGTATTGTTTCAGATGAATTTTTTTTAATTAAACATTTTATTATACCACCGTGAGATATACAATTATGTTGTTCATGTTTGGAGGTTTCGGTCACACGGTGTTCCAGCACCCACCCTCCACCAGTGACCATTTCCCACCACCAATGTCCCCAATTCCCTCCCCCATCCCATAGCCTGCCTAAATGGCAGGTTCTTTATCTCCTTTTCTCTCTCCCTCTCTCTCTTCCTTCTCTTACACATTGTGGGTTGCACTACATACACTTAGAAGCCATCATGTGCATTTTTTGCCTGTATTTAGTGCTCAGTTCTAAGTTGGTATCAGCACTTTTGACATTTATTCACACATGTTCCCTTCTCTATCTTACCTAACCTCTGACTCCCACACGTTTGTGGTAATTTCCACTTTTGGTAAGATCACCTGATATATTTATGTCATGCAAATAAATGCAGTCATTCTATGTCTCTCTCTTTCCTTCTGACTAACTTCACTCAACACGATCCTTTCCATGTCCATTCATTTATAGGCAAATTTCATAACTTCATTTTTCCTAATAGCTGCATAGTATTCCATAGTGTAGATGTACCACAGTTTCTTTATCCAGTCATCAGTTCTTGGGCATACTGGCTGTTTCCAGGTTCTGGCTATTGTGAATAGTGCTGCTATGAAAATAAAAGTGCGGATTGTGTTTCCGCTGTGTGTTTTTGGCTTCCCAGGGGTATATTCCCAGGAGTGGTATGGCTGGATCAAAAGGAAGCTCAATTTCTAGTCTTTGGAGGAATGTCCATATTGTTTCCCAGAAAGGTTGTGCAAGTCGACATTCCCACCAACAATGTATGAGAGTCCCCTTTTCCCCGCATCCACGCCAGCACTTGTTGCTTTTACCCTTTGGATATGGGCCAGTCTCTGTGGTGTGAGGTGATATCTCATTGTTGTTTTGATTTGCATCTCTCTGATGATTAGTGATGATGAGCAATTTTTCATATGTCTTTTGGCCATTCGAATTTCTTCCTTGTCAAAGTTTCTGTTCATCTCTTCTCCCCATTTTTTAATGGGGTTGGCTGTTTTCTTCTTATATAGCTGTACCATTGCCTGATATATCCTGGATATTAACCCCTTATCAGATGGGTATTGGGTGAATATTCTTTCCCATTCTGTGGACTGTCTTTCTATCTTAGTCACTGCTTCTTTCGCGGGTGCAGAAGCTCTTTAGTTTCTATTTTCTTCTAGTTGCTTTGTTAATAGTGTTTCACCTTTGAAGATGTCTTTAGCTTCAATGTCGTGAAGGTTTTTTCCTATATTTTCTTCAACGTACTTCATGGAATCAGGTCTGATATTGAGATCTTTAATCCATTTTGATCTGATTTTTGTGCAAGGTGTTAGACACAGGTCCAAATTCATTTTTTTACATGTAGCTGTCCAGTTTTCCCCAGCACCACTTGTTGAAGAGGCTTTCCTTATTCCAGTTTGGATTCTTTTGCACCTTTATCAAAGATTAACTGATCATCCAACACCACCCTCCGCCCCCCGCGTGGTTATAAAAGATAGAAAAATAAAAGCCCGGAGAGGAAGGGGAGGTAAAAAAAAAAAAAAAATTGGGGAAGGAAGCCGCCGGCGGCCGAAGAGGAAGGAAAAAAAAGAAGGAGAGGGGGGGGGCGGCAACAAGGAAGACAGTGATAAGGTAAGTCTTTGAGGTTGGGTGTCAGGATACTCAACTCTATTCCATAGATCCATAGGTCTGTTTTTATTCCAGTACCACGCTGTTTTAATTACTGCTGCTTTGTAGTACAGTTTGAGGTTGGGAAAGGTGATGCCTCCCATCTTCTTCTTCCCAAGGATTGCTTTAGCTATCCGTGGGGGGTTTGTTATTCCATACGAATTTCAGGAGTGTTTGGTCAATTTCTTTAAAGAATGTCATGGGTATCCTTATAGGAACCGCATTGAATCTGTACAAAGATCTAGGGAGTATTACCATCAGATGAATTTTTTAAAAGATTTTTTATTATACCACTGTGAGATATACAATTACAAAGATGTTCATTTATGGTTTTCAGCCATACAGTGTTCCAGCACCCATCCCTGCACCAGTTCCCACTTCCCACCACCAATGTCCCCTGATTCTCTCCCCTCTCCCCTGCCTGCCTCAACGGGAGGCACTTTTCCCCTTTTTCTCTCTCTCTCTGTCTCTCTGTCTCTGTCTCTGTTTCTCTCTGTCTCTCTCTCTGTCTCTGTCTCTCTGCCTCTGTCTCTTTTCTTTTCTTACATTGTGGCTTGCAATACATACATTATTTGGGCCCGTGATTTGAATCAGTCTAACCATATCCCTGGTGTGTGTGTGTGTGTGTGTGTGTGTGTGTGTGTGTGTGTGTGCTTTGACATGGGGTAGTATGTACCCATGATTAGTGCACATGAACATTTTCAGGGTTCAGCAGGACCAGTCAGACACCCCACCCCAACCCCACCCTTTAGTAACACGTGCGTTTGACACGGGGATGCCCGATGGCACTGGGGCATGGAGCAGAAACTAGGAGGAGTGGAGTTGGGGGCTGGGGGAGTCCCGAGCAGGTCCCGCTGGCCGGGGCTGCGCTCTGAATTGTGTGGGTCTGTGCGGGAGGAAGGGCGGAGCCGCCTCTCCAGCGGCGTTGGGCGCGGAGGGGGGAGGTTGGCCGGGCCGCGGGGCGGCGCAGGGGCTGCAGGGGTGCGCGCAGCATCGTGGGGCGCGCGGGCTCCCCGTGGCAGGCCGGTGGTGACGGTGGACCGCGAGCCTGAGTGCGGGCGCTCGCTGCCGCCTTGACGTCGCCTGCGAGCGCGACTGCGAAGTCAGGGCGACCCCCAGCACCTCCTGCAGCTGCCACGGGTAGGAGAGAAGAGAAACTGGGGGCTAAGAACGAGAGATGCGTGGGGTGGGGGTGCAGGAGGGAGGGGAGGCCTCGCGGATGCCAGGCAACCACGTTGGCCTCAACTGTCAGGGGGACCAGTGCTAAGGCCCGGGAGAGAAGGGAACACAGACGCGCTTCTCCCCTCCCTAAACACCCTGCAACGGGGAACTGTCCCCAGGGCAGCTGACTCCTGCTGCTGCTGACCCAAGAGTTCCTAGAAGGGAGACCCCAACCCAGAAACCTGGCCTTTACCTACCGAGGCTCCTTTCAAAGCCTGCTGCTGCGAACCAAGGCTTTCCAAGGCAGCACTGGAGTGACTAGGGATCAACGAGCAACTAATAATTAGAAAACATTCGATTGGGGAAATGCGGAAGTTGCTGTGGTTTTGGCAGTAGGTCTGTTAATGTGATTTATTGCTGGAGCAAAGCAGCCCCTATGCTCTCTCGGGCTTGGGCTCCTCGTTCTCTCCTTCATTAAACATTCGCTCGGCGGGTACTTGTGCCAGGCTGCAGGAAACGACTGTAGAGCTAGAAACAAGAGCTCGTCCTGCCTTGCCAGTGCGCGAGGAAATTCCCCAGACACCTGTAGCTGATGCAGGTGTTGGAGGTGGAGAGGGAGAGCCCCGGCCCCTTGGAATCTCCAAAGGAGATGTCAGTGTGGGTCGACAGAAAGGGTCATCTGGGAGCATCTGGGGGCACCCGGAAGAGGGTCAGTATTAGCAGCAGAATGTGAGGATCCCGGTAGTTTGGTTTGCCTGGTTAGTGTATGGAAGGATGAATATGGAATGAAGATTCTGTAGAGGGCACCAGGAGGTCCCAGTATGAGGGGCAATCATGGAGGAATTTCAAGCAGATAATGAGGGTTCATGCCCGAGGTGTATCTCATGGGGAGGGGGCACCTATGCTGGAGGGAAGTGAGAAAGTTGGACGAGGACCCCAGCACCTCTGAGTGTCTGTGATTTGCTATCAGGAAGCCCAGAGCTTTTGCGACGGCGTTGGTGTAGCAGGGCTATGGGTGAAAAGACAGCTGCAGTGGAAAGGGACCGGATTGAGTTAGGGAAGTGTTGGATTAGGAGAAACTTATAATGGCATTGCAGACTGCCAGTGGCGTTCTTGGGAGTAGTTTGCAAAAGCGCTTAGTATTCCTGTGATACAGGTAGACTCCAGGACAGGGAACGCCGTTTATCAGCCGCTCCTCTGTGCCTGCAATGGCTATTTCTTGCGATGCATCTCCAGGGACCAGCATGAAGCTATAAGCCAGGCATTCCGCTTTTGGTGGTTGAAATGGGAAATTTCTTGTACAGAAATTACAGCCACCTTTGTGCCACTCTCTGCTATAAATTGACCAAACTGTTCTGTGCTGATAAACTGTTCATAGGAAGTTACTTTTGCCTACGAGATGACAGACACACGGATGGCAGTAGAAATCTTTATAAATGCATCTGAATTGGGTCTTGGTGCGACACAAATTACCTACTTGCGAGTGGGTACAATAGTTAGGTGTGGTCCATGTAAATCAAATGACCCAAAGAGTCATTAGGTTCATTTGCCTGAGGCTTGAGTCTGGATACTTCTCCATGACTCTAGTCCCACCTTGACACACCTCCTGACGGCAAGAGCAGGGATTTCACTCCAAACCCCCAAATCTCATTACTCCCAGTATGCAACAACTTCCTATGGAATATGTATTCTCTATGCTGATCCAGTTTCTCAGTTCAGTGGGTCTTAGAGAAGAGGAAAACCATGATATGTTTATACCAATTCCTTTGTGAATTAGGTTAAGAGGTGGTACAATGTTTGTGGCATCTAGAGGACAAACACTTTATTCTAGGTCTATCATTTGCCATTGGTGTGATTTAAGCTAGGAAACTGAATGTATGAGTCAGAGTTTTTCACCTATGAAATAATGGCTGTGTCCTATGTTCATGACCACAGACCAGCCTGACAGTGGATGAGAAAGACTGCAGAGGACAAGGGCAGCATGGTGTACCCAAGGAGATGCCATTAAAACTCAGATATTTGGAGTCAGACCTTGCTTAATCTGAGTCCAGGTATGGGACTTTTGTCACTGTGTGGGCTTGGGTGAGTACCTACACCGGATTTAATATCAGGTGCTGTCTGGTTTATCTGCTGTCTGGTTGCTGAGAACATCACACCTGAGGGAAATCTGGGGAATAAAATGAGAGAACATTAGCCCTGAAGGCGGCCTTAGATGGACACCTTTCTCTGCCACTCCCCCTCCACCGCAGGAGATCTTACATATCAACTCTGAGAGCATTTCACAATTCCCCCAAAACACATCTACAGCCACAAGATTGCGGCAGTTTCTTATAGGATCACCTTCAATGAAAGAAATACTTCCCTGGTATACTGCTAAAAACAGCTCAGTTTCAATTTAATTTCCTCATATTGGTCCTCATATGCACAAGAGAATAAAGTACCTCAGTTTCTCTCTCTCTCTCTCTCTCTCTGTCTCTCATTATATGGCCTATTTGAAGTCATTTGTAGGTTTATGTATAGGGAATGACGCAGTGTTCTATGACATTTCATATCATGATGGTGACATCATTTAGAGCTAAAATGCATCACCACAGGATATGGTCATCACCGTCAGGGGTGGAGATGCAAAACCTTCCCATCACATCAGAATCCGTGTTGCCCTTCTCTAACTCAAGCACTTTTCTTTCAATACTCCATTTATTCCTGTCATTAGCAATTATTCTCTGTTTTTATAGTTTTGCCATTTCAAGAGTTTTCTATAGAGATTCATATAACCTTTGGACATTGTCTTTTCCAATCCACCTAATTTTCTGGGGAGTCATTCAGCTTATTTCATCAAGAATTCATTTTCATTCCCCTTTAACATTCCCCAGTATGGTAGAACCACAATTTGTTTAGACACCTATTGAAGGTTGTCTGAGTTATTTCCTGTACCGAAGTAATTAAAATAGATTATTGATCAGCTATCAATGTGTGCACAGGTTTTTATGAAAATATACTTTTCTTGGGGCCAGACTGATAGTACTGTGGGTGGGGTTATTGCCTTGTATGTGACTGACCCAGAATCAATCCTAGGCATCCCATATGGGCCCCCAAACATACCAAGGGGGATCCCTCATGTATAGCCAGGAGTAAGCCCTGAGTCCTGGTGGGGAGTGAGGGCAAGAGGGTTTGGGGAGGGGAAGAGGAAGAGGAGGAGCAGGAGGTAATGAAAAAGAGAAGAGGTGGAGCATGGGAAAGGAAGGGAATAGGACAGAAGGGAAGGAAAAGGAAAAAAAACAGTTTTCTTGTCTTTACCTTTCTGGAATAGTAGCAGTACAATTACTGAGTCGTATGGTTGGTGTAAGATTTTACTTCATTTTATTTAGGCTTTTGGGATCACATTAGGCAGTGCCAAGGGGTTACTTGTAGCTCTGCACTCAGGAATTACTTCTGGTCATTCTCGTGAAATCATATGGGATGCCTAAGATTGAATCTGGGGAGGGCATGTGCAAGGCAAATGCCCTCCCTACTGTACTGTCACTCCAACCCCCTTTTTAAAAAATTTTTTTAAGCAACTTCAACTTACACCCAATGTGGCTGTACCATCTTAAAGTCTAACCTGCAATGAATGGGTGATCAAGTTACTCTAATTTTACATGAAAGACTTAAGCACATGATCCATTTTGAACCAGTTTTGGGATCAAGTGAGAGACTTAGATTAAGATTCTTTATCTGTTTAGAAATAAACATCCAATTACTTCTGTGCCATTTGTTGAAAATATTTCATACAGTAGCAAATTTCCTGTCTGTTTTTTTCTCAGTCTTGAAAATGACGTGGTTGTGTGTAAAGTGCCTAAGTGCTGTTCAAGCTCCTTTCCCTGGGTTCTTGGATTCCAGGTACCTCAGAATGACAGTGAGGAGCAGATGGGGAACCATAAGTGCCCCCCCCACCTTGATTTCAACCAGGGCATCGTTGTTTTTCCTGTTTCATGTTTTGTTGCTTCGTCTGCTATATAGATTGATACAAGATCTTACTGAGAAAAGCAAATTTAATTAGCGGTGGGATAGATAATATCCATAATACCTTTCTCTCCAGATTGCTATGATCTGGTGTGATTTGATGTGAGAATTCAAACTTCTTTACGTATTAACCTTACGTTTTCTTCCTGAATGTCTCCGGTTGCTCTTATGAAATGTTTCTCTTTCATCCTGTCATCCTTCTCTGCAGATGTGATGGGCGCCATCAAATCAATTAAGTTAGCTTACATAAATCAATGTATGAACTATATGTCAGGCATTCAAAGTGGCTTAGCTATATTTGTAAATGTTTGACATTTTGCAGGGGGACACATTCATTCCACAGAATTATAATGACTGAGGGAATGAGGAGCGAACATGGCAGAGCAGCCTTAAGCAGTAATCTCAGCCTTTCCAGTCACCATCCACCCGTCTTGCCCTTGCCAGTTCAATAAACCCTTGCAGCAGCTTTTAGTCAGCTTGTGAAAGGCTGCTTGAAACATCTTTTTAAGACAAAGTACATATGTCCTTATGCTGGTCTCCAGAATCAGGACACTGAGATTCAGAGTGTTCATGTGACTTATGCAAGTGACAGAACCAGCAGGCAGATCAGAGACGAGACCTCGTAGCTCCCCACTGTGTTCACTTAGGTGGCTCTTTATATTTTATTTTATGTTATTCTATTTTATTGTTTTTGTTCGTTTTGGGGCTATATCCAGATGTGATCAGGTCTTACTCCTGGCTCTGCACTCAGGAATCACTCCTGATGGTGCTCAGGAGATCCTATGAGGTACCTGGGATTAAACCCTGGTAGTGATGTTCAAGACAAAACTTTAACCTCTGTATTATTTCTCCGGCTCCTCCCCTATGTATTTTATAACACAAGGGTTTCAGTGAGAATTTGCCAAGAGTTGGCAATTGCTACTGTAGCAATTATTTTCTGTAAAGTGGGATAATAGCATAATAAACGTAAATAGCTATAGGTTTTCTAAGGATTAAATAGGGTTAATTGAGATGGAGCATTTAGGAAAGAAAGAAGCTCCATTATTCAGAATGCTTTTCATGCAGACAGTGGTTATTACTGTAAGCTTGGCAGGGTCTCCAAATACTAGTCGCGTCACCGGTCGGTTGATTCCTATTTACAGGAAATGTGTTTGTTTATATCGTAGTATATTATCTATTTTTCCTCTTATTACCCACATGGCTAAATTGTGAGCTGTGATATTAATAAGACTCAGACATATTTGAGAGGGTGGTTAGACTTAATGGTTTCCATAAAGTTGTTTTAATAGTTATTTTTCAACAGATGGACGACTTACATTTGGCTACATTTCTGTGACAGTATGATGATTGAAGTTTTCAACAGATGGCACCCAAATACTTGGGAAAACGCCCTCCCAATATTAATTGTTGTAAAAAGACTTCGAGAGTGCCAGGGAAATGATAGTCTGTATTCCCAAGTCCTTAGCTTGTGCTATTATAATTATAATTTAAATGATTTGGAAGTTTTTCTTTCTGGCACTTGGATTTATTGTGTAAATTAACATACATGTCTATAATAGAGTGGGAGATGATGAGGAACACTCTGTGGTCTAGTAAGAACTCAACATGGATAGAATATTACATCTTTGGATTAAAGACAAACATGCATAACTTGCTCTTGTAGAGTCTTCTGCTTCTAAACCATTCATAGTAAATGTAGCCTTCCCTAAAAGTCAATTTTCAGAGACATATATGTTCCCTCTGAAAAGTATTGATTTAGAAGGGAAAGAGTCTTGCCAAGCAGAATTTTCAGATGTAACCATCAATATGCTGATTGTAACCTTCCAAGCTGTCCAACTTTTGCATTGACCATCTTGCTGTTTCTTGGAATTGGTAGTGAGCCAGTAGTGGGGTAGTAGAAATATGTGGGAGTGTTTGTTGTCATAGTGTGTAAGACGCACAATGATATTCATTGGTGGAGACTAGAGTGCTCAGACATACACAGCACAGTTGAATACAGGAAGAAATGTTCCATAACCTATAGTACACCTGAGTATCTGACTGAACAGTCATCTGATCCTCTGCCTAAATGAAATGAAGAGCAAGGTTTGCAATACAAATTTTTCCATAAAGTATTAGCATCCACACATCCCTCCATTCTCTGATTTGATTGTGTTGCTCATCGCTCATTTCCCAATCCTCACTTTCTCATGATAAGTAGTGACAGCAAATAGACACTTTATGATAGCATTTGAGTAGTTATGGATGACCATTTGTAGTAAATCAATATTTCCTTTCCCTTTCCTCAAAGACTATTACTGTAACATTAAAAAATCACTTAGGGAAGGAATGATAGTACAGTAGGTAGGGCATTTGCTTTGCACACGGCTGACCCAGGTTTGATCCCTGGAATCCCATATGGTTCCCAGAGCACTGCCAGGAGTAATTCCTGAGTGCAGAGCCAGGAGTAACTCCTGAGCATCTCTGGATGTGACCCAATGAGACCAAGAAAATCACTTATAGGCAAACCATATTATCCATGAATTTCTGGATTTAAAGAGAAAACAACAAAATGCCTATGATATTTTGTTGTAATATGGCACTGGGGCTGATAAGGAAGCATTGTTATGTAAAAGTAAACTATAGTAGACAAATATTTCTCCACACATAATTCAGTGTTGGAATCCTTAGAAGGAAAGAACAATACTGTGAGTCAAAGGCTGGGGTGGCAGAGGGTTCCCACTAACTTCTATCCCTTTGCTTCTACGTCATTAAGATTGGCAAGTTGTGTCAGTTCGATCTTCTTGATGTCTGTCATTGCAGATGGCATTTAATGGTTGCTTTAGTTTGAAATACCCTGGAAACCCCAAACAAGGTGACTTGATCGAAGTCTTTCGTCCCGGCTATCAGCACTGGGCTCTGTATTTGGGCGATGGTTATGTCATCAACATTGCACCTCTAGGTAAGCTCTGAAGAGATGCTCTTTTTCTTGTAATAAGAGGAAAGAAAAGAATCACATAAGATGGAAATAAAAAGAAGAAAGCAAAAATGTCTTCGATGATTATCTTGGTTGAGAGAAGGTCATTAAGTGTCTAGGAAGTGTCATTGAAGATATTGACAGACCAGCCCCCAGCATTACAACTTTAAACCTCTGGAATGGAAAAAAATGTAATTGAAAATCAAATCATCAGATGGGGAAAATAATTTTCAACGACAAAAAAGTCTTTGTATCTCACATCAGGATATTGTTTCTGTTCATTCAGCATACATTTATGCTTCAGCTGCTAATCTAGGTTCTGGGAATACTTAAACATCACCCAGGATAGTGAAGCTTCCAATTTAGTGGAGAGAAAGACACACAACACACACACACACACACACACACACATGCACACACAAGCACAAATACAGAGGAGAGGAAAGAGAGAACAAAATGCACAAAAGCAGTGTTAGGTGAGTGATAAGTGAAATGACAAAAATAAATCAGAAAATTGGGGGCTGAGGTTGCTGTGATTTTAAATTAAGAAAGAAATATTTGATAAATGATTTGAATAAGTGAGGAATTAGGGTATTTCTCAGACTCGCAGGAAGCAACCACCAGAATCTCAACACCCAACTACCTCCCAAAATAGGTAGAGAATTGTGGAAAGTGTGTAGAAGAGGAAAAGCAAAAGTCAACTTTCTTCTTTTAAAAGTCTCTACTCTTTATGACTGCATTTATTTGCATGACATAAATATATCAGGTGATCTTACCAAAAGTGGAAATTACCACAAACGTGTGGGTGTCAGAGGTTAGGTAAGATAGAGAAGGGAACATGTGTGAATAAATGTCAAAAGGGCTGCTACCAACATAGAACTGAGCATTAAATGCAGGCAAAAAATGCACATGATGGCTTCTAGGTGTATGTAGTACAACCCACAATGTGTAAGAGAAGGGAAAGAGAGAGAGGGAGAGATAAAAGAGATAAAGAACCTGCCATTTGGCCAGGCTATGGGAGAGGGAGGGAATTGGGGACATTGGTGGTGGGAAATGGGCACTGGTGGAGGGTGGGGTGCTGGAACACTATGTGACAGAAACTTCCAAACATGAACAACATTGTAATTGCATATCTCATGGTGGTATAATAAGTATAATAAAATGTTTAATAAAAAAAGTCTCTACTCTTTGGGCCAGAGCGATAGTACAGTGGGTAAGGTGTTTGCCTTGCATGTAGCCAACCCAGGTGCAATCTACATATGGTGTCTGAGTCCCCCAGGAATGAGTGATTCCTGGTGTAGAGCCAGGAGTAACCCCTGAGCATTGCCAGTTATGGCCCAAAAAAGCAAAAAAATAGAAATTAGGAGTGTCTGCTTTAAGTCATGCAGGAATTGTAAAACATAGCAACAGATTTTATGCCAGTCACGTGAGGAAGTTAGAAAATGCCCATGAGATCACTGGCAAGGGTTTAATAAAATAAACAGAAATATGCTGTTATGGAAATCTAAGTTGATAAAATTGTTTATGACAGCAATTTAATAATTGCTCTGACCTTGCAATTGTATTTCCATGAATCATTCTGGGGATGTTTATAGATCTAAATCAACATATATCTGTATAATGTATTTGCTTTTATAATGGTTTAAAAGAGATACTGCCTTAGTGTTTAATAGGGGAATAGTTAAATGGGATCTAATTTTACCAAAAGACATTGGCTGACCTTTTGGAAAACAATATGGGCATTCTTCCGAAAACTAGATATTGAGCTCCCATTTGATCTGGCAATAGCACTCCTGGGAATATACCCGAGAGACTGAAAAACACATAGCAGAAACACTGTCTGTACTTCTTTATTAATCTCTGTGCTATTCACAATAGCTAGAATCTGGAAACAACCTAAATGCCCGAGAACAGAGGACTGGCTAAAGAAACTGTGATTCATCTGCACTATGGAATACTATGCAGCTGTCAGAAAAGACGAAATTATGAGGGGCTGGAGCGATAGCCCGGCGGGCAGGGCGTTGCCTTGCACGAGGACGGCCTGTGCCGGCCAGGGTTCAATCCCCCACATCCCATATGGTCCCCGGAGCACCGCCAGGAGTAATTCCTGAGCAAAGAGCCAGGAGTAACCCCTGAGCATCGCCGGGTGTGACCCAAAAAAGCAAAAAAAAAAAAAAAAAGACAAAATTATGAAATTTAAATTTACCTGCAAAAAGGATGAACATGGAGACTATCATGCTGAGTGAAATTAGTCAGAAGGAAAAGGACAGATATAGAATGACTGCATTCATTAATAGGATATAAATAGATACCAGTGTTTTACTAAATATGGGAAATGGTAATGGCAGATTAAAAACTCACCATTGAATATACACAAAGAGACTTAAGTGATAAACTCTAAATATCTGCAGAGCTAGCCACAATGTGTAAAACAAGAGGGAGAGAGATGCAGAGACAGAGAGAGAGAGAGAGAGAGAGAGAGAGAGAGAGAGAGAGAGAGAGAGGATACTGGGGTACCTGCTATTGAGGCAACCTGAGGGTGGGTGGGAGGGTGGGGTACATTGGTGGTGGAAATGGGGCACTGGTGGAGGGATGGGTACTGGAATACTATATTACCAAGAACGAATTATGCACACCTTTGTAATTGTATGTCTCACGGTGGTATAATAAAAAAAGTTAAAAAAATAAAATAAAAACAGCAGAGGAAAAAAAAAGACATTGGCTGGAAGTTTAACTTTCATGTCAACAGAAATCGCCTTTGAATACGTTTAAACAAAAGGGCAAATTTTTTACTTCCCTCACGGCCATCACGGAGAGGAGAGAAATAGAGCTCATCAGAGTTGCCTCTTTAAGGGTCTGAGGTCTTTTGTATACAAGAATTCCTGTCAGTGTAGGGAAATAGAAAGGACTCTGAGGCACATCTAGAAGACAGTTCCTACAAGGTTATGTTCAGCTTCAAGACTCAGAGTTTTTGCCAGAGGAACTGATGAGAAACAAAGGCAAAGGTCCAGTCTGATCCCATTTTGCCTTTTCAGAGGACTGGGATACCTTTGGTATCTGGATCTGGTTTGTAGAATTCAAATTGCAGCCAACTTGTAGCCTTGTTCAAAATGCAAGTATAAACTGCAAAAACACCATTTAAGTGTAGTCGAGTTTCAGGAGTCTGCTAACTTAACATACTATTACTAAACCCCAAGCATTCAGAGGTTGAAAAAGAGGCTACTTTATAGGAACAGTGGACTGAGATAGTATCTGTCCTAGGTTAGAAATATCTACCAGGGTGATCTCTATTATTATCAATTCATAGAGAATTTGTTGTTTAAGAATAGGTTGAATTTTCTCACCCAATCAGACTATGTTTCTTGCTTATAATTGGTCTGTTTAAATTCTAAGATCTGAATCTTAGAACTGATTAATTATTAGACCTCTATGAGTTTCTGAAATTATGTACATTTCCCTAGTTACTCCAGTTTAGTGATGTGTCTTTTATAGTACTCACTAAAAATATTTGTATTTTGGTCTGATATGTTGTGCATTCTCCATTTTATTTATCATTCTATTTATTAAGGGTCATTCTGTTTCCCTTTGAGGATCTAGCAAAGAATTTATTATTTGTTTTAAGAAAACAATGCTAATTTTCATCATCTTTTCTATTTTCTTTTGGGTTATAGTTCATTTATTTCTTCTCTAATTTTATTGCCACGGCAGAGCCTGGAAGCTACCCGTGGTGTATCCGATATGCCAAAAACACTAACGATAATGGATCTCATTCCCAACTAACAGAGACGTTATTGGCGCCCTCTCGAGCAAATCGATGAACAACGGGAAAGCAAGTGATACAAGTGTGAGGTGAATCAGACTATGTGGAAGTGTAAAAATTAAAAAAACTTGTAGTTCCCTCAGCCAGTACTAAGTAAATGTTATTGATACAGAGTTGACTGCTAAAGTGTTTCTGTTTGGTTGTACGTGAGCAACAGGGTTGGGTTTACTTATCCCAGCCTTCCGAAATTCTCAAAGAGCATTGGTGTTCTGGAACTTGGTGTCTCCTACCTTGCTAACCAAACTTGTGCTTACAGAGGATGGCATTGCCTCAGCATTTACAAGCGCCAAGTCTTTATTCAGCAGAAAGGCCATGGTGAAGATGCAGCTTTTAAAGGACGTTGTGGGAAAGGACACTTACAGAATAAACAACAAATATGATGAAATCTACCCCCTCTTCCTGTGGAGGAAGTCATGCAGCGGTCGGAATTTGTCATCGGGCAGGAGGTGGAGTATGACTTACTGGTCAATAACTGTGAGCATTTTGTGACATTGCTCGCTACGGAGAAAGCGCCTCAGAACAGGTGAGCCTGCTGTAGGACCTAGAAGTGTTCAGAGTTTCCTTAGCTGCAGTAAGAATGTCTTTCACTTGGAAATTGTAATGGCAGGGAATGATGCAGTTCCTAGGCCTCCAAAAAAAGAAAAGAAACAAGTGCCTATGTAAAAACATTGATGCACAGAGAGAGGGAATAAGGTTGTCTTAGGTCATGAGATGAGTTGGTGTCCAAACTGTGACTAGGACATGGTTATCATGAAGTTGGTGCCAAAAGGGGCTTAAGAAAAATCAAGACCATAATGCTTTATAATATCACTTGTCACTTGTCTTCCCGTTGTTCATCAATTTGCTTGAGCAGGCACCAGTAACATCTCCATACATCCTGTCACAAGCAAGTGTAGCCCAAAGGCATCTGCTTGCTCCAGGACCACAAAGAATATCAAACCATTCCTTCAGGTCATGGGAATAAGATCTATAATTATTACTGGGTTTTGGCATATCAAATACAACACGAGTAGCTTGCCAGGCTCTGTCATTTAGGTGGTACACTCTCAGTAGTAGGCTCTCATCTCGAGCTTTACTGATGAACCTCAACAGGGAGAGAACTGCTTTTCTCTTAGGTAGAGCTCTGAAGAGTTGTGGAGTCCGGATGTTGAGAATGACTGACCTCATGGTGTGGGGTTTCCTCACTGGGATGATGGGCCAGGGCTAGAACCTGCCTAGAACTATGTACAGTGTATAAATGTGAAAGATCCTGGTAAGGACCTGTTCCAAACTTCCAGTATTATCTAAGACTGTCACGTGACAGCAGAGCAGCCATGCACCAGCATAGCTGTGGTCCTGGAGTGTCTCTCTTCTGGGGTTGCTGACTGTGGTGGTCAGGAGCTCGCAGCCACACCCGCCAACATGGAGGTGGAGGAATGGGATGAGGAGCCCGAATCCCCACTCCAAGTCCAGTCAGTATGCCCCCCACACACACACACGTGTGAGCAAAACCCTAGGAGCCTTGTTGGACTCGGCCAGGGGCTGGTTGAACCATTTACCGCCCTCTGGAGCTCCATGGGCTGCTTCCACATGGGGCATTGCGGAGCAACTTGGGTCTGGAGTGGTTGGCTCTGGAGTGTTTCTCTTCCAGTGTTGCTGGCGCAGCTGTGGGTCTGGAGTGTCTCTCTTCTGGGGTTTCTAATATACATAGTGCTACCTAATATACTAAGAAAGAATATAGATATTTCAGTGGCCATATATGGCCTTTTTATGAGATCCATAGGCCAAGTGAAGACATCTCTTGTTATGTTGGTTAATGTCTTTTAGTTCTTTGTTTCAAGGGAAGTTTATACTCTTAAGCGTATCCTTTGATTCACCGAGTTTTGGTGGGCAGGGAGTGTTGGGGGGGTGTGTGGGAGAAGGTGTGGTGGGAGTGGTGAGTTACTAATAACCTACTTTAAGTAGCTTGCTACTTTGTCTCTTGTACCACTCTGGGGTGACATGGTAGATTCATAATGAGAAAGCGTGCTGATTCAATGACCCGATGCCTTACGTGCTCATATATTTGGCAATACAGGGGATTTAACCCCAGACATCACATATGCAAGTCAAGTGCTAGCTATATCACTGAACTGCCTTATGGGCCTCAACACTGATGTCTTGAACTATTAAGATTATATGAGTGTCTTAAAGTGGTAGCTAAATTATGTAAACATCTTTATCACCACAGCTTGGGAAAATGAGAAGTGGAATATAATATAATGTATTTGTTTTATTAGGTATAGTTGAATTAAAATGAACTTTTAATAGGCCTTGCATTAACAAATGAGTGTTTAATTCCCATGTAATAGTAAATTGTTTCTGAGCCAGAGCACAATGTATGTACATTCTAGTTCCTGCCCATCTTCCCATTGGGAGAACAGAGCTAGGAAAGAGTCCATCTACCTTTGTTAGTAATAAAGTTGTTCCCTGACTCTTAATAAACTTTTTTTAATGTAACAAAAAACAGGAAATAGGAAATAAAAAGAAATTCTTGATTTGACTTATTTGCAATTCTTCATTTTTTTCTCCCCATCAAAACCTATAAGGAACAAATCAATCAGGCATTTGAGAAGTAGATACAGTAAGAGCTCTCTGCTTACTCTGGATTACCTAAATACACATAAATTTTTTCAAAAGTGTTTCCCTCCTCTCCTCTCAGGAAGGACGGAACTTAATATTTGAGGATAACCAGTGGTAGAACCCTTGTCATCCAATAGAGGGCACCCAGGAACCTACCTTGACACATTAGGTAGGTCTGGAGCCAAAAGCAGGTTTCCATTGTCCTGTCATTTGTGTGCAAGTTTTTGCTAAAGAATCTACAAAAGTTTGGATTCCATGTCATCCCTTTGCACTAGTCTTCCCTGACTTTCTCTAAGGTTTACATAAGATGCACTTAATATATTTTTGGTTTTCCTGTTTTTAATTTGCTTTCCAGAGCTTTAGCCAAGACCCTGAGATGGGTAAAGAAAGTGCTTTGCCCTCCCAAAAAATTGATTAGCTTTAGGATTATACAATATTTTGTGTTCTGTGGGTTTTGCCAAATATATAATAATGACACATATCCATCACTACCACTACAGTATTATACACAGTAGATTTCCTGTTCTGAAAATTCTGTGATTAGCGGTTAGAGGTAAGTAATTCTGTTACTTACCTCTAACCGCTGGCAACCATTGATTATTTTACTCTTTCTATAGTAATGTCCTTTCTAAAATGTCATTGAGTTGAAATCATCCTAAGCAATATGCATTTAAAGCTTTACAATTTTTTTTTACTTTTCTTTTTATCACTTAAAATATTTCATTGTCTAATTGTACCACTAATCTACTGAAGGACAATTCCGTTGTTTTCAAGTTTAAGTAATTTTATTTTTGGGGGGGAGTGGAGCACACCCAGTGGTACTCTGGGCTCACTCCATACTCAGTGCTCAGGAATCACTCCTGACGGGCTTGGGGGACCATGTGCAATGCCTAGGATCAAGTTTGGGTAGGCCGCTTGCAAAGCAAACTCCCTCTCTGCAATCTTACTGCTTCAAGTCTCAAATCTGAGTCATTTTAAATAAAACTGCTATTAGAGTCCATGTAAAGGTCTTTGTGTAAACATACATTTTCAGCTGATTTGGGCATAGAGCAAGTTGCTTACTTGTATGGAAAGGAGATGTTTAGTTCTGTAAGTAGGTGCCAATCATTTCCCCAAGTGTTTGTGCTAATTTGTATACAACAATGAGTGAGTTTGTGTTGCTCTACATACATTTTGATCTTTGCTGTCATCTGCACTTTGGGTTTTAGTCTCTCTATTAGTGATGTAGTGGAAGTTCCTTGTTTTAATTTGCAAATCTCTGAGCCCATTAAACAGCCCTTTTATATGCTGATTTTCTACTTGCATATCGTATTTGTTAATGTTTCTCGTGTTTCTTTTTTTGCCCATTTTTAGTTAGGTGACATATTTATTATAAGAGCTCATGGCACAATTTTGATGAACTTTATCAGATTTGCGTCTGCAAATGTTATTGCCTCCTCTGTGGTTTGTCTTTCTGTATTAAAAATGTAATGTCAGTATTTTTCACAGTTGTGGTCTAAACAAGTCATTAAGATCTGTCTGTTTTTGTCAAAGATAGCCACACCCTTGAATGGGCCTGGACGTGCAGCCAGATGTGATAATCTTATAATCCTAAATAAATTGAGAAGCAAAGTATTTTGTTCTTACTGGCTTACCAGGAACATCCTATATGTTAGAATATTGCAAGTCAGATCCTGTTGTATTATATACAACACCCAGGGATTGTCAAAATTAATGGAATTTGGCCATTTAGAATGCATTTTAGATAATCATTTGGGATTTAGGGAACTACATGCCCTGAAGGAGGTGACTTTACTGTAATATTGTTGTCTGTGCAGACTCATGGGATTTTTGTTTAGGATCAAATTGCCCAATTCTTTCCGACCGCTTGAATTCATGAGATATCTCTAATATCCTGTGTTCCTAGTGTCTGAGTGGTCCTCAATGAATTATATTTCATCTCTCTGAGATTCCTCTATCCACAGGATTTTCCAATTTTCTTAGAGATGTTCCCAACTACACGACACCTCTGTGGAAGGAAGCCAATTGCACCTTCATAGTTTTCCCTTGCTCTTCCATTCCCCAGAATCAGGCCTTCATGGGATCTCAGCATCTCTCTGAAAGCAGGAGCAAGTGAACTTGATCTACAACCCTTGATTATTGATTATTGATTCCATCATTCTTTAGAACTTTTTGTCTGATTATTGATTCCATCATTCTTTAGAACTTTTTTGTCCTACGTCTTCTATTCCCCCGTCCCCTTTTGCTCCTCTTCATGAGTGTTGACTCTCTCTGGGAAAATGAAGTAAATAGTGACTAATTTAAAAAAAAAGAAAAAAAGCCAAAGAAAATAGAATTACAAGCTAAAATCAAATTTGTGACAGTCAAATTATTTGCCAGTGTCATTCTCCTTGTCATTTTCTTTGGTGACAGGGGCAGAACAGGGAGTTATGCAATTGCAAGCTTTTTCCATACACACTCCTGTGTGGCTGAATGAAACAACACGTGTGCCTGTAATTGTGCCTCATTTGAGTTTGGCCAAAGCCCTTGCTGCCTGTACCTAGCAGGCAAGTTACAGTTAGAGCATCAGCTTGTTGTGGCAGTAACCTGGGGTGGCAGAGTTAGTGGAGGAAGCATAGGGGTTAGAGAGAGGGCCCACACCAATGGGAGTTGGGTCAGGTTCCCCAGCCAGCCAATATTTGGACTGAAAATGTTTTTCTGTGTGTGATAGCCAGAATCCTAACTCCCTGAGAACAACTGTTGTTTTCAGAATACCTGAGGACTCCAAAGTGTCTGAATGTGACCTTTGGATCATAAAATTACACTCAGACCCATGCAAATGGGAGGCAATATTAGTCGAGTGCCGTGCAAACCATGAATATTCATTAGCTTCCCCATCATGATAATGATTAATACCTGAAAGCTTGTAAATGTCTGAACTCTTTTATGGACAGTTGAACTTGAGAGTGGTTTATTTTCATTTTTCTACATGTGAAATTAATTTTGACATAATAGTTAGCATTAGTATTGATTTCTCTTGAAGTTCCTTTATTAGAAGTTGTCCTTACCAAATAAGAGTTTATAGTTGTACTTACCAAATAAGCAGAGATCACATCCCTTAATTATTTTGTTAGTCAAAGAACACATACTCACATGTTTGCAGGGGACAGGATGAATAACAGGGACACACAAATCATTTACACATACCAAAATTTTGCAAAAGATAATGCTACTTTGCAGCTATTCTGAGAAGTGAAATGATGGTGCGTAAGAATTGTCAGGGAGTATAATGGTATGAGAGATATATACCCACATATTCTTATATTTTTGGCATAGTTACACAAATAACACATTTATTTATTCATCTTTATGCATAACTTTAATTTGCATTTGCATCATATTATTTCATTATGTATTCAACAGTTGTTGAGCTTATAAAACAAAAAAAAATCTCGGGTTCAAGAAGCCTTGTGATACCTTGGGAATAAGATGGTGTTTTGTTTGTTTCTTGTTTCCTTATAGGCCAACAGAGCAATAAGTACCATTGGGTTTGTGACAGCTGCTGCTGGTGCCTTCTCATTGCTGGGCTTGTTTCCAAAACGACAAAGAACCAAATACTATTAACAATGTACTGGAAACATTTTGGAACTGAAGGAATTTGTGAGGAGCAGGGGAATGATTTTTTTCCAAAAAGAGGATGTATACTTATTTTCACTGCATCATTATTGTTCCAAATTCCAAATGATGGATGGCAAGCTCTTTAATAAATTGCTTACTGATGTTATCTCTTCATTGCTCCAAGAAAATTTCCCTCCCTACCCAACAGAGATTTGCTGTGACAGCTTGAACAAGAAGCTGTAGCCTTTTGAGTGAGACCACATCGGATCTTAACAAAATCACATCATATTTTTATCTTCCACTATAAATATTGCTTTCCTTTTCCCTAGGGGTGACTATTTTGAATTTGCCAGAGAGATGAAGAACCATTTCTATGTGATTTTGAAAGAAATGTTATGTGCCTTAACTGGTTAGAGTTGACATCTAAATTCACATTCCCTTTCCTGCCAGGAAAGACATTGCTAAATTCAACAATTGGTTAAGTAATTTGAAGAAGTTTGATTAACCATCTAATAGCAGGTGAATTTCTATCTCTTTGCTCATAGGGAGATGGGATGAGCCAATAGGTGGGAGGAAGCGTCCTGGTTTCCCCACCATTTCACAATCACAGATTTCCCTGGAAAGATTTTAGGCACATGTACAGGGAACTAAGGACAAGCACAAAGTTATTACAGGAGTAAAAGGTGAACTTACAGGTGAACTTAGTCAGCCACTTTAAATCTCACTCATGGAACAGGTAGCCAATCAAAATAGATAATGATATAATTGAGGGGTGGGAGGAAGAGCAGATAAAAGGAAGCCTCCAGCCAATCCCTCTCCTCTCATATTCACCTGTGCCCAGACAGACTGCAGGATCAGGTAGAGCTTTGGCGCCCGGACAGATGGCCAAATATAGGCAGGGCTCAGTTCTTCCAGATGGAAGAAAATGGGCAAGGTTCATAGATTCAGACAGATGGCAGAATAAAGGCAGGGCTCACAGGCCCAGACGGGCAGTAGATTTAGGCAGTGTTCCAATGCCCAGTGATAGGTAGGTCCTGAGCACAGGAGTCTGACCCATGCACACTTTGCACATGCCAGAGAGTAGGTTAAGCCAGATGTCAGCGAACTGCCAGGGTACTGTCCAAAAGAAGCTCAGCAACAAGATTTCAGACAGGAAAGTGTGTGCTGGAGAGAGAACAGTATAGGGAACAGACCAGCTCCCACCGGAAGCAAGCCCACAAGGTCTAGTCATACATGGGACTGAGTTGTGCCAGGAAAGGACCTGTGATGTGGTGCATGGGTGAAAGAGAGGCCTGGACTTTTTTGGAGATGGACCTAGGGCCCATCTATTTGAACTGTCCCAATGATGAACTTTCAATCATCTGAGATTTGCATGAAAATCTTTCATACAATTCTCAAGAACTAGCAGCTCAGGAAAATCTACTTTGGTGGTGGCATTTCTACTAGGATACTACACTTCCTTTGGTGTTTGAAGTATTTCAAGGCCTTAACCCTGTTAACTTTAGTAAGAGGCCTGACCATAACTATAGATTTAAGATGGCAGATTCAGAAAACAACCGTTTGTGTTATTTTTATTATGGATTTTCATTTAAGGAGTGTCATGGTCATGGTTTTACTCTCCTATTTTATTGAGTGATTGTTGGAGGGACAGAGACTCCTTTTAAAATATCATCCAGAGCAATTATGGGTAGCATGTGGGGAAAAGTCTCTGTGCTCTAGAATCATAACCATGTGAAAAGTCTTCATAAGCCATACTGCCCATCACTGGCATCCTCCAGCCATCATTACAAGTATGATGTTAAAGGAAGATTTCAAGTACATTGGGGTATGTGTGTAGGGGATGCAGGGAGTGGATAAGGGGGTAGAAGAGGGTAGAGTAAGAGAATTAGGCACATAGCTCAAGTTAAAAATAGAAAAGTCAACAGAAGCCTTAAACTTGTTAAACTGGATCAGAATCTATAGGACCATAAAAGGTCCTATAGTCTATAGTCTAATGAAAGACTCTATAGTCTAATGTTAACAGACAGGCCTGTACTGAAATGAGGGCCAGTAGAGGCCTCTTTCTTCCTACTTCCCCGCATAATCCTGTCCCTTCTGCTAAGAACCCTCTTACCCCAAATTCTCTTTTCCTCCATTATTCCTCTGCTAATGTGTGTCTTAGCCCAACTGTCATGATCCAGAATTTCCCACCTTATTTTAATAGAGTTACGTTTTCTGTGTCTTTCATGCCACACTCTCAAGAAACAGTTCATTACAAGTGAGCACTTTACTAATATTGTCAAATTGGAGAGGGATTGGCATACACCAAATGTGTTACTTTTCCAGAGGTGTACTTACCTTTTTCTGTGGAGGTGTTGCAGGTGTGGCTGTGGTGCTCGGCTGTGTCATCAGGTGGCAGACAGGAGACAGGCTTGTCTACACCCAGGGTTCTGCCCGTGGGCCCTGGATGGTGGATGGTTGATGGTCTGACATAGAAAAAAGACTGGGCCTGGGGCTGGAGCGATAGTTTAGCGGGCAGGGTGTTTGCCTTGCACGTGATGCAGCAGGCCTGTACCGGCCTGGGTTCGATCCCTGGCATCCCATATGGTCCCCCAGCACCGCCAGGAGTAATTCCTGAGTGCAGAGCCAGGAGTAACCCCTGAGCATTGCCGGGCATGACCCAAAAAGCAAAAAAAAAAAAAAAAAAAAAAAAAAAGAGCTGGGCCTGGGCCCCTGGGATGAACCCAGAACCATGGCAGAGCCTGGCAAGCTACCCGTGGTGTATTCAATATGCCAAAAACAGTAACAATAATGAACCTTATTCCCAACGAATGGAGATGTTATTGGCACCCACTCAAGCAAATTGACGAACAACAGGAAGACAAGTGACAATGACTATCTTAATAACTATATCAAAGATGACTGCATTAAAGGAAAGTAAACCTTTTTTTTTTTTTGGTGGGGACAGACTGGTGGTGTTAAGGGTTTACTCCTGGATCTGCACTCCAGTATCATGCCTGGCCAGCTCAGGAGATCATATGAGGTATTGGGGATCAACCCCTGGTTGGATTCATAATAGCAAGCACCCTGCCTGCAGTAATTTCACTCCTGCACCAAAGGAGGAAAAGCCAAAGTAACAGGAATTGTGTGTAGATCTACATATACTATATTGTACCACATAATACTCGCACCCTGTCTTTTCCCCAGTAAAAGTGGCACAGAGGGTAGGGTGTTTGCCTTGTGCGGCCGGCCCCTGCAGGCCCGGGTTCGATCCCCGGCATCCCATATGGTCCCCCCGAGCACCGCCAGGAGAAATTCCTGAGTGCAGAGTCAGGAGAAACCCCTGAGCATTGCCGGGTGTGACCCAAAAATAATAATAAAAAATAAATAAAATTAAACAAAACAAAACAAAAAAAGCTTCATCTGAATATTGGTGTTTTTGTACGTCTGAAACACGACTACTAACAGCATTGTAAATAACGGTCCTTAAATTAAAATGGGCAGGAACTTTTCATAATGGTCATGCCCAACTTTGTTGCAAAAATTATTTTTTAAATAAAATTGATTATGATAATACCATGTAAACTATTCAGGGCTACCTGAATATAAGGAATATTCTTAGGTACAGTTGTCAATGAAGAGTGACTTGATGACTGAGGATTGCTGAGTTATCTAGCCAAAGCTTTCTAAAGAACCATGAACAGATCTGCTGGAGAAGACCAGCCTAGGAATACCGAATGTCACAAGTGCACTTTCATAGGTTACTGGAACCTGATTTCATTCATCACAGGCAGAGTGGTCAAGACTCCAGTAATGTTGACACTAAGAATTAAAATTACAAAGTTAATCATCTGTTTTCTATTTTAAATGGTCACTCTTGATGACCATCACACTGTCCTCTGTATTTTTCCTGGTAGCCAAAAAATAACTCTCTTGGTATAGATAGAAATACTATGGTTTCCTTCCCCTAGGATGAATTTTAAGTTGAGCAGTGCTGAATTTGAGTCCATTTTTAGAGTTATAAATTGAAGTTTTCATGTCAGTAATGAGGAATAAAATAAAGATTCCAAGCTTTTTAAATTGAAGAGTACATTTTAACAATAATTTGATAACTTCTGTAATCTGCTCTTGGCCTTCAAGCTCACTGGCTCTATAGCAATTTACTTTGGGAGACGCCAACTTTGATGGAGTTTGCTTTTAGATACTAGATATGCCCAAGTCAAGAGTATGTGAAACGCCCTTTCCTCTCCATTTCCACATGGGTTATTGCTAGGGTTAGTTTTATAAATTTAAATGCCAATTCTTTTTATTTTTATTGGCTCTTTGGGTCACACTCAGCAATGATCAGAGGTTACTCCTGACTCTGCAATAAATAATTACTCCTACCCATGCCCAGAGGACTATAAGGGATGCTGGCGAATGAGCCTGCATTAGCCATGTACCAGGCAAACGCCCTACCTTCTGTATTATTGCTCTAGCCCCTTATTGCCAATTCTTGTTTCTCTATTGAACCATAAAACAAAAATGATTGTGTGACCCTACAAAAGATACTTAGATAAATATTATTTATAAGTAAACATAAAATTTAAAAATGATTGTTGCTTAAAGAAGACAGTCTTCCTCCCCAGTTCATATATTTCTATAGAAGAAAATAACATATTGGTGAAAATTTTGAAGACCAAAATCTTACTTTCTTTTATTAATGTTCATACTTCAACTGTCATGAAGAGTTGTGCATATTGATCAAAATATTTCTATGTGAAGTGAATAAAATTTGTTATAATAAGAGGATAATCCACAAAGTGTATTTTACCCTCAAAGGTATAGGATGCCATGTAAATAAACATTTAAGGAAATAAGATGTGATGTAAATAAACAATAAACCTATTTAAGGCATTTGTTGTGAGGCATAATACATTGAGATCTGAGAAATGTCTTTTGCACTCAGACAGAGAGAGAGAAAATAAGGGTAGACTGTCACCACCTCGCCCAAGTGTTTTCGTACTGGAGGAAAAGCAATTGCCATTAGAGGATGTATGGCAATTCTGATTACAATCTGGTCCAGAAATGCTGTTCCATGGTTTGGCCTCCCCATTCCAGCTTTTCTTTTGGAATCTGTTCAGAGCTTTCATAGCCCATGTTGATGTAGAATCCATTTTTGCCATCTCCTGAATAATCTGTCCCCTTTATGGGAGGCCAGGCTGAGTCTTCTGCCAGCTTTTTTTGCCAGGTCCTATACTGACTTGTAGAATAGAATCCAAATTTTTTCTTGATCAATAGCCACAGTTCTCGATTTTGAAGGATGCCATCCTGGAAAATCAGGCGGGAAAATGATCAAAGTTTAATCCGCTTCTTCCCTATCTAGGCTGCTCACCCCTACGATCCCCTGAGGTCTCCTGAGATGTCCACATTGTTACTGTGACAATGTCTGATCCCCTACAGTCATGAAGTCTAGTAGTTTTCCCATTCTCATACAGGTGAGAGCATGTGGGATCATAGAAGTTTGATAAAAGCTTAGAGCCTTTCCTTACCACAGATCTCCTGGTTAAAATCATGGCAGGTGGGCCCAGAGCATAGTACGGGGTGGGGTAGGGGTGGCAGGCCTTAGGCCTTGCATAGCCAACCCAGGTCCAACCCCCAATGCTTCATATTGTCTACTGGTCACACAGGAGTGATACCTGAGTACAAAGTTAGAAACAATCCCTGAAAGCCCCCAGGTTGCGGCCTAAAACCAAATATAGATAAATAAATGAAAAAATAAATACATATAAATAAAATCCTGACTGGTGAGTTCACCTAGACTTATTTTACTGCCAGACTGAAATAATAATAAAAATGCACTGAAGAGTATCACTGTGTCATTGTATCACTGTCTTCCCGTTCATCATTGATTTGCTCGAGCGGGCCCCAGTAACATCTCCATATGTCCTGTCTCATGCTAGGAGAGCCCAAGGGCATCTGCTTGCTCCAGGAACATAGAGAGCCTCAATCCATTCCAGAATGAGGTCTGTAATCTTTACTGGTATTTGGCATATCAAATACAACACGGGTAGCTTGCCAGGCTCTGCACTGAAGAGTAAACAAAAATAATCTACTTGCCACGTGGAAGGTACCCAACAAAGATTTGGTGAATAGATGGGTAGGGAATTTTGATATCAAAAGAGCTGTTTTTCATTTGAGGTTCTTTATCTTATGTTTACATACACACAAAAATTTCTGTTTTTGTTTGATTTAGTTCAATTTTAGATCATACATGGTAGTGCTCGGGGTGTACTACTGACTCTGTGCTCGAGGATCACTCTTGGCAGTGCTCAGGTGACAAAATGTGGTGTTGAGGGTATTATTGTATATTATTTACACAATAACATATTGTCCAAATTTTGTGTCTTTTGTCTATGCTAAATATTCTTGGTATGTATTTTGCACTTATAATCTTAAAAATTATAATGAGTATATGAATTGTACTTGATTAATTTAAAATTAAACAAACATCTTTTTTTTTCACTTTCCACATTTTTTCTTAATACTTGAGTAGAATGCAATATTTCCAGTGTAGCTAATGCTGTGATAAACATCTTTGTACATGTACCTTTTCATTTTTATTTTTTACTGCTTCAAATATGAGATATCTCAGTAAAAAGTATGAAAAATTTTGCATATGTATGTTTATGGTGAGAAAAGCTGAGACAGGCACATGCATATATGTATCTATATAGAGATATAAATATACATGGGCTAATCCCTTTCCCCAAGTCTCTTATAGAACCTAAATTATCTTTTCTTTAAATTTTCCCTTGAAAATAGTTTTTGAGCTTTGCACGGAGTAGGTAAAGTCACTTAATGATATTGAATAGGAGAGAAATTCTATAGGGTAGAGGAATGTCAAGGTAAGAATTGACTAGAATGAGCAATGGTTTCCCTCTCTCTTAATTAAGGAAGCTTGCGTGTAGACAGTTCTTCACTCTAAATGGCCTCATTGAATTTTAGAACTGGAAGGTCGCCTAGTCTAATCTCCACTAGACTACTGAGAATATTAGGACAGTACAATTCAGTGCCGTCCTGTGAGGGCAAAATTAGTTAACTGAGTATTTGCCTTTTATGCTCAGGTACTGGAAGTATTTCTGATGAACTTTTTTTGGGGGCCACACCTGGCTCTGTGTTTGAGCAGTTATCAGGGGACTATATGCTGTGCCGAGATTTGAACCCGGGTTGAGGCCACAGGTGCATGTGGTAACCTTTATATCATACCATGGATTCTGGTAGCATTATTATTAGAAGGGGCGCACCCGGCAGTGATCAGACCTTACTCGTGGCTCTGTGCTCAGGGATCACTCTTGATGGAACTTAGAAGACAGTATGTGGTGCTTTGGATGGAACTCAGGGGCATAAGTCAGGTGCCTTACCCTCTATACTATGGCTCTGGTCTACATTAGTAGCGTTTCTATGCAGATTTCAAAGAATTTTAAATTATGCTCAAAGAAATTTGAGAAATTTCCTTAAAGTGAACATACACAGTTTTCGCATACTCTTACTTTGAGGAACAAAAATGTTGTTCTCTAAACCAAACCATCAATTGAGAATGAGACCCTTTATTTGTATATTTGCCCGAAATACTAATAGTTACATGAAAACTCCTTTACCTCTACAAAGAAAGTCACACAGAATTGGACGAGGGCTGTCATCAGAATGGAAACTCGCCATGAAGTTATAGTTGGAATAAACTGTTGAAAAGAAAATTTCAATGGTATTATACTTTGCACACCTGCTGCTTTGAACAAAACCACATATTGACTGTATTATCTAATGTATAGATTTGCACCAACTTTCTGAACTGGCAAGCAGGCATTGCTTTTCTATAGCGGAGAAGGACAGTATGTTGCCCAATGGCTGATTGACATTCAATAAATGGCTGAACCAGCTGACACTAGAATGGACATCTCAGCTTCGCTCCCTCTACCGTTTGCTGAGCAATATGGAGTAAATGTGCCTTGGGTACAAAGGCAAGAAGCATGACACATTGGAGCCTGTGCTTTTCGTTATCTTTCCAAGCAGAGAGAAGTGTATTCAATCAAAATATTCCTCTAGGACTATGAGTCTTCTAATTTTCCTAAGGAAAAGTCTACTTGGAATTTACCCTTTCAATAAAATGACATATTTGGATAAAACACAGGAGACAGATGTTTATGTTTATTTTGATTGAAACTGGGTGAAATTATTTTGGACAAATCTGATCTGATGGCCTACTTGAAAGCTGAAACCAACAAACACATTCAACCCATTTCTTTTTCAAGATGGAAGTACTGTTCACCAAAGACATTCATTTAGTAAACCTCAAAGTCACATTTTTTTTCATGACAAGTTCGGTTGGAAGATGTGGTGACACAGCCCAATTTCTGACCCAAAGTGTTGGATGGAGATGACGGTTTAGATGCCTGGAGTTTCCTGGAGACCCTCCCACCAGTACCCAAAGATTCACCTTTAATGCTTATTCCTATTCTGATAAGGGCCATTTTGAAGAAAAACTATGGCCTCCCCTCACTCTCAAGTGGAAACAATCTCTCGGGGTGGTTAAAATACTGTACACCCAGGCAAGTGCTGTCTGGAGAAGCCTGCAGGTATGCCTGAGCTGTTCTCAGTTCTGAGAACAACTTGGCCCTTTCCCACAACTGCTCCCATCTGGATCTGAGATATCTACTCCTTAGCCTGGAAGTCACTTGTCACACTTATTTAGAATTGTTGCCTATGAATGACTTGTGAACTATGACTTCATCTTATTGCAATGTGACCCCAGTACCAAGCACACTCTGTAGCTTCATAATGTTTCCTAAATGGCTTCAAGGACTAGGTTTCATTCCCTAACTGCATTTCTCTATGTACCCACTCTGGCTCTCCCATACAGCCTTCTTGCCCCATCTAGTTTATCTAAAATGCACTGCAGGGAAGTTGCTCAGATAGCTTTCATGAGTCCTGGTGTTCTCAGCATAATGTCCGGATTTCATCCACTGTCTTCATATATCCCTGCCATCTTTCTCTACAGTTAGCCAGTCACCATGTGCTCTGTCTGGGAAGCAAGTCTTAATTTTTATTTTTATCCCTGACATTCTACATATCTTTGTGTATCCCAGAGAAAAGGTGTGGGCCTCTCTGGCTAAATCCATCCCTACCTCCTACTCCCAAAGTCAGTCCTATTCTTCATGACCCAGATCAAGCAGCTGCTCCTCCACGAGCCTCTTTGGACAGTCACTGCGAGAGATCCCTCCTTGCTGTGTTCAAACCAGCGCTCTGGCTTTAAACTTTCTTTGCAGCTTGGATGGATTCAGCGGGACATTTCATCATTTTAACTTGGGTAAACTCACTTTCACTATGAAGCTATCACATGGAGGCCAGAAGTTGATCCTTATATCTATTTTACTCGCAGTGCTGGGCCCAATAATGATTTCCATAACCTCTTAACAAATTTAATTTTAACTTAGTATGACCTGCAGCAAGTGGTATCTCTGAAAGAGAATTCCCTAACATCAGTGTCAAGATGGGGCATAACTAGCCTGTGAGGTTACTTTTTTCTTACTCAACAAAACATGCATGGAATAAGAGGGCACTGCACTGAGTGAGGTCCGTCAGAAGGAAAGAGGCAGACACAGAATGATCTGTCATATGTGGGACTTAAAAGATACAAGCAAGGGAACAACAAAGGTCCAAAGATGACATCATAGGAGAACTGAGTCACACAATTGTATTTGGGGCTGGTTTGAATGGGAGTAGGGAGAGTGGGGTCTTTGGGTCTATAGTATTGTAACCCCCAGAATTTCAATCAATAAAAGAACATTTTAAAAACTACTTTTTATAAACAACCTCTATTATGTGTTTTAACAGCAATAAATTCTGACATACATTATTAAGACTATTATAAACTACAGACTCTCAATCAATAAAATATTTTAAAACTACTTTATAAACAATCTCTCATTATGTTTTAAAAAGCAATGCTTTCTGACGTCAATGCTTTACTTTAATTCCATTAATGTGTAGTGGAAGAATAAAACAACAAACATGTAAATATGGTCCCACTTGTACATGTGATTGTGCCAGAGGTGCAAATGAATACCACTTACCTCCATTCCTTGGTATATATCTTGAAAATCAGAAAACAGAATGAAAATTGTGATGCCCAAGGCAGAGAGCAGCAAAAAATGAGAATATATCTGAAGGAACATCAAACATTATTTTTAGATACTAAAGGGAATGTTTCATGTAATTTGGCACAGACCGCAGAATCAATTATCTTTGTTGGGCAAATACCGAATACATCTTCCGATGTTTTGATATATCCTCATATGTTTTAAAATATGTTCTAATACTTATACAACAGAGGTGGATGTCTCAGAATATTTCCTTGCAAGGTTGGGGGGTAGAAAGTAGCTAATGGAGTGTAGATTAGGAGTTGCTTCAGTTAATGAGTTCTGGGAAGCAGGGACAGTTTGCAGTCAGCAATGGCATTGATGCTCTGTCATTGGGCAGTTAGTGTGCCACGTATGCATAGATATGCAATAAGTCATTCTTTGTTGCCTGAAGAATAATGGCCAAGGACCTTAGATGGATAGTCAAGGGCTTCCGAACCTGGTTCCAACCAAATTTTTCAGTACTGGTTTCTGACTGCGCTTCCTAATGCTCCATAAGAAAGTTACATCAAAAAACCTGTGCTTCCAGAGGCCCCATTACTGTCCAGCTTCTGTGCACTGGTTCACAAAACCCTGAGTCAATCATCTCCCTGCATTGGCAACTTCTACATTTTCTTGAAAAGTCCTCTTCAAAGGCTACATTCTCCATGAAGACTCCCTAGTTCCACCTTATGAAGTTAGATTTGAAATGGTGTATCTAACTTCCTGTTTTGGATAATCTTCCATGTTTGTTAGCTTGCCTGCTACCATTTAAAAGTGACTTTGAACTTGCTTTTCTAGGACCCAGAATTGAGAAAGTGAGAAACTAGGATCACATCTGCTGTGTTTTTCTCTTCAATCTGATCAAAGTGCTTGACTACAGGGAGTTAAACTTCTCAGGATACACTGTGCCAACATCATGGTGCTTATCCCTCCACATTTTTAACTCTTGTGCCCAGAAGAGCACTTAAGAAATTTATAGATGGTGCCAGAATACTTTTTTTTGAGAGAACTAGCACCTGTGGGATATGTCAATGCATTTAAGGGATGGGAAGATAGTACAGCAGGCAGACCATATGACTTGTATGTGATCAGCTAGGGTGGATCCCTGGCACCCCACTCCCATATATAAGTGCTCCCAGAAGTGAATCCTTAGTGCAGAGCTGAAAGTAAACCCTGAGCACAGTCAAATGTGGACCAAAACTCATAAAAGCTGCATTTATACATTTGTATTTTTAAATGTCTATTTTTAATATAAAAATTAAAGTTTTTCTACTATGCTCAGTTTGCCTCATTTATTTACTGTGGATGGTCTACTGGGTCCCCATTGTTTTGCTTTGTTTTGTTTATAATTCATAGCTGGCCATGCTCAGAGGTTATTCCAGGCACTGCTATCAGGGGAACTGACAGTGTCCAGGCACTCACAATGTCAGGAGTAATGGGGTGCTAGGGATTGAGCCGGGGGACCCCTGTATGTGTTCCAGCATGTATTCCAGCCCATTGCTGTTTCTCTGACCTCACCCCAACTCTTTCTAGATCTATGCCAACCAGAAACTGTGAGCAGGTACTTCTACACAACAGATCCTGCTTTTTTAAGCCATCAGAAATGTTTTCACCCTCAGACACCTACACCCAACACTGACTCACATTTTCCTTGACTCACACTAGGTGTATAGCTCAGATCAGCACCTCCTGTAAGAACAGACAGGCGTGTCTGAGAGAGGTGTAAGGGAGAAACAAGAGACAAAAAATAAAACAATTTGAATAAGCCAGTGATAAGAGGACCCCTGGAGATGGGCATGTAGAATTTGTGTTTAGTTTATAACTTTCAGGTTCTGCTGGGAAGCATAGCCTCTAAATTCAGGCCATAATTTGCTGCTCCCAGAATGGATCTGAAGAATGTCATGATGATCTCTCTCATCTGAGGGCTATAAAGAAACACAGTTGAGAAAAACAACTGCCAAAAGAGGGACCAGTGGGATAGTGTAGCAGGCGGGGTGTTTGCCTTGCACATAGTCAACCCCAGGTTCAATCCTCAGCCCCCTCTATGTCTCCTGAGCCTACCAGGAGTAATTTTGGAATACAAAGCTAGGAACAAGCCCTGAGCAAAGTTGGGTGTGCCCTAAAAATAAACAAACCAATAACAAGGGCAATAGAAATGAGAATTGGTCTCCAACAGGGAGTTTATGACAGAGGAAGAATGGGGGGGGGGGAGGCAGGGAACATTGGGACAATGGTACAGGGACAGGAACACGCAACACTTGTGGGAGCTTCCGTTTGGCGGCTGGATTTTTTGGTCTGCATGAAACTCTACCACTAACCATTTTGCAAATCATGATGGATAAAGTATTTTAAAAGTAAAACGATGAAACTGAGCACTATTGTCTTATTTCTGATTTTCTACAAATACTTTCAGTCTCTCAGCTTGAGTGTGATGATTATTTGTTCACTGAGGATTATTTTTCATATACAACTTTATTGTATTGCCCATTTCCCACCACCTTCCCATTTCTCCCCCTTCCCTAGACTGCCTCTATGGCAGGAAATGGGCACTGATGGAGGGATGGGTGCTGGAACACTATATGACTGAAACCCGAACATGAATATCTTTGTAATTGTATATCCCACTGTCATATAATAAAATATTAAAAAATAAAAAAATAAAATAAATAAATAAAAAATTAAAAAACTTTATTGTATAGTTTTCTGTTCCTGTTTTGCTGAATTTTCTCACCATAAAAGAGTGAATTTTGTCAGATTCTTTTCTTGTAACATTAATGTGATCATGATCATACATACATTTATTTCCCTCTATTTGTTATGTAGAATATTATATTGATTGATTTAATGTATTGAAAGATCCCTGCATGCCAGGAATAAATCCCACTTGGTCATACACACACAAAAGGAATGCAAACAAACTAATTATTGGTTTTGAATGTGTGTTAATAATTAGAATAATGAAATTCATTCATTATGAATAAACTTAAACATTGAAACAAAAAAACAAAGGAAAATAATGGAAAAATAACAATTTTTTTCATCAATAGAATAACAAAATATATTATTATAAAGTTAGTTTAACTATTAAAACATTCAAATATATAATAAAGAAAAATAATGGGAAACCGATAAATTGGAATATAGAAAGCTTTCTGAATTATTAAATGTGAGTTGTTTGTTTTTGCGGCTCTATCCAGTGGTATTCAGGACTATTTCCAGCTTGGTGCTCTGAGCACTATTCTTTATGACACCTGAGGGACAATGAGTGGTTAGAGATTGAATCTAGAGTTCATAGAAGCAAAGTATTTGCTCCGCCCTTTTGAGTTGTCTCTATGGCTTCAGGGCTTATTATTTTTTTAAAAAAAGTTAAAAGAAATTCACTTCTAGTAAAGATAAGTGAAATCTAAGACATATAACTACAGTTAAGATTACTGATATTAAAAGAGCTTGGAGTCAACAGAAAGAGATACCACACAAAATATTATGCTGACTTGATAATGTCAATGAAATGAAATTATCTGGATAACAATTATTGTAAGGAATAACTTATGACGAAGATAATCTAAATCAATTCTGAAAGAGTAATTTTTCTTTATTTTTTTTGGTTAATACCTGGCAGTGCTCACAGTCTTACTTCCTATCTCCATGCTCTAGGATCACTCCTGGCAAGGTTGGGGTGAAGTGGTTAAGGGGGGAGCATATGTATGCCAAGAACCAAGGGAGCTAACCTGGGTCAATGGCTTGCAGGGCCATTTTTCTTTATGAGGAAAATGAGGGCATATCATTGGAAAAAATAATGAGGGATATCAATTGTACTAAAGCTTATTAAAAAGCTAAAATTGTGAGAGTATAATGGTAGATCAAAATTTGGTGAGTAGCTTGCTGAAATATAAAACTTAGTCTAGAAAAACTACATCAAAATCAATATAAAACTATGAGCATATCAAAATAGAAAGTGTATTTCATAAAATGATGTAAATGAGAAAAGCAAACATATTTGCATAAGTATGGTAAAGGTAGCACTACATCCAGCTAAAGAAAAAAATGAACAAAAATAATAAAATCTGCTGTTAAACCAATGGCTAGTTAGATAAACTAATTGAGCCATCCCTTAGATAATATTCCAAATTTAACATTAAGCCTGTTTTTTAAATTTAAAAACCAGAAAGGAATAATTTCTATGAGATTCAGTGAGAAATTATACTATGCATAAAGGCAATGGAGAAAAGTCACGAAAGAAGATCTCATACACATAAGAAAAATAGAAACCTAATAGAAAATATGGATGAATATATAGATAGGCAGCAATGACTGATAGAGTCAAAATATGATCATCATCGGTGATCAAAGAAAGCACAGTGATTACAGTAATCAATCTAGTACTGTAATTCTATTAGGAGATCAAGTTATGCTTGAGTTGGTTCCAAAATATTTTACAAACTAATTTTACTTCTCTATCTGAATGTACTTAAAACTATTATTGATGACTCACATTAGGACAGGATTCAGGGACCATTCAGTAATGAACGACCTTACTCTTTTGTAGACTCTACAGCCTACAACATTTCAATATTTAATTTTAGAGTAACACTACTATTTCCATCTCAGCTACTCACTTCAGATCTGTCTTTCTGGGAAAGCAGAGAATACAATATTTTGCTTAAAATTTTATACACTTACAGTTTGTGTAGATGGGTTTTCTAAACGGCTTTCCCTTCGAAAAGACAAATGCTAATGCAATGCAGTTGATGGTGGTGATGGGCCACAGTGTGGTACTCTCAAAACTTAGAATTGAACCAGGAATCATAGTTGCGTTTCCAGTCCAGTTTCTTTCCAAACTCACATTTGTTGAGAAATCACTCTGATTGATCAGATAGCAACCACTACAAAAGAATCACTGTGTTTAGGGGTCTTTTATTCTAGTTTTCTCCTCCTGGTGGGAAAAAATGGTTAATTCCTCTTTACAGTGGGATTATCTATAAGTAATCTCATGCATATTTAGTTTGCCTTCATGTTGGATGACAGGCTTAGCTAGTTTGGGAGCTTCGCTGTTTTACCCACTCACAGCTTAATCTATTTACATGTTCTTAATCCAAGGTTCCTTCTAATGAGATTTCTCTTCTATGTAATCACTGATGCAGGGTGTGGCAGTTACAGAAGTCACCTTGACTCTGAATAACTTCTGACTTATTATACATCTCCTAAGACTTCTATGTTATCTAGATTGGGCTGGAGGTCTTCTTGATACCCACTGCACCCAGCGTGGGACAGTTAGAATTTACCAGGAGACTGCCACGTGTTGATACTAACATTTAAGATTATAGGATCATATTAGTTTGCCCTCAAGCAAGCAAGTGGTGACCCTTGAAGTATACAGAGAACAAGATACTCAGAATCACTCTGGTGCAGATAATAAATAAGAAGAACCTTGTAGGTACCATCTAGATTACATGAAGCCCATAAAATTAAGATGTATTACTTTATACCAGCCCCCTTCCCTCTCCAGTATTTTACATAAGAGATAATCTCAGAAGAAGGGATTAGTCCTTGGAATACTCCTTTGTTTATACCTGTAATCGAGTGTGGCACCACCCTTCTACACTCTGTTTAGGGTTCTTTGTTGACAGAACCTCCCTGTCAACATTCAGGATTACTTTGGTGTATATAAGGGGACTGACTTGAGGCACTCGCCCCCCTTTCCCCCTTCTTTTGGGTAGGACTCCTCTCAGGTGAGATCCTCTCTCTTTGGTGGGAGACTTGGGCTCTCTTGAATGGTCTAAGTCCGGACCAGAGCTAGAGTTCTTTCATTATATTGGATTGTGGCAGTAGAGCTTTTGCACTATTAAAAGCCTTTTTTGGAACTGCGCTGGACTTGTGAGTTTTCATCTGTTTCCCCAGCATCCTCGGTGGTTGAAGAGAACTTCTGTCCTGATATTGTTGGGGACCCCAGCAGATCCCTGACACCTTCATAGTTCCTGCCTTACAGTTCTCCAAAGTATTGGAATTTGCTAGTGGTGTTGAGATTAATCACGATATCTTTTGTAGTTAGAATGAGGAGATTTTTTGGAAGTATCTAAGAGTTGGGACTTGAGGCTTAGGGAGGTAAACATTTAAGTAGAGTGTTAAAGAGTTCAAATCTCACCCAAGACCTATGGGGAGATGCTGGGGATTGAGTTCAATTGCCAAAGGACAATGAAGTAATCAATCAAATCTGCTTAATGAAGCCTCCATAAGGTCCAAAGTGAAGACAATTTGAAAAGCATGGAGAAATTTCAGAATTTGACAGCTGAGGTTCGTGGGAGAATGGCATCCGGGAGAGGTGTAGGAGTTCCAGTCCATTCTTCATACCTAGCCTCATGCACGCCTTCCAACAGGCTGCTTTTGAACTAAGAGTCACTACTAGTGAGTATATGGGATTCACGAGTTCTGTAAATCACTCAAGCAGGTTTACCAAGCCTGAAAGGTGGATTACAGAAACCTCTGTTTTATAATTATCTATTCACTCAGAAGCACAGGTGACAGCCTGGGCGTGTGACATGTGACTGAAGTTTCAGGAAGGTGTGGTGGGATTCTATAGTCCTGAAACCAGTTGTTCAGAAGTACAGGGCAAATCCAGGGCTTGGGACAGGCACCTGAAGTAGAAATGAGGGAATCTGGAGGCCCCCTTCCCTGTGGACTCTAAATGCTGTCGTTAGGCTGTGTTAGTGGCACCATATGGAGTATGGGGTTGTTTAGGGTTAATCCTGGCAGTGTTAAGTGTCTACATGTAGGTTTGTGCTAAGGGTTGCTTCCTCAGTGCTCAGTGTGGCACATGGGATCAAATAGAGGTTGGCCACATGCAAGACAAGGCCTTAATTGTCATACTATCTCTCTGGTCCTATATACTATGATAACTGAGTTGAATTCTCAGATACCTTTTGATGTCAATGAATTATTTGTTGGTATGTAGAAGTTTCTACATGTATATGTAGACATAGTTTCAGGACACATTTTGTTTTACACGAGTTCTCAGTTTTCAAGATGTTTCAATCCAGTAACTACTGATAACAAATTTCATCACAGTTTTCTCACTTCTTACAAAAACACACAACCCCCCAAAAAAATTCAGATTGCTCTTCGTCCAGATGTCCCTGTAAGCTTTCTAATTTGGGCCCTCCTCACTCTAATCCTCAGAATCTTTCAAGGATCTGAACATTACTCTTTCCTTCCTATGAGTGTGAGTAGCTCTGCCAGACTCTCAGGTTTACTCTGATGTAAACCTTTCTGGTCTTATATTTCTCTGGTCTCCCATGAGCCCATACTCCAACCCATAGGAAAGTTTACTTTGCCCTTTGCTATCATAATTGCACATCTTTGAGTAAGTCCTTCTAACATGAATGTTTTGAAGCATCACTATCTGCAATGTTCTTTTCCTCAGTGATGAATTTAGCTGATTTTTTGCAACTATTTATTAGCATGTTTGTATTTCCTATTGCTGGGATAATCACTTTTGAATGTAAAAAATTGTTTTGGAGTTTCATTTATTTATTTCAGTTTTATTTTACCAAATTCACAACAAATCCTTAGCACCTAGTCAGGTGGGGCCACAAAATGTTGGTTCAGAAGAATAGTCATGGTATGAATTTTCCCAGTTTTGATGGATCTCATTGCAATGATCATTGTTTTCAATAATCAAACTCATAAATTCAGTCCATTGACTTCATTTGAAAATTTTAGCTATGTAGATAAGATTTATTTTTCAACTGTGAATTCAAATGCAACACTTAAGTCATTATTCCCGAGGTCCCTAAGATTCAGAAATATTCTTTGCCTATAACAGATGTTCAGTTAATGCTTGCTGGGTAAATTGATAAAGAAACAATTAGTACTCATAAAGCAATTTGTACAAAGGGGAGAGATGGCATGAATTTGTATCTAATCTAATATTGTATGACATTGCAGATGAGAAAGTTAAGAGCTAGTATGGCATAACTAGCAAGTGTCAGCCCCAAGATAATCCGTCATTATTTTGGGCTACCCTATTTGTCTCTTAGATGCAGTCTTCACTTCTCTGATTATGCACACTTCAATTTTTTTTGTTAGAAGAGGCAGAGATATTGGTGCCAAGAATAAAGGAAAACTGAAAAACTAAACCTTACCTGTATTTGTAGACCTCACAATACCAGGGCTGCTGCTTTACACAAAGAAATGCACTGATTTGCACAATGCAGGTGAAGCAGGTATTCAAAATGACTGACAGCAGCAGAGGTGGAGAGAGGGAGTTGTCCAGCTGGTCTGTATGGCGCCAGCTTCGGGTAGGCATGTGTTGAACTCACTGAAAGACAAACACACTTTCACCTGTTATAACTTCATGATGGAGAATACAGAAACGAGATGGGTATTGTGTTGACTCTCACATTTGGGTTAAGATGCAACAAACATAAAATAGAGATTTTATAAGACAAGTGCATAGACCATCTTGAACATCCGAAGATACCAGCCTTTGTCTTTTCTGTGCTCTGATTTTCCCCTCAGCAGGAAAATGTAACAGGTTTAGAAATTCTGGCTTATGCTTTCACCATCTTGCATGTGCTCCTGTTTTCTCCACGTCATATTGACCAGGAATGGTGTGTTAAAGATGAAAAAGACCTTCCACAGGAGACGGAGAAACATATCTCACTAATAATGGGAAAGGTGGAGGGCTGAGGTGAGGAGAGTAAGCAGGCATCTTGCAAGACTACTCTTTACATGCTAGGAAGTTTGAAGAAACACCTCTAATTCATCCAGTTAGCATTCTCTGAGCACTTCAGTATGTTGGTAGTCACTGGAAACATGCCCTTAGCATGAAAAAGGAAGACTTAAATTGAACATTAGACTCCACTAATAAAAGAAACCAAAAAAAATCTTGATTGCAGAATAGAGTGTGAAAACATTATATGCTTTAATGCCAGTTTTGTTTTTAATTTTAAGATGTCTGCAGTGAGCAGAGATTAAACAAATCAATAATATGAAGCAACACCCACAGTGACTATATCAGTCTTAGATACTGTATGTTCTAATTAGTTGCTAACTTCTCTATCAGAGCAGAAAAGTGTAATGAGGTCTGGAATTAGAAATATTATATTTCAAGGCTTGAACCATAACCATGTTTTCATTATTGCTTTCTCATCTATCAACATCTACCTTTGTTACAGCATATGGCAGGTCAGTGCTACAGGGGGAAGCAGGATATGTATGTTTAGGATCGTGGTATGCTTCCAGATACAGAACATTAAAGAGTAAGGGACTAGCTAGGGGAAATAAAAATTAAAGTGTGTCTCAGTTTGCTCAATGTGTGCTCTGTGTTAATCACGTAAGCTCTATTCCAGTTCTTCTTTTTTGAATGTATAAAATGAATATGGTGGAAGATTTAAATGGTCTCTCAAGGTTTTTCAAACTCATTTCTTCTACAACTTTATTACTATCTAGGGCCTTATAATCAAATAACCAAAACTTTATGTAACTTTGTGTTCTACCTCCTTCTTCTCAAAAATAAAATGAACTAACTAGGATGAAGCTAAGAAACCCTATCTGGGGCTTATTTTTCAGATAATGTAAAAACCCCTTTCTGAAAACAAATATACGGCAACATTATTAACCTACGTAGCAGAAGCTCTGCCTAGACAAACACAGCCTTACAAAAACCTTAATAATTATAAGGATCCCAGATAGAACTGGCCATTGGGGTCTGTGTACTGAAAATGTCATTCACCCCATCACCTGCTTCCTCTCATTATCATACTAAAAACATTGCCATAGATCACTGTCCTCCACCCTTTCCTAGACAGGCAATGTGTGATAATGTCTGTTCAATTGAACTTTCCTCAACTCTGCATGCTTACTCTTCCTCTCATACATCTCATACATACTGTATGAGTCTCTCAGGAAATTTTATAGGTAAAGGGTAGTGTATGTCTTTTGGTTGTATAATAAAATAAATAAAGAGTGAGATCTGAACCAACTAACTCACCTTTTCTAATTTTAAGTCCCGCTATGTCTTCACATATACCCTACAATATATTAAAGTTGAAAAACTCATGCCAGGCTCTGCCTCACATACAGCTTTCTTCTACGTGAAAATTTGCCTGAATTGAGTTCCCTATTGTGTGAGAGTCCACTTGTCAGGAAAGAACTATAGTCATATACTTAAGTAAGAATGTTACTCTATGGCTCTGATTCCCTGGCGTGGGCTACACCAAGTAACACAGGGAATGTAGAGATGATGGCTTCTCTACCTTCATTTGCCCCAACCCACTGGCAAGCCTTTTTTATTTAGGAAGAAAGTACCTGAATTGGATGTAAACATTAAATATGGACTTTTAGTATCTAAAGGTGAGGGTTATTTTAATGCCTAAAACTGACCAGGAAATGCTCTGTGTAGACACTGCGGGTGAAAAAAAAGTGCTCGGGCAGAAGGTGAAAAGCAAACACACAGAAATGATTGTTTCTTAACTATTTGATACCATCACTGATAAACCCACCACTTACTGCCCCCGTTACACTTGTGTTCATGAACAATTAGATAAATTATTCTCATTTTGGCTGAACACTAGTCTTCTATCCCTTTTCTGAGATTTTTGCTTTCATTGTATACAATCACCCCTACCTTGAGTTACGCTCTCTCTGTCTGTGTCTCTCTCCTTCCTTCCCACTCACTCTGTCAACTCTAAGATGAGAAATGAAGGTTCACAGGGTGACCCTGTAACATTGGCATCAATTAGCACATGTCATGAAAAAGAGTGAACACATCAAGATGGAGGTCAGATTCAGAACCAATATCAAGGAATCAAGTAAAAGTGAAAAGTCATCTAACAATCTGAGATAGGGCTGGGAGTATGCCCCATGGTCAGACTATGGTATACAGCATAATTATCTCCAAGAAATCATCAGTTTCTGCAGTCACCTCAAAAGAAGTGAAAAAGAGAGTAAGTGATGAGAACATCCATCTTATAACCAGAGTGTACAGTTGTGCAATGGACTATCTGTATACTCTGCATGCTCTGTCTTAATGGTTTATCCCAATTCTGTAAGGAAATTTCACGAGACTTGCCACATGTTTTAGAAATAGTGAGTAGTGGAGTACAGCCACAAACTTCACCCGCATGCTACTGACTGCTAACATATTTCTTAGGATCTTTTGGCTTTCTTTTTCTTTTTTAGCATCATTGACTATGTTCACAAGCAAATCATGCAAATTTCTTAGAAATATGCAACATTATAAAGGCATTATCATTGCAGTATCATTATAAAACTATCCAGTCATGTGAATATTAATAACATGAAAAAAATGTTTTAATGGCTTATAAATAGATATTTCAACTCCAGGAATCAAAATTGATGTCACTTATATCTCTGAGACTGGTACATTTTGTCACTGAGTTGATATAAAAAATGACTGTAATATCAGTTTCATGTTTTAAGATGCTACATGAAATTCTCAAAGTTATTAATATCCAGTGTTGTCTGATGGCTTCTCTGTTATTTTTCATAACACTCCCATGTTGAACAAGGAGAAAGAGACAATTCTCCCATTCTTTTTCTTTGCTCTTGGATGAGGCAGTCACCTTTCTCACTTATTAAGAGTTACTATCAAGTCTTGAGTTTTTTGATAGGTAATACTTTATCAGTGCCATCTCAAAGGAAGGAAATGAGCAATAGCTCTTGTAATCCATTCCTTGCTTTTGAGAGAATTCCACTAGAATAAACTGCTTACATTTTGCTCTCCCACATCAAAGACCTAGCAAAAATCAGGTTTTTCCTTGATTCACAGCATAGCTGAATAATGGGAAAGTGATTTTTTGTGTATTAAGTTTTTTCCCTAGATTCTAGTACACTTTTCTGTATACAAAACTTAAAGCTACAAAAAATCTGAATATGTATGCCATTATATGATGCTAAAATAAATTTTTCAATTTTAATATTTTAATAAAAAACATGAGGATTTCATGCCCCAACTTCCCTTTCAATGATTATGTCAAAAATGCATGGGTATTGAAGTTTTGGTAATTAAGATGAATCCCTATCAGACATTATAATTTGTGTACTTCTAGAGTTGCACGGATAAATACTAAGAACACAGTTTAGTTTACTATAGATCTTACTTGTTAAGCAGACCATCAAGGTGATGGCTATGTCTTGCATAAGATACTGGTAATTCCCAAAGAGTTGTAGTTGCTGAAAAGGTAAGAAAATAAAATGCAAATAACTTCTGCTGTTATATCATTTTTATCATTCCCAACTTTCTTCTTGAAATAGCAAAGAAACAACCATTGCTTTTCTCTCCACTTTAGGGGGAAAAATAACACACCTAAGTTATATAGTATTTCCTTGCATAGAATAAAACCAAATTAATACTTTTCTATTGATTAACTTGGTTTCATATTAGCAAGGAGAGTTACTTCATATTTGTAATGAGCGTTATTTGGGGAACACCATCAAACACAGTCATTTTAGCAGTTACAATTTAACACAGTTTAATTAATGCTCAACTTGAAAGTCAGAGCCACAGATCATCCACTAGACATTTCTCTCTTTCCTTCTCCATGGATCTGATTCTCAACATAGTTTTCTTGGAATCCATTTACTTTCACAAACTAAAAATGTGCTACCATCCCAGGTAAGAACTCTGTAGACTTTGGTCTCTAAAACCTGCCTTTTTAAAGCTTATGTGGATGCAACTCAGGGATAAACAGTCATCTTGAATGCATGGGAACCTGGGTTCAATCCTTGGAACCACAGAGAGACACAAGTTTGTGTAGACATACAATAGCTTTTGAAAGTTTATGTCATAGAACTGAAGTCGTTAAAGACAAAACTCAAATCATTCCTCTCTGGAAACTTCTCTTGCAACCAAGACTGCCTAAAATGCTTTAGAGAACCTGCCATTTAGGCAGGATGTGGGAGGGGGAGGGAATTGGGGACGTGGGTGGTGGCTGGGGGGGCACTGGTGGAGGGCGGGGTGCTGGAACACTGTGTGACCGAAACCCCCAAGCGTGAACAGCATTGTAATTGTATATCTCACGGTGGTATAATAAAATGTTAAAAAAAAAAAAAAAGAAACTAGGGAGAATGGTGGACGGAAGGTCACAATGGTGGTGGGACTGGTGTTGGAACACTGAAAGCCCAAAACCACTGTATTATGAACAATTTTGTAAACCACGGTGTTTAAATAAAATTTTTTTTAAAAAGAAAAAAAATAAAATAAAATGCTTTAGAGTTGTTGGCTGAGCACTAAATTTAGCGCCTAATTAGGCTTCCAAACATATTATAGACCAGATGTCTTTTTTTTTTCTACACACACAAAAAAAATTTCCGGACTCTTAGAGGGTAAAATCAAAGCCCAGGAGTTTATAGGTAAAATCTTTGGGATATAGTCTTATTTAGGTTTAGTCTTATTTAGTATCTGAGTAAACAACTTGAGTATATACTATAGTTACATTTCTATCTGTATGACCTTGGAAGTTAAGTTTTCCTTTCAAATTTTTGTTAAGCTGGTTATAAAGATAACATGAGCTTATCTTTGTGTGCAAGTCAGGTGTTTGGCTTGCACACAACTGACCTGGGTTCAATTTCAAGAAGCCCACATAGTCCCTGGGATACACCAGAAGTGATCCCTAAGCTCAGAGTCAGAATCCCTGAGCACAACTGGTGTGGCTCCAAATCAAAACAAATATTTGATAGGCTGAAAATTGTACCATAGTATCCCTAGTGGCCACCATTTTCTTTCTTTGTCTTTACTTTTCTTTGTCAGATCCTTTTCATCCCAGAATAGTATAATTATATTTGGGTGGGGGGTGGTGTGGTGGTTGTAACACCCAACAATGCTCAGGGACTACTCCTGGCTCTGTACTCAAGAATCACTCCTGGCAGTGCTTGGGGAACCATGTGGGATGCCAACAATTGGACCCAAGAAGGTCACATGCAAGGCAAACACCCTATCGGTGGGAATACCTCTCTGAACCCAGGAGGGAGATATTCTTAAAAGTGGTTTTAGTGCTCATTCTAGGAATAACCTGGAAAAAATATAATCATGAATATCTTTGATATTCAGTCACCCTAACTTAACAGAGGAAAAGATTTTGGCAAAGGACAAGATGTCAACTGCTCTGATTTATAGAGATAGTGATTGAACCCAGGTTTCCTTACTCCCAAGCTTCTTGTTTCCAGTTCTTATTTCTGGCCACCTAGCTACCCCATTTGTCCTGTGTATAATACCAGATGCTATCATTATCTCTCTACCAACTAAGTAGATGAATCATTAATTGATCCTCTTAATTACTGAATTAAACACCACTCATTCATTTTCTCAGAAAGTATTCCTGGAGCCTGTTGTATTACTTTCCAGTAGATTGAATTACCACTGAACTAATGATGATGACTTTGAATCTATATTTATGTCTCTGTATAGCTAATTAATTCTTAAATGATTATTTTATCAAATAATTTGAAGTTCTCTTTTTTAAGCCCTCTTTTTTAATAAAGCTAATTCTTTATTAATTATATATCTAAATATGCAATTTATAAATATTTTCAAAAAGCCAGCTCCATGGTAGAATTCTTTTTCCAGCCTCTAAGTTCTTCAATATCAAACTCGGCAACTTCTTTCTATCTCTTCTTAGTTTTTCGCCAAAAATATTCCACAGTTGGAGACTGATCCACTTCCTGCTGACTATATTTAGGCTACTCTGAAGTTCTTCATATTCCGAGTGAAGAAATAGACTTGGAGGTCAAGTGTCTCAGGTTATCAAGACAAAGCAACACTCCTAGAAAACCGTTGCACTTCTCCTTATTTCTAGCTCCATGTTTCATGCACAGCTACACCACACCCCCAAATTGGCTGACATCTATTTTTAGAAATGCCATTTATTTATAAAACATTAAATTGTGTGGAGGAGTCACACCTCAAAAAGAATAAACCAGGGCAAATATGCAATCAGAACTGGGAAAATATTATTTTAGTTCATACCCAGTAGAGAAGTGATGTGCCAACAAACTGGATTATGCCATACATAGTCAGGTATTTGAAGACCCCAAAGGATGAAACCAGAGCTGCTCGTCCTTCTCTGCACACACCAAAAATAAAAATAACTGGTTAGGTATAAAAATGCATCTTGCAGGCTCTCTTATATTTCAAAGAAGCTCAATTTTTAATAGTCTGTTGATACACATTCATCTAATCATGGATTCATCATTTCAGTTATTTAACTACAAACACACTCACTCATTTTCTCCTTGAATCATTACATTACTCATTGATTTATATACTCACATTTATTTGGGACTTATGAGGCACCAGTACTGTACTAAGAGTCATAGAGGATAATGAATGAATTAGGCACTGTTCTTATTTTCAACAAGCTTTCAGTAAATTAAGAGGATTAGCATGTACATTGCAAACAATACAGCAACAATAGGATGCAAAATGGGATAAGTTGGCTTGTCTTGCCTGTGACTCATTAATTCTAATAATACCTTCTTCCTGAGAATTGCACTGTGTAGTGGTGGTGGTGGTGTGTATGTATGTGTGTGTGTGTGTGTGTGTGTAACAGACCTTTAGAGAATAAAGCAAAAAGTAGAAATGATCTTACATTTTGGAAAACATGTATATGGCTCCAATATTTAAAATGAAATAAATGGGTTCTTTCAGCTTCAGTGAGGCAAGAAAGATTCAGGATAGATTAAAAGGGACAAATACAGGACTAAAAACTATTAAGCTTAACTAGTAAATATCATTCCTTTAAAAATTTCCCTTTGAGTTGTCAGTCCTGAACTAAAGTTTGATTGGGTGGTGGGTTAAAAAAGGCAGCATAAGAAATAATTTCTAGGATGTGAGCAGGGGACCTGGCAAATAAGTCTCTTCTTATCAAGGCAAAGTGTTTCTACCTGGCAGCCTGTATATTCTTTGCATCCAGTACCCAATGACTTGGATACTTAGCAGTTCAAAGACTTTGTCAAAAGAACAAGAATATGAGAAGAAAAGCCTAAAACAGCCAAACTAATAACACTTTGCCTCGGGCACCATGAGGTTTGGGTAGGAAATGAGCCAGGATGCTCTGGGCAGATGTTTTTCACCAGGCCATTTATTTTCAATCCAGAGCGTAAGGCAGAAGACAGAGGAGTCAGCATGACTGCATCTGATTTCCTACACCCAGATTCAAAGAAGAGTGAGAACAAAGATCCACATATGAAGGGTCTTGCATGACACTCCTGTCCCCCAATGACTACTGTTCCTAATGATTCTGAACCTCAAGTAGCTCAATCGTTTCTTTCTGCATTCCACAAACATCCATCAAATGCTCAGATGAACGCAGCTCAGTGATAGAGACAGTAACACAGAAGTAAATAAGAGACTGTCCTCGCCCTAATAGACTGGAACCATAATGAGAAATCAGTCATGTTTCTGATGATAGGAATGAAAACTCATGGATCTGAACCTGTGCATCTAAAATCACATCTTACTCCTTGGGAGAATATTTGCTCAGGAATAAACATGCATCACTGTTAGACAGTTAAAATGAACCTAGCAGAGCTGAACCATATCTAATTTTTATGAATCTATGAAATATAAAAGCAAAGAGTTTCTACCCTGAAGTCTTACTAAACCATCTGCCACTAGAGAAATTTTGCACGATGCCTTGTATCTTAAAACTGTATATTGCACTCATAAACGTGCAGGGACACATGTGAGAGAAAGAGTAGCTAAAGTTCAAATGCCTTCTGGAGAGATCCAAGCAGGCGCTTTGTAACTTGGCAGCAGTTTATAAGACCTTCACTAGTAGAGCTACAATCTCCACAGCTCCTCTCTGAAAAGCCTTCCAGCACAATTGGCCTCCTGGGTCCCCGAAGTCCCATATTTCTGGTCAGAAATGAGAGTATGGAATGGGGGAGGGAATAAATTGATGTTAGTTGTGTGCCCTTCCCCAACCATTACCAACCAATTGTCAAGGTGTTTCGTCTTCTCTTTGGAGATTTCTAGCTTATCTGGGCTCCTCATTATTTGGAGGTGGCTAGGGGATAGAGGAAAACTACCCTTTCTGCTTCCTCACCTACTCTCAAGTCCAAAATGCATCCGACACACAGAACCATGAAGAGAAAAGGTAAGAAATGCAATTTGCTTCTAAATATCACCTTGAGCTGTCAACTGTCTACATACTTCCTTATCCTTTAAGGCAAAGCAAAAGTCTCTTAGTTTCCATTTTCACCTGCATTATCAAATAGTACTTTAGTACTATTTGATAATGCTATAGTACTATTTGATAGTAGTATTTGATAGTACTATCAAATAGTACTCATTTGATGTACAATGGTACTCACCCTTGGTAGGTGCTCAAGACTGCCATAGCTCTGTTGTGACAGTTACCTCTATAGTTCAATTCTATCTGTTCTCACAGACAAAGTGTCATTTGCTTTGGTGGCAGAGGAGGGGAAGGGGAAAGTGAATTACCTGATGAGATGAGGCACGCACTCGATGTTGGCTGTTTTGGAGGTGAAAGGGGGATGCTACAGAAGCCTCCTGCTCTGACAATGAGATGCCAGCATGAGCCATTTTCAAAGCCTGGAATAGTAAGTCCATGTTACTCACATGATTCCTCAGAACAGGCCATAAGTATTCAAATGCCATAAGCCTTGCTCTTCATCTTATGGATAGAAGCCTACACCCTTGTACCCCTGTACATCAGAATATAATCCCTCTACCTGGAAAACCCTCCTCTTGATTCATAAAGTTAACTAAAGTCACCAATTAAACAAGGATTGAAGAGTAGGGTCTGTGTGTGTTGTGTGCTGGGGAGGCACTGAGGAATGGGGAATGAGTGCATTAGTTGTGGAGTTGGATATTCAATGTGAAAATAAAAGCACTCCTTTAAGAAACCCACTACCAGGGCCGGAGCGATAGCCCAGAGGGTAGGGCGTTTGCCTTGCATGCACCCAGCCTGTGCCGGCCGGGTTCAATCCCCTGCATCCCATATGGTCCCCGAGCACTGCCAGGAGTAATTCCTGAGTGCAAAGCCAGGAAGTAACCCCTGAGCGTCGCCGGGTGTGACCAAAAAAAAAAAAAAAAAAAAAGAAACCCACTACCAAGATAATGACTGTCATTGTTCTTATATTTAGCAAATTAAAATCATGAGCAATAAGAAGTCTTCATTTTTCCCTCAGCACCCAATCAGATAACTTCTGGCATGAAGTTAGCTTCATTTTCCCAAAGTATCTTCACTGGAGCTAAGGATTAGATCACACATTAAGACTTGTAGAACAGGAAAAGTAATGACCCATATAGTAATAATCACCCAATCCAGGCATCTGGAATCTTACTGTTGTACCATTAGGCAGATAATTGTCAACAGCCTGCGTCTTGGTTACTTTTCTCAAACCTTAAGTTGTCATGTCTGAGAGTCAAATTGGGATAAAGAAACCAGAGAGGCGCATGCAATTGATTTGAGAAAATGGACAAGGAATGTTCTAAAGTGGAAAAAACAATTTGCAGACCATTCTATAATATGGTTTCATTTTTGCACAAAGGCTTGTATGTGTTAACATATACATAAATGTATATTTATATTTGCAGTAAATCAGAAGAATATTACCAAGATGCAATGAAGGACTATAGCTTTGGGAGAGAATTTTTAAGATGTTTTAAGTTTTTGTTTCACTAGAATATCTATTTTTTTTGTTTTACTGACATCTAAAATGATATACTATATTATATAAGTCTAAGGCATACCACCTAATGATCTGACTTATAAATACTGTGAAATGATAATCAGAGTAAGTTCAGTTAGCATTCATGATCTCATAGATTGTTAAAAGAGAAGATGCCTTTTTCAGTATGATGAGAACGCTTAGGATCTATTCTCTTGACAATTTCCAAAACTGTATAACCAGATTAAGAGTTGGTTATACTCATTATTTTGTATGTTTCATTCTCAGTACTTATTTATATTGTAAATGTAAATATGTAAAGTTTAATAACCTTCATGCAATTCTTCTATATCATGTTTGCTGCCTCTGATAACTATAAATCTGATCCTTTTTCTGGGTGTTGGGGGAGACTTGTAGAGCATCCATTAGTGTCATGTAATAACCAAGGAGCTTGGTTTTGGACTTTACCAAGTGCAAGAATTTTGTGGCAAAGCAAATTTTGAAAGAGAGAAATTCAGTATACAGAGTGTACAGTGCTTTCCTTGCACAAGCTGGTCTGGTTCGATCCTCAACACCACATATGGTCCCCAAGTCCCACCGGAAGGGATCACTATTCAGTAGACCCAGAAGGAAGTCCTGAGCACAGCTGGGCATGTCCCCAAAACAAAATAAAACAAGACAAAACAAAACAAATATACTCTGGAGTAGATTTCTGATAGGAATAAATACAATTTACACATAATTTTAAGACTTGAACCATCAGTTTCAAAGTTTTATACTATGAAGAGTTTACATGATCTGTGATTTTTGGGTATGGGGTGGGAAGAACACATCACCCTTAAACTCATTACCTTTTTGGGGGTGTCTCAAGCAATGTTCATTGTGCTCAGGTCTGCTTTCTTAAACTACTCAGCCAACTGGGCCAAACACTTGAATGCTAAGCCTGGACAGAAGATCCTCTCTCAGTGTTTCTCGGGTCAGCAGAGCCACAAAACCATACTTTATATGCTCAGAACACTCCAGGAAAACACCTGGAGTGTTTTCCAGGAAAAACACATGGCAGGGATCCAAGCAATACCAGGAACTAAACTTGGGACTTTGTGTATGCAAGGCATGTGCTCATTATTTTTCACCTTTCTCTCTAGGTCTAGACTCATTTCTTTATGGATAATATGAATTATGATTAAACCTAGCTTAAATATATGATAACGTGTTAACATGATTTAACCTAGTTTATCCAGAATAGTCCCTTCTGGATCAAAAATATGGGACTCTAAGAAGCCTCTTAAAAAATCACTCTTGGGGCCAGAGTAATAGTATAGCAGGTAGAAGTTTGCTTTGCATGTAACCGACCTGAGTTCAATCCACAGAATCCCATATGGTCCCCTGAACACTGCCAGGAGTAATTCTGAGTACAGCGCCAGGAGTAACCGCTGAGCATCTCCAGGTGTGACCCAAAAAGCCAAAAAAAATTAACTCTAGAAATTGCCCGCAAATAGTCTAAGTAGCTCAGCTTCTCACTTTACTACTATATAGCTCAACCTGCACTCAGGCATAATGTAAATAAATGGCAAAATTATCAAAATGATTTCTATGTGAAGGGTGAGAAGGATGAGTGAACCCAGTGGATTGTAAGACCTTCCAGAGGGACAGCACTGACCTGCCAACATTACCAGAAGTAGTTCTACTCACCCCACAGTCGTTTGCTCCGTCTCCACACATACCCACATAGTAACTGCAAGGAAAAAGGAATTGAGATCTTCCCACTGGAGTGATTTTCATTAGAACTAACTCACTTGTTACAGACACGCATATATGTGTGTTTGTTTACATTCTGAACACATGTGGAATCAGACACAAGGAAAATGAGTTGAAGAGAAATTTTACCAGTGACCAGAGTGGAGTAGTAGCCGCAGTAGATACCCCAGTGTTAGATGTGAAAATATGAAATTACACATCTCATGATGGGAGACGTGGGCAATATGTGCTCAGACACCACACATGGTCTGCAGCAACACGTGGGCAGGGCAAACATGGGCTTTGTCATGTGGGTGCTTCCTTTGCTAAAGTTGGCTTTTATAGGGTTTCTCCCAAGGTGCCCCACATGGGGCATTCTACCCTAGTTGTCTGTTGCCTGGGGTGTTGCCAAGGGAGGTAGAGTTGGGAGCAGTTGATGGTCTTTGAAATTTATGTCCTGGTGGAGCTTCTTAGAAGGGGCATGAGGGTGTCTGCGTGGAGCAAGTTGGAGTCTGTGCTGGTAAAGGTCTTATCAAGTCCAGAGAAGACCAGGTAAAGGTCTTATCAGACCTTAGTTTCTGTGTCCACATGGTAGGTGTTTGCAGTCGTGAGGCTACTGGTTTTATTACCTTCTAGGAATTCACTGCCATGAAAGACTCTTCCCAAGCTACCTGTCTGTTTGAGTATATCCACCAAGGCCAAATTTAAGAATGTGCAGTCATTTGATAGCCTTTCCTACAACCTAATACACAGTTATAACCAAATCTATCTGTGTTTTGGTGGCTGACTGCTACTGAGAGTTCACGCACTCGATTGAGAAACATTTGGAAAATGATCTAACAGATATAACTAGGGACATATGCACATATTCTTGATGCATCTTGGAGTGATATTGAGATAATACATTCCTCATCTAGACCCATTTGCTGTGCAGATACCATGACATAAATAAAAGAACAAATATTAAAGCTGTCACCAAAGTAATTTCTGACACAAGACACACTCTTCTATTATAAGTAAATAATGCCTTGTATGTACTGATTAGTCACAAAACTATTAAAAGATCAGCTACAAATTTTCAAAAGTACATGAAATAATGGCATCAGTACAGGGAAAAAGGAAAGTTCTCTGAGAACTTCCGATTACCTGACACTTTAGAAATGACTATTCTTATAGTTGATGGCATTTCTTCCTTCGGAATTAGAGCGCACATCTAGTCTCTAGATCACAACAAGAACCTTATGCACATCGCTAATGAAAAAGGCATGAGAAGGACAATTGGAAAACTGAGATGACACTTCATTCAGTGTATCTCTTCCTGAATGTATTTTTCCTTAGGGGAATCCAGCTTTTCAAAATTAACATTTAAGTTGGCGAAATTTCTCATGTGTTTGAGAATGTAAAATTACTTTCTTCAGTCAATATCACATAATGATCATGTAAGTGAAATAGTCAGTTTAGACACTGGTAACTAATCCAGCCTCAAGGCATTATGGGAGCTATTGGGAAGTTTTTGGAACGTCCCTAAGAATGCTGAGGCAACAAAAAACTAATAGTTAAAGGACTCTCCTGATTTTTACCCACTACTTATCAGCAATTATCTAAAGTTTCACTCATCCTGTTCCTTTTCAAACCCCATGACCCTTCATTTGTAGTCTTTGTAGCAAGTAATAGGGAGGTCTGGTCTCAGGTAGAACTATTGCTCTGGGATGTATTTAACTCATTGTGTATGTGATGTTTTTTGAAAGATATAAGAAAGAGAAAGATCTTTCTTCTTTTTTATTCTTACTTTGGTCTCAAGACTCAACCCGTGGCAAGGCCAAATATAAACACCTTTATACCTCTTTCCTGAAGGACCTGAAATTGTTTGCAAATCTTCTGAGGGACTAGCCTCAATTACTCCACGTGATAACACTCACGTTCCCACTGTTCCCATTCCCATGGCTATATTTGCCGTACTAGTTTTGGCTCTCTTTTGTTTGTCTTTTTGTTTTTAGGGCCATATCCAGAGGTGCCCAGTGCTCTTGGCTCTGCACTCAGGGATCACTCCTGGAAGGATTTGGGGGACCATATGTGGTGCTGGGGATAGAATCACACCAGCTGTATGCATTATCACTCTGTCCCCTGACCTGTTGTTATTCTCTGTTTTTAATCAGAAGACCGTCCTTTAATATTCTGTATTAAATCAAAAGCATTTAAGAAAGGTATCTGGAATGAGCAAATTCCACAATGACCTTCAAGTGCTACGACAGTATTAATGGCTTTGTATACTATACAGCCTCAAATGTGGAATGGACCTTGTAACTCAAGGCTATGACAGATAATACAGCAAAAATGATATTGAATCCCTTCAGAGATGTGGACATGAAAAACACTGACCTTTGGGCTGAGCAATAGTACAGTGGGCAGGGCATTTGCCTTGGACATAGTGACCCAGGTTCTATTTCTGGCACCACCTATGGTTCCCACCTACCAGGAGTGATCCCTGAGTGCAGAGCCAAGAGTAAGCCCTGAGCGCATCCAGACATGACCCAAAGACCAAAAAGGAAAGAAAAAGTAGTGACACGTCCCCCTATTCCTGCAGGCTTTTTGTGCTGTCCACACCGAGGACAACCAATTCCATGGTGCAAATTTCCTCACAATATGACCCTGCTGCCAGAACCAAAGGGTGATTTGTTTCAACAGTCAGCAAAACACTGAGACTTAGTCCAATCAGACACAGGAATTGAATCCTATGTAAATGCCTGAGTGAGGCTGGTGGAAGAACCTCCTGCTCAAGCACTGACCTACCTGCAATCAGCCAGGGCTGGATTGCAACCTATGAATGGCGCTGAGCGTGAAGGCTCAGCTACTCCACACCAGTCCTGACCTACAAACATGTGTAATAATAGCATATTTCTAAGTCACTAAGTCTTGGAGTAATTTGTTACATAGAACTGACAACAATATTCTCTTTGCACACAGTAACACCTACTTTAACTTTTTGAAATTCTTCAATAAGACTTGATTTTTGTCCAGGTGACATTCTTGCAAAAATGGTTCCATTCACCAGAATCTAAAGAGAAAAACAGTCATTGAAATAATGCTTTGATTATTTCACTTAAAAAAACAAGCACAGTTCTGAGATATAATTCTTGGACACCATTTGAAGATAGCATTGGGTAGTAGGTCATTAGACCAAGAATCAGGAGAATAAGTAGCTCAATTTAATGCCTTAATATCTAACAGACTTTCAGTCTTCTTTCATAAATTGTATTGCTTCTTTCCAGAGCTTTGATCTGAGATGGGCTAAACTTTAATTAATGATAACTAATAGAAAGTAGCAGAGCATATGGTTTTTAAGTGCTTAGTGAAATGTAGTTATTTTTATTGAACACAGTTTCTGTAATTACAACATAGAGAAAAAGAGAAAGAGAGTGGAAGTTGAGAAGCAAGGTGCTAGTCTCTCATCTCTAGCTGTGTAAATTTCAGTGACTTAACCACTCTGAGCCTCAGTTTCCCATTTCAAAAATGAGGGTTGAGAGTGCCTGGAGAGATAGTACAGCAGGTAGAATGCTTGCTTGCACATGGCTGCCCGGCATCAATTCCCACTATCCCAAATGGTCCTCTGAGCATCACTAGAAGTAATTTCCAAGCACAGAGCTAGAAGAAACCCCTGAGCATTGGCAGATGTGGCCCAAATACAAAACCAGAAATAAGTAAAATAAATAAATGAGAAATAATACTAACGGCTGTCTAAAAGCCTTTGGTCTTCGCCTTGAAAGGGAACAGACTGCTTATGGCATTGCAAACAGCTGGTTCCTGCCCTCAGCTTGAGCCCTGCTTTCCTCCCTCACACTGCCAGCACAACCCCACACAGCACTGTTTCCAAACAGACACACAGAACACAATACACCAAGTGATTTTGGAAATAAACCATGGGCCTTTGTTTCTTCCTGTTTTCAGAATCTAGACATGATCGGGAACAGAGAGAGCAGCCTGCTTGGAGAGAAGTTGACCCACAATGCAGGCGCAATATTGAGAAGTCTCTGGAAGGCAGGGCCTAGCAGAGGGCAGCAGGAGCTGGAAGAGAGCACAGACTTTGAAACAGGGTCATGTGACTGTACAGGGCTACAATGAAGCTTGGTGGGCCTCTAATTTCTGAAGCAGTCACGTCCCTTTGGGAGGTTTAGTCTAACTCTGAGACAACTTCACTAATGATCTGCTCCACCTCTCCTCCATTTTTATGCCTCCCTACTTTGAGGATTCAAATCCTTTTAATTCTCAATACTTACTTTTGGAAGCAGGTTGTTAAAATGCTGAATGATCACTTGGTATGACTTCCCAGTCATTGCAAAATGGTAAGAGCTCATTCTTTCTCCACCAGGCACTAAAATGTTAGTGATGTTAGTGTAGGTTTCCTAAAATCAGAAGCACATAATTCTATGACAACTTCTGCTGTCTCTTCTCCCCTATGTTACTGGAAAGAAATATAATCATGTTACATCAGCATGAAGGCCAGCAAATATATAACGTGTCCTTTGCTCATGGCACTCATATAAGAAAGACATTCAAAATACCTCTCCAAGTTAAAGGAACATCTCATAGTTTGACAGCATGATGGTCTCAATTCTGTCCTAGGAGATAATTTGTGTGTGTCAGTCTACTGTAAAAAGTATTCTAAGTTAACAGTTAGTGATTCCAAGTACCTGCCCCTCAAGGTGTTGCAGGTGTGGCTGTGGTGCCCGGCTGTGTTGGCAGGTGGTGGACAGGATACAGGCTTGTCTACATAGAGTGCTCTGCCCTGTGGGCCCTGGATGGTTGATAGTCTTACATAGAAAAAAAGACTGGGATGGACCCAGAGTCATGGCAGAGCCTGACAAGCTACCCATGGTGTATTCAAATGCCTAAAACAGTAACAGTAATGGACCATATTCCCAGCGAGTAGAGACATTACTGGCACCCGCTTGAGCAAATCGATGAACAAGGGGAAGACAAATGACAAGTGATTCCAAGTAAGAACCCAAAGCATTTTTTTGCTTCCTTTTTCGTCATCTTCGTGCAACCTTATATTTCCAATGATCTCTAAATATTCACTCATTAATTCACTCTAAATACTATGTCCCAAATTTTTCACTGAAAATAGGTATCCTTCCTTGGATGCAGAGAAATAGTCACCGTGGACAAGGTTCCTGTGCATGTCTCCAATCCAGGTTCAATCCCGAATACCATATGATCCCCTGAGCACTGCCAAGAGTGATTTCTGAGTGCACAGCCAGGAGAAACCCCTGAGAATTTCCAGGGATGGGCCTAAAACAAAATGAAAATGGTACCCTCCCCTCAGAGCCTAACTCCTGTCAGCATCTGATCCCTTCTTCCCTAGTAGCTAATTACTTGTTCTTTCATGGCACCCAGATCCTGCTCTTCACCCTAAGTTCCACTGCACCAGCCTTACTCATACCAAAACTCTCCCTCTCCTTTTTGGTCTGTCATTGTACCTCAGTCACTGCATCTTATTCAGCTTGGTTCAGAACCGAAAGGAAATAGCTGATGAAGTGTCTGTACTCATCAGGTTAATAGCCGTTGGTGGTTTTAGTCATATAACATTTCTAAGATGACCTTACATTTGTGTTGAACTTTAAACTCAGTAGGAAGTGATATAAGTCCATGCACAAGCAAAATCCATCTCAGGGAAAGCATTATATTTGGAATAAATATAATTTTGATGTGCTGAATTGAGAGACAACTGGCCCCTTTACAAAATCTGTACAAAAAACATGTTCTCAAGCATTTCACGTGAAACAAGACTTGAATCCCCCTTTTTTTATTAAAATGTGGAGAGAGAGAGAATGGGGTGGAGGAAAACAGAGAAAAAAGAAAGACCTCCTGGTAACATGCAAACAAACCTTCAATGAAGGATTAAAACACGAACAGCGGTAAGAGTGGATTGCTTGCTTAAAAAATTGTGATGACTGGACCAGAGTAATGGTACAAGGTAAAGATACAAGTAAAGGTACAAGACATTTGCCTTGCACACAGTTGACCTGGGTTCAATTCCCCACACCCCATCTAGTCCATCTAGTCTGCCAGGAGTGATCCTTGAGTGCAGAAACAAAAGTAACCCCAAGTATCACTGGATGTGGCTCAAAAAGCAAAAAATGACATCATTGTGATGGCCTGGTTTTTGTCTCGGACTGAAACTAAGCTAAGGCAACATGCACTAATGTGTATGCAAGTGGAATTGTAAGAAAACAGCATAAGAAATCAGCTAAAGGGAGAGGAGAGAGAGAAAGAGATGGAGAGAGAGAGATGCCATCTTCCTTAGCACTTCCATGGGATTTGAATGTACATGCTCACAGGGTAGCCATAGGGCTACTACAAGCAGCTGTGTGTTTTGCACAGTCTTCACATTCCAAAGAGCTCATCGCCAAGGAAGCATGTTTGCAGTTTATTATCTAGTAAGCATCTCTTTGAATTCACCCAGAGGCAGAGGCTCTATGTTTAGTCATGAGTGGTGCTGTACCCAGCACTCAGTGGGGCGGCCTCTCCTGTCACAAGTGAGCTAGAAAATATAGAGAAACCCATAATCCCAACAATTATCAGCTTCAGGCCTTAGGCACAGAACTAGCTAAATGCTGATGGATTGGGGTGAAATCAAACTGGCCCGAATTTTATTTCCCTGCTTTGCAACTCCCCAGTTTTGTGTGTGCATGTGTGTGTGCATGTGCATGTGTGTGTGTGTGTGTGTGTGTGTGTGTGTGTGTTGTGCCTGGGCATGTTTATCTGTCAAGGCCCCAGATTTCTTCACTGTAAAACAAATGACTTGCTCAGCTGTGTGGGGGCAACTGTGAATCTAAGGAAACCGGTTGTCAAGCACACATACATGTTGGAAACACCAAGTTTCTGATTTCATCAGAAAACTTTCAGAATTGGGAAGTTTAAGAACACTTTCAGGGGATTTCTAGAGCCAGAGCTGAGAAAAGCTAATGAAAATGCTAAATAAGGGGCTAGAGAGATAGTACAGAGATGAAGGCAGTGGTCTTGCATGCAGCTACCCCAGGTTTGATCCCATCCCAGACAGTCCATATGGTCCCCTGAGAACCACTAGGGTGACCCCTGAACCCGGAACCAGGAGTAAGCCCAGAGCACAGGTAAGCATGGCCCTAAAACAAACACATTAATGCTAAATATAGAACAGCAAACTACATAAAGCTGCAGAGTGACTTCCAGTGCCGAGATAGAGGGGCCGAGCTCCAGAGCTGCACTGCATCAGGCCATGCCCATGAATTGCTCACATTTTTTCCAGGTCCATTCTCTTGGCTCTCTACTAGCTTCCACGTCACAGAGGCAGGAAGAAACTTTTCTGGTTCATTGGCTTCAACGAGGATCACTGAGCTTCCCCGAGGAATCATTCCAGAATTCTTTGCCACAGTGATAGCTGTTTGAAGGTTGTCACCTAGATGAAAGTAAGACCGAAGAAAGCCAGCATGCTTTAGTATTTAACAACCAGAATTTAGAGATTTCCTTTCAGTGCCCATATCACGTTGTCGGTGCTTGGGGGTGCATGCGTGACTTTCTGTCATACTCTAACCAGTTTGATCTCCATCTGTCTGTCACCAGTGGGCCAACACAACGTCTGCATTGTCCTCCTGTGGTATTTAGCATGGTGTCCTGAACATGTATCGCCCAAATATACACACATAAATAAATAAACACTGAAGCCCTTTATCACGAATCTTCTAGAGACTGAAGGTTCTGTGTAGCAAACATCAGTTGGAGGCTTAACAGGATCTTGGAGAGACAGATGACAATAAAACCGAAAAAGGGTTACTTAAAGGAATGACCATGTTGGGATTTGGTTATCACCTGCTACCCCTGCCCTGCCCTATGGGATAGTCTGGCCAACGTCACCACCTTTATATGGATGACTCACTGGTGGTTTTGATGAGAACACATCTATCCCTACCTGACAGTACAGCCCATGGGACCAGGACTCTAGATAGAAAGGGCGGGTCTTAGAAAAAGTGCATGAGATATGGTCTCTGCCTCCAAAGCTTGTGGTTGTGTTGGGGAGCCACTACCTTCTCAGGCAACTGGTATACTGGGCAACATGCCTAACAGTAAAACCATTTTCTTTCTGCATCAGTTGCCTGAACTCCCTGTCTGTCTCAGGCGCTTCTCTTATGCTTCAGGCGCACTGCACTTGTCCAGCCAGAAACTCTTACCTGTGATCATCACAGTCCTGATGCGAGCCTCCGCAGTTCTCTGAGGACCGGTGCGGTCTCCTTTTTCAAGCGATTTTCCATTATAAGAAGCCCCAGAAATGCTAACTCTGACTCCACCTTCTCTCTTTAGATTCAGAATAAGACATTAGATATTAAAGGGGCTAGAATAAACAGGACAGTTGTTAAGGCGCTCACTTTCCTTGCACACAGCTGGCCTCATATTCAATCTTGAGCACTGCACCTGGTACCCCGAGGATCAGCAGGAAGGCTCTCTTGACACAGAGCCAGGAGGTAAGCCCTGAGCATCGCCAGGTGTGGCCCAACACCCCCCCCCCTCCCACCTCAAAGGTGCCATTGCTATGGCAGGTTGAGGTGTAAAGTGCCAGGTGGCTTTAAATCTCCGCCCCTGAAACAGATAACCAATCAGGACGTAGAAGGGGTTTGACTATTATACAAGGCCCCTAGCAGGAGCCCACAGAGATAGAGACAGAGAGACGCAGAGAGAGGGGAGAGGCAGGAGGCCGGCTCTGATCCATCTTTCTCCAGACTCCGAGAGCGGCCTCTCCTCTCTCTGAACAAGGACTCCCGAGGGACCCATGCTCTGTCTCCAGGTCAGGTAGGCTTGCATGAGTCCGCTCAGGACTCAACACAGGCAGGCACCTCAGGGCCAGCAGGGCAAAATACAGGCTGGGCTTGGACCCCAGGTAACTCAGATACAGGCTGGGCTTGAACATCCGGAAGGGATTAAGTGCCGAGCGCAGGGATCTGACTCACACTAGCAGCCGTAGCCACCCCGGGAAGCATAAGTGACAGAGCAGCGCAGGGACAGGGCCCTTGACATCATTCACGGGAGGGCAGTAGACTGCATGGGACAGGCCAGGAAGTCGTCCACTGGACTGGGCAACATTAGGGACAGGACAAGGACATCATTCACGGATAACAGAGAGGCCAAAACATCTGGGGAGGGACCTGGAACCACTTGTATAATAAACCTAACTCTTTCTTCCAAGTTTTCTATGCAGATTTATCGTATAATTCTCAAACACAGGAAGATGTGCTTTGTACCTTCTCTTCCTGCTGTGTGCACTGTGCGCATTTAGTCCCTTATGCGACTAAGTTCCTTTTCTCAAATGTATTCTCTCAAAATAACTGCCTTGATCTCGCCACGTAAAATGGAATTTTTTTTGACATTTTCAATTCTCTGAATGATTTACTCTATAAATCAGGGTACTTATCACTACTGGATTATTCTTGAGTAGACTTATGTTATTATTTACATCTCTCCATTAGAATAGAACCTACATGAGGGCAAATATTTTATTTTAGCCGCTTCTTAATCCTCAGATCTTGAAGAACAGAGTCATTTTCAAATTTCTGTTCAACTATTGTAAAGTTCAACAGGAATTTGCTGATTTTTCCAATAATGTGTGCATCTCAATAAAACACCCCCCTGATCCCTCCCCCTACGAAGTCCATTTAAGAAACTACTCTCAGAGGGAGAGGAGAGGAGATAAAGAACCTGCCATTTAGGCGGGATGTGGGGGGGAGGGAATTGGGGACATGGGTGGTGGCTGAGGGGCACTGGTGGAGGGCGGGGTGCTGGAACACTATGTGACCGAAACCCCCAAGCGTGAACAACGTTGTAATTGTATATCTCAAGGTGGTATAATAAAATGTTAAATACAAAAAAAAAAAGAAAAGAAACTTTTCACATCGATAGAAAGGAATACTCTGCAGCTGTTAGGAAAACTGAAGTTATGAAATTTGCATATATATATATATATATATATATGGATGGACATGGAGAGAATCAGATAATTTTCCTTCCAGCTAATTTCAAGTTGATTGAAATTAGCCGGAAGGAAAAATACAGATAGAGAGTGACTACATTTATTTGCATATATATGTGTGTGTGTGTGTGTGTGTGTGTGTGTGTGTATGCCATCATTATGATACCAATATCCAATGTCAGGCGAAACATGGATCAGGAGGTTTTATCAAATGTGGAAATTGTCACAAAATGTGGGAAACAGAGAGCTAGGTGAGACAGAGAATGGAACAGTGTACTAATAATTGTTGACAGTGCTAATACCAACCTAAAACTGAGCATTAAATACAGGCAACATGATACATATGACAACCTCTGAATGTATGTATTGTAATCCACAATGTGGAAGGGAAGGAAGAGAGAAATAGAGAAAGACAAATAGATAAAGACCCTGCCATAGAGGCAGGCTAGGAGGCGGAGGGAGGGAATCGGGGACATTGGTGGTGGGGTGGGTGGAGGGATGGGGGCTGGATCTCTGTATGACTGAAACCCATATATGAACCTCTTGTGAACATCCTTGTAATTGTATATCTCACTGAAGAATATTAAATATTAAAAATGTTATATGAACATGAAAAAAAAAGAAACTACTCTCAGTTTTTTAGAATATTCTGATTTTCTGAATCGGAAAAGTTTTCTAAATATCATTTAATTCTAAAACAATCAAGATCCCAACTGCTCATACTGTTTATAATTGTAACTAAATTCCAAGAAGCATAATGAGCTTCTAATATTCTTTGGGGGAAACATGTGATAATTGGAAATTGAGCATGCTTTATTCTCATTCTCTGATTTTGTTACATATATAATAATGTCTACCTCACTAGAAGTTTTTAAGCATCACAGCTGTGTTGATGAGAACATCTGGGTGGTGGCTACTCTCTATGATCTGCTCCATAAAGCTTTGCTTCACACGTGACTTTAATTTTCATTATTAAATCACTGAATTTATTTGCATGACATAAATATATCAGGTGATCTTACCAAAAGTGGAAATTACCACAGACGTGCAGGAGTCAGAGGTTGGATAGGATAGAGGAGGGAACATGTGTGAATGAATGTCGAAAGGGCTGATGCCAACATAGAACTGAGCACTAAATGCAGGTGGAAAAATGATGCACATGATGACTTCTGGGTGTGTGTAGTGCAACCCACAATGTGTAGGAGGAGGAAGAGAGAGAAAGGGAGAGAGAGGAGATAGATAGCCTGCCATTTAGGTGGGCTGTGGGGGGGATTGGGGACATTGGTGGTGGGAAATGGACACTGGTGGAGGGCGGGGTGCTGGAACACTATGTGACCAAAGCCTCCAAACATGAACAACGTTGTGATTGTGCATCTCACGGTGGTATAATAGAATGTTTAATTAAAAAAAAATAAAATTTATAACTGAAAAAAAAATCACAAAATTCCCTGTCCTGTCCTGTGCTACACCTTGAATGCTAAGTCTGAGAGTGTTATTAACCTATTTTAAAATGAATTTTGTGATTTTTGTTTAGAAAGATTAAAAATGTCTTAGTGGAAAAAAGCTCCTTAGACATTATTCAATCCATCAATCTATGGATAGGGGAAAATGTGCAGTGTAAGGAAAGGACAGTATCTATAGAACATACCAGAGTAGACAGACTAAGGTTGTAAATAGTAAAATACTAACCAAAGATATCTTCAGCTTATGCCAAGAGGCTAATACTATGTAAGTGAGGATCTCTCTATTTAGTAACACATAAATGACTTGTTATTTCAGTTTCCACAGTTTTACTCTATTCCTTTTAAAAAAATTAAAATCACAAATGTTCTTTAAAATCTTAAAAGGTTGAGAGAAAAACTAATCTACAGATTACCCTCTAATGAGAATGATTCCTTTCCCTGCTGTAATTCAGAATATTGACATATCGAAGAACTCAATTTTCATTCACTCTTTCTGCAAATGTGAAGGAAATGTACTATGTTTCTTCGAATGAAGCCGAGTTTAAATGATTCTGGAGGAGAATTTACAATAATTCTCCTCCTCCTCCTCCTCCTCCTCCTCCTTCTTATTATTATTATTATCAAATGTTCTGGAAGTCTTTCAAAGTTCCAGACACCTCTTCACTTCAACCCCTTGGATGTAGTTCCCCAAATCAGTCACCCATATTATATTATGTTGAAGAAGAATTGTTTACTTTTTTTTGGGGGTCACCCAGTGACACTCAGGGGTTACTCCTGGCTCTTCGCTCAAGAATTACTCCTGGCGTTGCTTGGGGGACCATATGGGATGCCAGGGATCGAACCCGGGTCGGCCGCATGCAAGGCAAACGTCCTACCTGCTCTGGCACCAGAATTGTTTAGTTTAGACTGGGATAGTGGAAACAGGTCAAAGATATTTCACTACTCTTTGAAATCAAGTGGTCTTGTCTGCTACCTTTGCTCTATTGCCCACCAGCATTGTTATGTGAACTAGTTTTCCCCAGCTGTGTAAAGAGTTGACCATCTCAAAAACCAGGAACTGAATGAGACTTAAGCTTTATTTCCTAGCACCTTCCTGAGCAAAGGGTGTTCATTTGTTCAATTCCAAGGGTCTTTCCAATTTATCACACAAAATTTACTCTTGTGGTCTTTTGAAGTCCTTACCTGGATAAGTTCTCCACTTCTGAAATCTTCCTCAACTTCAAGGTTTTATGGGCAAGAGCAATAACACGGAAACCTTGCATAGTGTAATTCTTCAATTCCTTTGGGAAATTCTTGGGCACTTTCAGGAAAGAGGAAACATGTCAATGGATGGTCACAATGAAATCTACCTAACTCCTAAGCAAGATGCTGGTGTGTAGTTGCTGTCTCGTGCTTAAACTTTAACTTCAAAAATAAATAAACAAATAAATAAATAAGTAAATGAATGAATGAATAAGTAAATAAATAAATAATATAGGTGTGTAACCTATCCCTTGAGGTGTTGAAGGTGTGGCTGCAGTGTCTGGCTAGGCCAACAGGTGGCAGACAGGGAGACAGGCTTGTCTATACCCAGGACTTTGCCCGTGGGCACTAGATGGTTGATGTCTTACATAGAAAAAAGACTGGGCCCCTGGGATGAACCCAGAGCCACAACAGAGCTTGGCACACTACCCATGATGTATTCGATATGCCTAAAATAGTAACAATAATGGACCTCATTCCCAATGATTGGAGACATTACTGGTGCCACTCGAGCAAATCAATGAACAGGAAGACAAGTGATACAGTATGTAAATGCATATATATATATATATATATATACATATACATATATATTAGCTGAGACATAAAAAATTCTATTAAAAACAAAAACAGTAAATCAGTGTTTACTTATTTAATCTTATTCTTACAAAAATAATGCTAAAGATATATTGATAAAGTAGATTCATCAAACTGGGTTCTGGCAGGACAGAACTCAGGACTATGTTTACTCAGATGAAATAATAAAAATAATTGATCCTCTTAGTTTTTAGGTCAGACTCAGTAACCTATAGGCTAAATATGTCTTAGCACTTGTTTTTATAAATAAAGTTTTATTGGAAACACATTTGTGCCCATTTGTTTATAGACTGTTATGTCTCCTTTCAGGTTTCTGTAGCATGAAAAAAATTCACAGGGCCTGGAAAATATAAAATATTGGGCTGGAGAGATAGTACAGGGATTAAAACAATTGTCTTTCATATGACTGAGTCTGGTTCAATATCATATAGCACTGTGAGGTGTGATTCCTGAGCAAAGCAAGGAGTAAGACCTAAGTACTGACAGGTGTGACCCATAAGTCAATAGAGAATAAAATGTTTACTCTTTGTCTCTGCTGAAAGGTCACCTTTATATCACAGATAAAACATTGCCAATATTTGTATATTTTGACATGCTAATCATCAATAATGTTAACATGTACTAAAATACATCCAATGGAAATGTTACTGGCGCCCGCTCAAGCAAATCGATGAATAACGGGATTCAAGTGATCAAGTGATCAAGTACTAAAATAATTATGGTTTATGACGTGTTTACCAGAAAGAAGCACACTATAATGGGAGGTGCAAAGGTTGAAAAACACCTAAGGTCTAACTTCTCATGCTAATTGAGTCACAACTTTAGGGCATTTTAAGTTTTTCTTCTGTACCTCAATTTTCCCATATTTTCTCATCTAAGTGGTCACCATGTTGCCATTCTGTGATTCTCTAATTACACACAACCTACAGTTTCTAAAATAATCCTAGAAGTGTGGATATAATTCAAGGTGCCTCCCAGTTCTCTTTTTCATAAAAACCTAAGAGAAAATAATTTAAGATGGTAGTAGGATACCAGACCTCCCCTTTTCACTCCCTGTACTCTGTTGACCATGAGGGGTCCAGGAGGGAGAGCAACTTCTGGCCCAAGCCCACCATCCCAACAGAGCCTGAGAAGAATCCAGAGGAGCCCCACACCATGCTGGCAGCATTTTTCATCATCCGGATTCCATTACTCTTCAGAGCTCCACCCAAGAGAGAAAGCCAATCTCAAGTCCAGTTTGTCAGAGACCCACCCTGCAGAGAAACCTATTTCAAGCCCAGGTATGCTTGAGCCAGAGACACAGATACACCGGGCAGAGCTTCTACCAGCTGTCCCCATTTTGTGAGGCTGATTCATCTGTAAATTACCAAGAATATTCTACCCACCACTCTCAGAGAGCCCGGCAGGCTACTGAGAAGAATCCGCCTACACAGCAGAGCCTGGCAAGCTGTCCATTGCATATTCTATATGCAAAAACCAGTAAAAACAATGAATCCCATCCCCTGACCCTGAAAGAGCCCTAAATAGGGGCAATGCTAAGAAGGACTAGCAAGGAGAGGATGATAAAAATCTCAGTGCAAAACTAGGCTGCCAAAACAAAGAAGAACTAAAATGACTGTCTGTACTTTCAATCCATGTGCGCTGGCATAGTAAGTATATATCAAGGACCTGATGGTGCAAGCGCAAAACATCAAGTATGACATCATTGGTCTGACCTAGATGAGAAGGTGTCAATCACATGGCGCCATTTTTGACACCGGTGAATAACTGTTCCTCGGAACATGTGATGAAAAGGGCATCAGCGGTGTTGATGTCCTTGTCAACACAAACCTGGCCATGAGCATTCATTTGAGTGCCTAAAAAACTGAATCGGATGATTACACTTGAAGAGATGTGGCTCACTGCTGGCAGTTTTTATCTTCATTGTCTATGCACCAACATCCACATACAAGGAAGAAGAAATTGAGAAATTCTACATGGAACTGGAATAGTTCTATAAAGAAGATCACACCTTTTACAAGATCATAGTCAGTGATTTTAATGTCAAAATAGAACCGAGAAGTTTGGCTGAAGAACTCCACAACAGGACCTATGGCCTAGAATGGAACAAACAGGGTGAGAGACTCTCTGAGTTCATCATGTTGACCAAGATCATTCATGGGAACTCACAGTTCCAGAAGGCTGAATCTAAACATTGGACATAGGAATCTCCTGGTGGACAGTTCCACAATGAAATTGACCACATCATATTCAATCGACAGTTTTGTCTGACTGATGTCGCTGTCATACCAAAATTCCAAACAGGATCAGACCACCATCTCCTTCATGCAAAATTCTACTTCATGGTACAGGAAGAAAGGGCTGCAAAGTTTAAGAAGAGAACTCCAGAATGACCACTAACTGGGAACTCTTTGGCATCTTTGTGGCAACATGGGAAGATGCCATCATCGACAACATTGACAAAGAATACAACCAACTGGTTCAGCACCTCCAAGATTGTGCAAAAAAATGCCAAGAGAGAGAAAGCCACAAAAGTACGCCTGTCTTCAAAAACTTTCAAGCTCATTCACCACCGTGGCAAGGCGTGAGCCTCAGGCAACCATAAGCTTTGTACAAGCTTATGAAAGCAGGATGAAAACACTACTCAGGTCTCCCAAAGAGGAATGGAAAGAGCTATGCTTGGAATATCACACCTCACTCAAGTGAGAGAAGGAATCCGGAGTTCCTACCTCCGATGGCGATTGAGAGTCAGCTACACTTCTCATTTGCCAAGGCATCGAAAATCAGATGGGCTGGACATGCAATGCGAGGATGACTGCTGGACTATAGCCATTACTAACTGGATCCCACGGGACAGCAAAAGATATGTGGTTGCCCACCTACAAGATGGTCAGGCTTCTTTGTCAAGACCCTGAATGAGCAGTTTGAGGCTTTTCATATCCCTGGAGCGAAGAAGATGCCATTGGGCTATACTGGCAAGTGACAGGAACAAACGGGAAATGTTAGTGGTGCCCACTCAAGCAAATCAACGAATAATGGGATGTCAAGTGATCAAGTGACTAGCATATGTTAAGATCAGAAATTTGGACACAAAGGCGAATTGTAGATTGACTAGAGAAGAGATGGTAGGAGACCAAAACCCGTACTGATAGAGCAGAGGCAAAGGGGACTGTTCAAAATTTCAAAAATGTACTAGCATGTTTGCGAAGAAACCTGGACAGGAAAGTGCAGACAGTGAATCAGTGAAGGATAGAGTTAATAGGAGTTATAAGGATGATCACTCAGAAAAATGGGAGGAGGAGAGATTTCTAAGGCTAAGAATAATAATAAGATTCAAAGTAGAAAAGTTAAAGCAATCATATGCCAAATCTGTAATTCTGTGCACAAGTTGATGGCTATCAGCAATTGTAAGAAGAATATAGATGAAATCAGGAGAAAAAAAAGGCCAATTTTATCCAAATGAACTCTTTCGAATGCAGCGATATTCCCATAAAGCGGGCTGTCACTCAGAGAATACCTATGTTTGTAAGACTAAGAAACAATACAAATCAGCTCAAAATTGTGCTCAGAAAGATGAAATTGCTGCAAAAATTCATCAGTTACCTTGCTCTGATACTAATATATTCTAACCACTTGCTCCCAATAATCAAATAAAATAGATAATTTTCCCTTAGATAATACAATAAAATAAATTTTTTTTTGTCTGTGGAGGTCACACCCATCAGTACTCTGGGCATACTCCTGGTTCTGAGCTCAGGGATCACTCCTGGCAGGTCTGGAGAACTGTATACAGAACCAGGCACCAAACCTGACCCAGTTTCATGCAAGGCAAGCACCTCACCCAGCCCCCACTGTTCTACTTCCCTGGCCCTAAAGTACATTATTTAATGTCTTTTATGCTCACCTTCTCTAATCTGTCTGAGGCCCCATAAGAGGAGTCACCTCCAAAGTCTGCATCTACAGAATTCGTTCAGTGCCTTGGTTCCCTCTGAATGCTCCTCAACGCAGTCACCTTGGATTAAACACTCCTTTGCTTCCCTTCCGGCTTCTCTTGCTGGCTTCTGTTGCATTCCTTGATACCCCATTGGGGTTGACTTTTCTGACTGGACCATGACAGACATTTACCATCTGCCTGTCTGCCTTATAATGATCATCTTAGACTTAACAGACACACTGGGTCTATTTCATACCCCCATGAAGACAACCACCTCTGCATTCATAATTAAGGTTTGTTAACTGGCTTTGAGCTTTAGAATACTTTATCTCTTATAATGAGTGAGTGTCAGTAGGTACCTGTTTCAGACCTGCAGAACCTGACCAACATCTCGGGGCACCTTTCATGTAGGCGTGGAGCTGATCGTCTCCCTCCAGCTGAGCCACCACAGACATCCTCTGCAGGCTTGAGGAAAGGGAAATTGGCACAAGACGGTGATGGCTGCCACAGGACTCTGCCAGTACACCAAGAAAGGGAGCTTAGGAGTTTTTTTAATGAGAGTGAGTAAATGTATGTTTCATACAGTGAGCGAGTAGTGACCCCCAAGGAGAGTACAAAATGGTACATTTGTCACTAGATTGGTATTTCCTGGCTGCTTTGAAAGTGATTCTTTCACCAAGTTGCACCCTTGTCTGCCTAGAAAAATCCAAATCAATTTTCAGGTCAAGATCACAGGTAAATTCCTCTGTAGTAACTTTTTTTTTCCAGAAAGAGCATTTACTTCCACCTCTGGACTCCTGTGACTCTTTCATCAGGCTTTATTATAGCACTTGGCACATTGCATTGCACTTATTTGCACCCATATTGATTTTTCTGCCAGTCTACATACTACTCCAACACAGAGCCCAATACTTCTAGTTTTGAAACCACTCAATTCTTGAACACCTAATCCAGTTATGTATAACCCAAGAATCCAGTGAATGTTTCTTGAATCAGATAATAGATAAATTCAGAAATGAATGTGTGAGTAAATCAACAATAGATACTATTAGGATATGGCAAAATAATAGAAATATTAGGATGGGTGAAATTCAGGGAGTTTCATTTCAGGAAATGAAATTTAATATTTTTAAATTCAGGAGGAAATGTTACTTGACTTAAAGAGGAAGGCATACCTGGCTAGCATTTGGTCCTGGCTTTATTATAACATTTGATTCCAATGTTCCAATTTTGCAGTAGTTTGAATTGCAATCTTCCATGATCTGTTTTGAAAGAAAAATATTCATGAGATACTGTAGAGAAAAAATAATAAGGAAAAATATCTCATTTGCATAGCACTTTAATCTTTTCAAAGTCCTTTTCACATATTCTCTAGTTTGTGCCAATTATTATAATGCCATCATTGTCAAATTTCTGTTGTGTTGATTTATATCAAGGACCTTATTGTAAATTGTCAAAAAGTTAGAAATATTGTGGCTATAATTTAAATAATTGGAGCAAGAAGTGCTAGCTAAAGCCAATGACTGTTACTAAAAGGTATGTCTAGAATTTGGAGGAGGGCTTCAATAGAAATTTAGTCTCTCAGGATAGCTGAAGACAATTTGTTCTCAGGATCAGCCTCAGGATTGTACAGGAGAAGGAGTTAGGTTTGACTGTGTTTGAAGCTAAAAGATGAAACTAAACGACAGGACATTGATGACATTTAGAAAATTGGTTGTTTAAAGTATAAAAAAGGATCAGAGTTAGAGGTTAGGATTAAGAAAAGGGTAAGGCTAGGATTAGAGTTTGGTTTGTGTAGGGGTTAGATGTTAGGAATTTCTGTGTTCATAGCTGAAAATGTAAATTAAGTATAGGGCAATTGTTAAATGTTGTTTAACTGGTACTTTAAAGGGTAGGCGAACAATGTGTAAAATAAGAGGGAGAGAGATGCAGAGACAGAGAGAGACAGAGAGAGAAGAGAGAGGAAACTGGGGTACCTGCTATTAAGGCAGCATGGGAGTGGGTGGGAGGGGAGGGAGGTACATTGGTGGTGGAAATGGGGCACTGGTGGAGGGATGGGTGCTGGAATACTGTATTACCAAGAACCAATTATGAACACCTTTGTAATTGTATGTTTCACGGTGGTATAATAAAAAATTAAAAAATAAAATAAAGGGTAGGCGAGGGACAGTATCTTCTCTCTCTTTATCTCTACACAATTTTGTATATGTAATGCATTTATGGTAATAGTTCAAATGCAAAGTTATTAAACTTTGGTTTTATTGGTAGGTTTAAACCTAGGATAGGGTCAAGATTAGTGTAGGATTATAAAAATAGGATTGGTATTATGGTTAGTATTAGTATTGTGTAGGAGTTTCATGTTAATATTTTCTGCATTTAAATAAAATTAAAAGTAAAATATAGGGCAGCTGTTAAATTTAGCATGAGTGGTAGTTTTAGGGTCAGGATTAGTATAGGGTCAAGGTATGGATTAGGATTAGGTTTACAGTTAGGTTTCTATAAAGGTAACGGTTAGGTATTTCTGTGTACATAGATTAAAAAAAATCCAAGAGTCAGAGCAAAAGCACACACATAGGGTATTTGCCTTGAACGTAGCCAACTCAGATTTGATCCCCAGAGTCCCATATGGTTCCCTGAGCACACAAGGAAAGAGTGATTCCTTGAGTGTAGAGCTAAGAGCAAACCCCGAGCTCTGTCATATGTGATACAAAGACCAAATAAAATAGATATGTGTAGGGAGTTTGGTTTGATTTAAAGTTAGAAATTAAAATAAAGTATAAAGACATTGTTAAATTTGTGCGAAATGTTCATTGGAGGCCACTCAAGGGGAAGCTATATAGGCTAGGTTAGGGCACTGTTAGGATGAAGGGAGAAGGTGCTAAATTATGCTGTGTTCAAACTAAAAATATGCAAGTTAAGTATTGGATGGTTATGAAATTTTGTTTAATGGTAGGTTTGGGTCTTAGGATAAAGTCAGCATTAGTATTAAGATTAGAATTAGGTTTAAAACTGGGGTTAGTGTGAAGTATGTGTAAGGTTATACGTTCAGTTTGATTGTTTTTAGGTTAAAAATGAGAATAAAGTATTGGGCTATTATTAAATTTAGACTAATTGGCAGTTTTTTATATATAGGCTAGAGTCAGAGCAAATTTAAATTAGGGTTAGAATTAAGATTAGGGCCAGGGAAGATGGGGGGGGGGGGGGGGGGGGAAAGGGTTAAGCTTTTGTGCAACTGTTAGGACTTAGGTTTTACTGCATACATACTCTAAAATGCAAGTTAAATATAGGGAAATTATTAAATTTAGACTCATTCTCAGGTTTAGGCTAGAATAGGGTCAGGGCTAGTATAGGGTTAACATATGGGTTAAGATTAGGTTTATGCAATCCCATCAAAAAATCGGGAGAAGAAATGAACAGAAACTTCAGCAAGGAAGAAATTCGAATGGCCAAAAAACATATGAAAAAATGCTCATCATCACTAATCATCAGAGATATGCAAATCAAAACAACAATGAGATACCACTTTACACCACAGAGACTGGCACATATTCAAAAGAGCAAGAACAACAAGTGCTGGCGTGGATGTGGGAAAAGGGGACACTCATCCATTGTTGGTGGGAATGCCGGCTGGTACAGCCTTTCTGGAAAACAATATGGACTTTCCTCCAAAGACTAGAAATTGAACTCCCATTTGACCCAGCCATACCACTCCTGGGAATCTACTCTGGGAAGCCAAAAATACGCAGCGGAAACACCATCCCTACTTTTATGTTCATAGCAGCATTATTCACAATAGCCAGAATCTGGGAAGCAACCAGAGTGCCCGAAAATCGGTGACTGGACAAAGAAGCTTTGGTACATCTACACAATGGAATACTATGCAGCTGTTAGGAAAAATGAAGTTATAAAATTTGCCTATAAATGGATGGACATGGAGAAGATTATGTTGAGCGAAATTAGCCAGAAGGAGAGAGACAGATACAGAATGACTGCATTTATTTGCATGGCATAAATATATATGTACATATTATGATACCAATAGCCAAGATCAAGTGAAACATATATCAGGAGGTCTTGTCAAAGGTGGAAATTATCACAAACGTGTGGGAGTCAGAGGTTAGGTAAGACAGAAAATGGAACAGTGTGCTAATAATTGTCGAGGGTACTAATGCCAACCTGGAACTGAGCATTAAATAGAGGCAAAAGGATACACATGACAACCTTTTAATGTATGTTCTGTAATCCATAGTCTGGAAGGGAAGGAAAAGAGAAAGAGAGAGAAAGGGAAAGAAATAAAGAACCTGCCATGGAGGTGGGCTGGGGAAGGGGGAGGGAACCGGGGATGTTGGTGGTGGGAGATGGGCACTGGTGGAGGGACGGGTGCTGGAACACTGTATGACCAAAACCCAAACATAAACTTTTAATTGTATATCTTTTTATTTGTATATCTCACGGTGGTATAATAAAATACTTTTAAAAAAAGATTAGGTTTATGTGTGTGTAGGGGTTAGTTCAATTTTCTATATAAAGTTAAATATAAAATTATAGTATATACAGCTATTTTTTACTGCCATTACTTATGAGTTTGTTCTGTCCTCAAGAGAATCAATCCAGGATCTTAAGATTTAAGTTGGATATAATATTTTCCCAGTAGAAAAATATATCATAAATTTTAAACTGTTGTGCAAAGTTCAAGCACAAGTTGACAAATACAGGTAAATCTTGGATAGTGTTTCTAAACCTTTTTCTGACCATAGCCTCCTTTTGGCCTTGTTTCTGTGGCTCCCATCCCAGGCTAAGAATTCATCTAAGCTTATGCTAGGGTCAGCCTTAGGTCTGACAGGCTAAGGTTCTGATTAGGAATATAAGGAATAAGAGGTGGGTGGGTTAGGGTTTGTGTATTATCTAGATATTAGGATTCAAAGTTGAAAATGCAAATAAAGATTAAGGAGAGGGTTAACTTTCAGCTCATTGTTATTCTTAGACCTGGGCAAGAGCTAGTATTGTTAGAATTATTGTACTAGGATTAGTATTTTAATAGCATTAGGGTGAGGAGTAGGGTAAGGGCCATTGTTAGGCTTAGGTATGTATAGAGCTTGGTATTATGTGGAACTGTGTTCAAAGTTAACAATGAAACTACTGGATTGTGTTAAATTTAGGCAATACTGGCAGTTTTTAAGTCTCTATATTTATTCATTTTAGTTAGTTTTTTTATTGCATCGCCATGAGATAAACAGTTACAAAGCTATTCATGATCAGATTTTAGTCATACAATGTTCCAGCACTCATCCCTCCCCTCCATCAGTGTATCAGTACACATTTACCACAACCTATGTCCCCAGTCCCACCATACCCCAGCCTGCCTCTATGGCAGGCATTTCTCTCTCTCTCTCTCTCTCTCTCTCTCTCTCTCTCTCTCTCTCTCTCTCTCTCTCTCTCCCCTGTCTATTGAAATTATGGTTTTCAATACATATACTGAGAAGTTATACTTTAAGCAAGGACTAAGGTCAGAGTAAGACTCAATTAGGGCAAGATTAAGACTAGGGAATGGATAGGTTTTGTTTAAGAGTTATGTTTCACTGTGTACAAACTCTGAAATGCAATTAAGTATAGGATAATTGTTAAGTTTAGGCTCACTGGTGAGTTTAGCTCTAGGCAAAAGTCAAGGTTAGAATAGGGTTATGTTGGGATAAAGATTCAGTTTAGCATAAGGGTTAGGGTTAGTATGTATAGGGATAAATTGTTCGGTTTTGACTGTATTTACAATTAAAAGTGAAAATTATTGCATGATTCTTAAATTTAAGCAAATTGTTTTAAGCCTATGTAAAGATAAGGATTAGATTTATAATTTGAGTAAGGGTTGGGACTTTCATAGTTACTTAGAGCTAGATTTTTACTGTGTGAAAACATAAAAATGCAAGCTACAAATAGGTTTGTTGTTAAATTTAAACTCAATGTTGGTGTGAGATGACGGTAGGGTAAGGCTTAGTATAGGATGGTGTCAGAATTAGGATTGGGTCAGAGTTAGGGTTTGTATAGGAGTTAGGAGTTGGGTTCTACTCTGTATACACTCTAAAATGCAAGCTAATGATAGAGTGCTAAATGTAGCCCTATTGGTAGAGTTAGGCATAGGGTAGGGTTAGTCTTAGTATAGGATTAGGGTTAGAATTAAGATTAGGGTTTGGGTTAGGGTTAGAGTTAGTTATCATTAGGGATGTGGTGTTATGTTTAGCTGTGTTTAAACTTAAAATGGAAGTAATGCATGGACAATCATTAAATTTAAGCTAACTATAGCTTTAGGAGTAGTTTAGTGTCTGAATTAATATAGAATTAGGTTTCACATTAGGACTAGGGTTATTAGGACTAGGTTTCAGGTTAGTTGCTATATAATAACAATCTGTACGGTTAGGTTTTTTTTTTTTGTATGTGTACTTAATTAAAAACAAAAGTTACACTTGGGGTTATTTTTTTACTTTAGGCTAACTGTTCTTTATAAGCCCAGCCTTGATTCAGGCTTAGTACAGGATTAGGAGCTTAAAATAAGAGTTAAAGTTGTGGTTATGTTTTGTGGAGGGTTTAGGTGGTGAGCTTTCTCTATGCAAATAAAAAACTGCAATTTATGTGTTGGGTTATTGCCAAATTTATGCTCATCGATAATCTTAGTCCTATGCTATGATCAGGGCTAGTATAAATATACAGGGGACTATTTCACACACTATACTTATGCAACTTTCCTTATTAAGTAGGGTCAACAAGTAAGCAGCTTGCAACATTAGAAAAGCAAATTGAGAATTCTTTGAATCTATTGGATATTGTCACAGCATATTGTGCACCACCTTTTTCTACCTGAATTTCCTCACTTTGATGCAAAGATCTTTGCTAATATTTCCAAAACAACAACAAAGAGTTGCATTAGCAAATACATCTGTGAACTTCTATTTAAGCAAAGTAAAATCAATTTTGCTTTAAAATTTTGTACATAAACTGAAAAAATTCCAATTAGATAGATAGATGGATGGGTGGGTGGGTGGTGGATGGATGGATGGATGGATGGATGGATGGATGGATGGATGGATGGATGGATGGATGGATGGATGGATGGATGGATGGATGGATGGATGGATGGATGGATGGATGGATGGATGGATGGATGGATGGATGGATGGATGGATGGATGGATCTTACTGTGAATGTCCGTCACTTGTCTGGCGCTGCTTAGGCCCGGCCGGGAGAGTGCAACACCACCAATGTTCCCTTTTTAACCTTGGAGAAATCATTTGATTTCTTTGTATCTCATTTCATTTTTAAATAATCTGACTTCCTGTTCTAGTGCTCTTATAATACTCAAGGTCTCACCCTTATGTTCAGTGAAAGGTTACTAACTACCCAAGTTTATTTTAACTTAAGATTGTTTCTCATGCAGGTTTACATGCTGGATAGTTTTGCACATTTATGCTTCATTTAGGATGAACACATTTGTTCTCCAATACATTTTTTACAGAGTTAATGCTGGAGTCTTATGTTCCAAATAACTTGCTTGTTATCCAGATACATCAATCCTCCAATGGAGATATGGGAACTTTCAGAACGAGAGTCAAAGTCACATGTAGCAATAATTGTGGCAGCTACAGTAATGTGGATAAAGACATTGCTGGCAATAATTACACAAATCCCTCTCCATTAAGATTCGGGAAAGTGATTACTGTTTTGTCTTGCTGTCATTTTTTTTCACAGACAATGCTCTGAATTTATCTTACTGATGTCAGACAGTTCCTTGCTTATCCGGTTTCTGCTTTTGTTACATGGATTCTAGTAAGCTACAGTTTTATAACAATACGTCTTTAAATCAGCCTCTTTGTGATGTCTGCTTCTTGTATCTGCAGTCATTTGTTTCCATTCTTCTATGACTGCTTTAATGCTGGGTTGGAGTTTATGCACCATAGTAAGTAGCTTTAGAACTCTGGAGGGCAAATGAGTATAATGAATGGACTCGTGAATGAATCCTCTATTTGTTGGGATGCTCTTCAATGCTCACAGTCCCTTTAGGTTCATGGTCTCCATGCTCACTGCGCATCCAGGTGAGAGATACCATTATGCAAGTACAGAGATAAGGTCAATATTTAGAGTTTCAGTTCTTGATTTGAGGGTTCTAATAATGAGAGAGTGGTTTAGTGGAGAAGCCTTCCCACACACTCAAGATAACTTCCTAGATGAGTTTCAACCGTTGAACCATCATTCATACTTGGTTCAGAAAATTAAAGCATGTGAGCAGAAAGCCTTCCTGTTTGGGATCTCAACATACTTTTCCAGCAGCTACCAGCTACCTTGCTATGGAAACATAAATTCATGAAACTTAAAAACTAAAACTTAGCTCCTCGACATGTCAAATACGAATTGACCACATGTGGCTACTGATGGCAATATTCAGTGACAATGCTCTGTATTCCTATTTCTCATGGGTGCTTTGGAGAATATCTCTACCATGTTTGGGCCTACCAATAGATTGTGAGCAAATTAATTTGGTAAATGTTGCATATACTCCCTGCTGAGAATTCACAATACACTACAGTATAGTAAATAAATCTTTCACTAAAGAAATTAACTTAACATTGCTTCAATAGCGATTCCCAAATTCATATCCTCATAGAAATTCTGTCATGTTGCACTCATTAACAGAGTTCTTTGCATTGGAAGATAAGAGATTTAGATGGGATTCGACTTTCATTGGTACATTTTTGTGACTCCATTTTAATTTTTTCCTAATTTTAATGTTTCATTGAATCACCATGACATACACCGTTATAAACCTGTTATGATTTGGTTTCAGTCATACAATGTTCCTTGAAATGTCAATCAAAGTTAGAAGAGTTTCTGTGCTCTCAGTTCATGATTGCATTGTACTGTGCAGCTGTAAGGAAGGACAAAAGCAGGCAATTTGTTGCAACTTGGATGGAACTGGAGGAGATCATGTTAAGGGAAATGTGTCATAAAAAGAAAGATAAGACTGGATGACCTTATGAGTGGTTTAGAGAGTAACAGGACAAGATAATGCAAATTATCAGAGGGGCATACCTTGGTCACAGAACTGAGATAGGGAAGGAAAGAAACTGGGGTGGGGATGGATTGGGTAGACAGTAATAAAAGAGGCAGATGGGAGGTAACATGGGAGGTTACAAGGCACTGGCCTTGGCCACACTGATGCTGTTGATGTGGGGTGTAGCTCTGTAAATGAACCATGGGACCAACAAAACTGACAGCATGAGATCCAAACCACAGCAACCAAATTGAAAATATTCCTGTCAAAAAAGGCATGCTGCAGAGTGGGAAAGAAATTGAGGGCTTTGGTGAAGGGAAGTTAACACTGGTAATTGGGTTGGTGGTGGAGCACTGTACACCTAAAACTCAAATGTGAATAACGTTGTAGATCATGGTACCTTAATAAAACTTTTAAAATAGTGCTTCTTCATTGCATTAAAGTAAGAAACTCCCACTTTACCCAAGAGGTGCCCTCAAACATTTTGAGGTCCAGAGGGTCTCCCTGGATGGTCCCGTCCAGAAGGATGAGAGAGTGGCAGCTGGCCATGGCAGCACACAGTGGACTCCATGGCAAGGCCTTGCCAGTGGCAAAGCTGTGGACCTCCTGGAAGCTGAGAAGGAAGGCATGGAGTGAGGTAAAGTCTTTTACAACCTCATTTGTAGAGCCAAAAGATAGCACAGCAGTTCAGGTCTGTGCCTAGCATACACCTGACCTCTGGGTCTTCAATTCCCACAATGATATGGTGCCCCAACAATCACTGGTACAGCTCCATCTGCACCCAAGCACCACCATACTTGACCCTGCAGATCCCTGAGCATCAGCAGATTTAGCTGCTACTTCCCAGCACCACAGGGCCCCAGCAGTACGTCATTCTTGTACCTTGGCATTGTACCACCAGCCCGGTGAGCTGAGAACTGATGGTGGATTGATGCTCTATCCCATTTAATGCTCTACCTACCAAAATCATTTTGAATACCTGGTCCCTTAAATATTACTCAAGTAGAATTTCAAGTATACCAAACTTCTGTAATGAAAACCTTCCCGAGTTTCTCAGGCCCTGTTTGATAAATTTTAAATTCTTGAACCTGGTATACAAGGCCTCTCTCTTCCAGTTCTATATTACCTTATAAATTCTACTCTGATCCCACATATGAAGGCTATTTATACGCAACTTCTCTGGAGCAAACCGAACCTGTCTGTGGTAATCTATACTAGACCAGGGATATTCCTTGAGCCCTTGTTCACTTGAGTTTCTTGATATATAATCAAAATATGCTGCCTGTGGTTGCTCTTTTATGAAACTCTCCTCTGAACTGGTTGTGAATTACCCTTTCAACAGTTTGCCACTGGCCAATCAATACTCTAATTCTGGAGTCCTTGGATGTAATCACAGCAGACAGCTTTGCGCTGCTTGCATTCAGAACACTAGGTGGCAGTACTGTGAGAGGATTCTTAGACAACTAGGTAATGAGAAGGGCAAGAGGGGAAGAACTTCAAGGGATGCTTCTTGGTTCTCAGGCAAAAGTATGCATGGCGGTCTGGGTGAGACTGTACAGAGGGCAGGACGCTTGCCTTGCATTCAGCCAATGCAGGTTCAATACTCTGTTCTCTATGGGGTCCCCTGAGTCTTTCCTGGAGTGACTCCAGAACACAGAGAACCACCACTGGGTGTAACAACAAAAGCCCCAAACTCAAAGATATGCATGGAAATTCTATTCTTGCTTTATATTTTATTATTTCAGTCAAGTAGAACAGTTTTTTGTTTTATGGACCACACCCAGCCAGCATTAAGGGTTCACACTGGCTCTGCTCTCTGGGATCGCACCTGGTAAGGCACTTGGGGACCATATGAGGCGACTGGGTGATATGAGGCATTGAACCTGGGTGAACATGTGCAAGTCAGCCACCCACCCACTGTACTTTCAGTCTCGCACATGTGAAGTAAGATGGTTTTCCTTAAAAAAAAATTTTGCTTAAAGAAATGGAGGGGGATGGAGAGAGAAAAAGATGGGTGTATGTGTTTGAGAGACAACCGAGGCATCACCAGAGAGAAAGACTGACAGTGCATGTTTCAGGTTGTTGTGGGCCAATCTCCCTGGGAAGAATGAGCCATACAGTTAAAGAAAGGAATACACATCTCAAGGTGCAGAGCAAGCCCATTCTTACTTCTTAGAGAGGACACAGGCAGTGGGGAAGAGTAGCGGGCAGTTTGGTGGGGTGGTGTGCAGTAAATGTGGACATCGACATCATTTGCAAACTCATCCCCCTTCACTTAACACTATTAAAGTCATCTTACCTAAACTATTTTTGAATCTGGTGTCTGTATGGACTCTAAAATATTTCTCATAAGTCCTTTGCAGTGACTTTATTTCCTGAAATTCCTGGCATGGCCATTTGACATCAAAAACTTGTTTTCTCCTTTTTACAGAGAACTGACTCCGCTTACTTTTTTATATCTCACGTCTTAAAATTAAATAACATTGCATCTCTCTGTTTCTACTCCCTCTTAAACTTCAGAGTTCTCTGCTCTAGCCAAATCATGCTCTGTTTGGACAAAGACCTGGATGGTCAGGGCCTGAACCTATCACCCCTGCATGATATTTGTGTCTTGACAGTAATTCTTTCAAGGCCTGTGCACACATTAAGAAGGGGGCACATTTGCATCATTTTATTTGCCAGAACACAAACCTTATGAGGGAGGAGAACAGGTTCTTCTAGGGAACGGGCCTGGTACCGCATTGTATTAGTCTCCCAGGAAGTCCTTACAGTTTTAATTAGACACAGCCTGAATTCACTCTTTGGTGCTCTGCTTCATTCATTCAGCTCCTTAATCAGTTGGCTCATTCCGTTCCATTTTTCACATGGAGTTTGACGGCCCGCTTTCCCATCTGCTTCCAAACTTAGAACTCATTTAACAAGTTGGACAATGGTTCCAGCTAATTATTATACATGTTTTATGTAAAGCTCATTCTCCAACACTAGAAAGGATTTACAAGTTACCAAATCCACAGTCCACCTCCACTGAAGGACTTACCAATTGTCAGCAGTTGGGACAGTCCCCCAGAGGTCCAGTCCTTCTTCTGTAAGAGTGCCAGTCTAGGAAAAGAAATAGAATTGGTATTAGAGCAAGATTTAATCTTTTAACTTTGACTCGTGTAAACTATAACTAACATAAAAACAAACCTCCCAAGGAATTAAAATATAGCTGGATATCAAAACCCTTGCTTGCATCACATTCTAAATCAGAAAAAAATGTGCCTGAAGCAAGATTCAACAGGTGAGGTGTGATTCCACAAAGACCCTATTGATAATCAAATGTTTCTACTTGACAATTATACCACTACGCACTGCTTTGGGTTTTTTCTTGCACAACTCTTGATATGTGAGAGAAGTTTAATGGTTGAAATCCAAAGCAAACCAGCTCAAGTTTGACTTTCCAGTGGGCACCTGCTGTGTTCTAAAGCAGAGTTCAGATTTTTTCTTTCTTTCTAAGACTATTTAATTCAGAGTCTGCCATCTGGTTGACAGCAATTTTCCAAAAATATGGGTGACAGGGTGACTGTCCAGATTGATAATGAAATGTTGATAAAGAGCCTTGGGACTATAGAGAGTAATGAAGTGCTAATAATAAATATTAATTAATGCTTGTGAATGGGTTTTTATTGTTAGATCAAGAGGGAAAAGGTTGAGAGATTTGATTTGATGCATTATGGAAGAGTATTTGTCAGATAATGTAATAGAGAAGGCAAAGTGGAACTGAGTACAATCACGGCCCTTTTAATTTGCTCATTGCTTCACAGTTGATCATTAATTACAGACCTTGGGGTCTTTATGTGGTAGAATCCTTACTCTGCTTAACACCGAGCCAGAGTTAGTCTGAGGCAACAGCTGCTTCTTCATTGTCAAGGCAGGGAGGAACATTACTAGCACACACCAGGGAGTATCATTTTCAACACTAACACCCAGCTCTCTTGCACTATGTTTTAAGGTCATTTCAATATAGACACTAAAATTTCTAGTTTTCTATCATTACAATGTATAACATTAGCATAATGCCTTTACAGTCAAGTGCTTACAATGCTTTCCTTTCTTATTACTGAATAATTGGGTGGACATTGGAAGGTTAGGTATGATGTATGCAGTGAATGAGAATCCAGACATCTAGAGTCTTCTGCTAGGTCACAAATGTTAAATGAATTCTTCAAAGCATAGGGGGTGTACAAAACTCATAGTGAGTTTATGGACAAAAGAATTAAGGCCTAGGTTTTATTGCTTCTCTACCTAAATAGACAATGTGCTTGAGGTGAGTTCATGCTTGATAAACAACAGAACAAACCTATTTGTTTCCCTTTCCTATACCTCCGTTTGTACAGATGCCAACTCTTGTGTGCAGTCTCTAAATCCCCTGAGTTGTTCTATTTCAAAAAGAGTTAGTGACTTAATTCAAACTGAAATGTTTCCTTGATGATCCGATTGTGTTTTCAAACATCAATATTTTGAACATGGAAACAGATAATGCCACAATGAAACAGAAATGGACCATATTATTGTTCTATGTGAAAATGACCCGATGCAATAAAAGCTTCATAAATTGAAAGAAAACTGAATTATACCTGAGGTTCTAAAGGGAATAAGATTGAAAAAAAAATCTTAGCATAAAAATAACCTAGACTTGGACTGAAATGAATAGCAAAGCAAAAGAGAAATTGCTTTAGAAAACTTATAACAAAGCTACATCAACTGAAAATATATATAGAAACAAATAATCTCAGAAGCCCAGTGGTGAACATCTTCTAAGTTAAAATTGCTAGATGGAATTTCAATTAATTGTAGGGTGCTTTATGTTAACATCATATTGATAATATTAAAATTAAAAAAAAGCTAGGAGACGTAGAAATAGCTGTTAAGTCTTTTATCTTTAAGAGTCAAATTAAGGAATATAATTTTCACTTTTCATTTCCCAATCAAGAGTTACTTGCACTTTAAAATGTTTTCAAATCCATTCAGAGTTTAGCAGACACATTAAGGAGCAAGCAGCCCCTCTGACCTTCTGGTGAAGGAACCCATGAGGACACAGAAAGTAACGCTTTCCAATCCTTGGGAAAAAGAAGATGGGAGGTATCACTTTCCCCAACCTCAAGCTCTACTACAGAGCAGTTGTAATTAAGACAGTGTGGTATTGGTATAGAGACAGACCTGTAGACCTACGGAATAGAACTGAGTGTCCTGAAACACATTCTCAAATATACAACCACTTAATCTTTGATAAAGGAGCAAAAAATATTAAGTGGAGCAAAGAAAGCCTCTTCAACAAATGGTGCTGGGAAAACTGGGCAGCTACATGTAAAAAAATGAACTTAGACCTCCTTCTAACGCCATGCACAAAAGTCAGATCAAAATGGATTCTAGATCTCAACATCAGACATGAATCTATAAGGTACATCAAAGAAAAGATAGGAGAAACGGCTCTACAACATCGAAACGAAAAGTATCTTTAAAGACGACACACCACTGACCAAGCAAATGGAAGCAAAGATAAACAAATGGGATTATATAAAACTAAAAAGCTTCTGCACCTCAAAGGAAATGGTGACCAAGATACAAAGACAATCCACAGAGTGGGAAAGGATATTCACCCAATACCCATCTGACAAGGGGTTAATATCCAGGATATATCAGGCACTGGTAGCACTTCACAAGAATAAAACAGCCAACCCCATCAAAAAAATGGGGAGAAGAAATGAACAGAAGCTTCCAAAAAGAAGAAATTTGAATGGCCAAAAGGCATATGAATAAGTGCTCTTCATCTTTAATCATCTTTAATCATCAGGGAGATGCAAATCAAAACAACAATGAGGTACCATCTCACACCACAGAGACTGGCACACATGCAAAACAGCAAGAACAATTGGTGCTGGCATGGATGTGGGGAAAAGGGACTCTGATCCACTGTTGGTGGGAGTGCCGACTGGTCCAGCCCTTTTGGGAAAACAATATGGGCATTCCTCCGAAAACTAGATATTGAGCTCCCATTTGATCCAGCAATAGCACTCCTGGGAATATACCCGAGACCGAAAAACACATAGCAGAAACACTATCTGTACTTCTTTATTCATCTCTGCGCTATTCACTATAGCTAGAATCTGGAAACAACCTAAATGCCCGAGAACAGAGGACTGGCTAAAGAAACTGTGGTTCATCTACACTATGGAATACTATGCGGCTTTCAGAAAAGATGAAATTATGAAATTTACCTGCAAATGGATGGACATGGAGACTATCATGCTGAGTGAAATGAGTCAGAAGGAAAAGGACAGATATAGAATGACTGCATTCATTAATAGGACATAAATAGATACCAGTGTTTTACTAAATGTGGGAAATGGTAATGGCAGATTAAAACTCACCATTGAATATACTCAAAGAGACTTAAGTGATAAACTCTAAATATCTGCAGGGCTAGCCACAATGTGTAAAATAAGAGAGAGAGATGCAGAGACAGAGAGAGACAGAGAGAAAGAGAGGAAACTGGGGTACCTGCTATTAAGGCAGCATGGGGGTGGGTGGGAGGGGGGGGTACATTGGTGGTGGAAATGGGGCACTGGTGGAGGGATGGGTGATGGAATACTGTATTACCAAGAACAAATTATGAACACCTTTGTAATTGTATGTTTCATGGTGGTGTAATAAAAAAATTAAAAAAAAATAAAATAAAATATGTTTTATGCATAGAGAAAAAAAAAAAAAAAAGAAAAGAAAGTAACGCTTTCTACAGAAAGTCAAATAAATGTCCTCTAAACAGAGAAAGAGATTGAAAAGATTCGATCATGAACATATATCATAAAACTCCCTAATATTTTCTAGCACAAGGGAGACTGCTGAGAAAGTAATGGGAATCTTTAGTAGAACACAAGGGGGTTCTTATCTGGGCCTGAATAGAGAGCGAAGTTTGTTATTCAGTTCCCTGCATTAGCTTCTCACTGGTAGTCATTGAGGACTTTCTTTCCAGAAGAAGCAAGTAAAAGAATAGAACTGCGATATTCTAAGAGTTTGCCGCTTCCATCTGTGGACCAAGACGTGTTAAATTTCCTCCTGATGTCTCTTCTGTGGCTTCACTGTCCAGCACGAGTGAATGAGCTCTTCAGCTGCTTTCAAATAAGCTCCTGCTCTGTCCCTATTTCCCTGCCCTCCCTTCTCTCCGTTTCTCCAGATGAAATAAGCAAATGATAAAACAAATACATCAGACTGTCGCTGGGCTTCTTTAGAAAATGAGGGGAGCTCCCATCTTCCTTGGTGATGAGGCACCCATCCTTAGTGTGGTACTTTTGGCCCCACATCACTAAAGGTCATCACTGTAGCTGTGTCCTCCTCCTCCAAACAGCCCATAGCCTAGTTGCACCCTCGGTCCAGCTTCCCACCTGCAACAGCCTCTCCTTCTGGTGCTCCTGAACTGTTTGCCCCTGAGCCTGGGGCGCACTCCAACAATCAAAGTCCCAGTTCACTGGTGGAAACATCCCACACCTGTGGCAGATACCTGCACCCCCAATTCTGCCTCGTTGTTCTGGAAAAACTCGTCTAGCTTCAGGATGGCTGTCTCGCTTTCTCCTACCTGCTTTCTCAGCTAGATAGTAAATTTCTCAGGAGTTATGAATAGCTTAGTAATGGAGCTGTCTGCTGATAGGGGGTTAACTCGAATAAATAATAGATATCCATGGTCCATTTTTCAAACGCATGTCAGTGGAAGATATGGAGGGAAGGGTCTGTTCCAACGTATCATCCCCGTGTAACACAGAGGATAAAGCTGACCACGCCATGTCGCCAAGAGGAGAGGCATGGTAAAGTCTCTCAGGACTGTCCTGCGGCATGGCTCCTCCCCACCCGAACATCCTCCTCCACTGCCACCTCTCCAGGATCCTGCCCAGAGACAGCCTTGCCTTGTCCTGAGTCCCCACACCCTGGGGAATGAAGAAAAGGTGCCAGCATATCTCAGCCCATCATTGTCAAGCCCTCCTGTTCTTACAAGAGGCAGAAGAGGAAACATGAATAGGCGCACAGAGCACAGAGCCTCGGAGAATCTCATTTTGCTCTGAAAAAAAAAAGGCATATAGAAATAGTCGTATAGAAGCTGACTTATTTTTGTCCTGAATAAGATAGTTGTATAGAGGTTGTTACAGTAAGAAATTGTTTTGAAGCAAATAAAAGGCATAAGAATATCAAATTTAAGGGAAAGGAATTCATGATGTGATGACATATCTGTCTGGAACTCAATGAAGCGGGCTTCTAGAATGATCCTACGCTAACGCATTCCACAACCCTCTCTGGCCTCAGCGTAACTGCTCGCAAAAGAGGGAAGAGATAGATCAGGCATTAGGGGAGACAATGCTGAGTGCCTTGGAATCATTTGACTCCAACCTAGAAAGTTCAGCTCATACTTTGTCAAAGCACACGAGGTTTATTTGCCCACACATATTGATTCTCTGTGGGGAGATGCAGAAGATTTTCTTTTTCTTTAGCCTTTTCTGGGCATACACAATGCCTGTGGTCAGGGCAGCGGGCAGCACAGGGAGGCACAGTTACAGTGAGGAGTAGTAGGGCCATGGTTGCCGTATCCCTGGCAGAGACCTAAAATGGGAGAGAGACACAGATTAGCCAGAGGAGGATGGCATCTCCTGGCACCATCTCCTGCAACATCAAAGTGTTCTGACACTGAGTCCTCACAGTGTGAGACTTTTCTTGGTGGGACTGACTGTCCCATTGACTATGCTATGGGATGAGCAACGTCTCCCACTGCAGAACAACGGAGCTTCTGACCCCTGTACCAGGGCCACCTTCCCAGACTTTGCTTCTCTCCATTTACTGTTCTCTTCCCCCCAAACCAGACCTTCCTTCTCTGCTCATCACATGATTATAGATGCCCAGGGCACAGGAGGAACTATGAATTGTAACATTTCACACAGAACCTTGACTGTTAGCTTATAAGTCTTTCTTCTCTGAAAACCTACAAATTCTGTGGACATAGTGATGAGTTTGAGGTCCTTTGGGACCTCTTCCCATTCTATAGTCAACGGTACATTCAGCCCCAAGAGAAGTCATCTTTGGAATCATGCTACTCAGCTCTAGATGCAGAATCTGAACTTGTTTCTGGAAACCAAGAGGTTGTTCAGTACCAGTGCATTTAGTGACCTGATTGATACATACAAGCTTCTTCCACGAGCTGAAGAAGTTGCTCAATGGATGTCCATCATTCTTTGCCTGGGTTGATCCCCAGCATTACCTCGTTCACTAGGAACCACCAGGAGATACCCCATCCCCAAGCAGAGAGTTAGAGTGTGCACTCACACCTAAGCTAGAGATAGAACTCACACCTAAGCACTGCTAGGTGTGACTCAAAAAAAAAAAAACAGAACAAAGGTTCCCATGATCTTGGTCTTCTGAGGCCAACATTTGTCACAGGGAAGCTGACAATAAACATACACTGTTCTCCCAGTCACCTACTCTAGGGCATGCACTGTGTTAAGTGACATACTTTTATTTTCTTAAGATACTCCTCTCAACAATCTTAGTATACAAATATCTTTTGCTTTCTATTTAACACTAAAAGACTGAAACCTCTGTAGTTAAGTAATTTTCCCAAATACAAATGCCAGTGGAACGTAAGGCTCTGAACACTAGACCATCTATCTCCAGTGTGTCATAGTATCACCCTGTTATCAATCATCACAACCACAGGAAGGTTCACAGAGATGAGCCAACTGAAAATGCCAAGGCTGATGTAAAAAACAAAGAGAGTTTGTTTTATTTTTCACTTTTTCTCAAGAGTAAAGGATCTACCTCTACAATCCTACTTTGCTTTGTAGAATTAAGTGTGATGTTAGGTACAAGATAATCCCCCTGGGTGCATTGGAAACACAAAATCAAATTCAGTAATCAAGGCTCTGGATACCATCTGAGGCGATCACAAAATTCATCAGGTCCTGTTTTTCCAACTACAGTCACAGAAATGTTTTGACCTTGAAAGCATAGACTCGTCTACTGAGATGTTTTGACCTTGAGAGCATGGACCTGTCTACTCCTGAATCAATGGAGATAGAGGCAGCCAAGGTTTGGAGGCTCTGAACCATAAGAACATGGGCTCTATGACTAGTCTTGATTCCTTGGGTATGTATCTGATGTTGGGGTCTTCCCAACCCTCACTGCCAGGCTATCTCATCTGCAAAAGGGACTTTGTGCATGTAATCTCAGTGTTGCTTCTTCGCAGAGAAGCATTCATACTCCAGCAAGTTCTACCTTTTCTGGCATTGAAAGTTGACCTTACTTTTTTCTTTTTATTATATCACTGTGAGATAAACCATTACAAAACTTCATGATTGGTTTTCAGTCATACAGTGTCCCAGCACCCATTATTCTACCAGTACACATTTTCTACCACCAATGTCTCCAGTTTCCTCCCCACCCCACCCCCTGCCTCTATGACAGATACTTCTCTCTCTCTCTCTCTCGTCCCTCCCTCTCTATCTCTATCTCTTCATTTGTGCATTGTGGCTTGCAGTACATACACTGAAAGGTTATCATGTATATCCTTTTACCTGCTTTCAATACTTAGTTTTTGTCTAGCATTACTATTTCCAACTATCATTGGCAAACTTATCCCTTCTCTATCTTACTTAACCTTTGCCCCTCCCACACACACAAACTTAAGGTAGATTCCATCCATTGACAAGCCCTCCTGGCCCCTATTTTGCCTGGCCTTGGATATTAGTCTCATGATATTTTTATATCCCACAAATGAGTGCAGTCATTCTATATCTGTCCTTCTCCTTCTGATTTAGTTGACCTTCCTCTTTTCAGAATCTACACTACTCTTGTGAGCAACTCCTGCCTCTGCACTTGACTGCCCTGGAAATGCTCCCTGAAGCTCATTTCTGATGGAAAAGACCACCCAGATTCCTCCTCCTCTTTTAAAAGGCAAAAGAAGTGTTGAATTTAGCAACTCCCTTGAAGAGCTTTATCGAATTTTCACTGACACGTAATGCAATTTATATATCTATTAAATGGATGAATTAAATACCTGATTATATAAAATAAAATGTAAAATGTCTTATCTTTTTCCAAGTGATCAATCAACATTCGTGGCTAAGAAAAAATGGACAGTGTTGATATATAACATTTCTATCACTGAAGAAAACTCTTTTAGAGAACACTGACTTACAATATTAGAAAGCATACTCATAATTGTACCTAATACTTTTAGCTATGTTCTTTAGAAATGTATCCTTTTGCAAAGTATCATCAGCAATACTTACCCCATTGTACAGGTATACACCTAGAGCATAGAAAAGCCGAGGATCCCAAGGAATGCCAAGGACACTATAAATTTGAAGGCATCACTGTACAGCTTGAAGTTCAAAGGTCGGGGTAGAGAATGGATCTCACTAAATCTCCTTTTGCTGTATTGTACCCTGAAAGGCAGAATAAAGTCTTTATTACAGTTTATTCTAAGACCTAACATACATTGCATCAAACTAAGGATTGCTTAAGAAGGTCATTTGAGAGGGCCAGAGCAATAGGACAGCAGAGGACATTTGCCTTGCATAGGGCCGACCCAGGTTCACTCCCAGGCATCCCATATGGTCCCCCAAGTTCCGCTAAGAGTAATTCCTGAGTGCAGAGCCAAAAATAAACCCTGAAACCCTGAGCATCTTTGGGTGTTACTTCAAAAAAAAAAAAGCAGATTATTTGAATATGGAATAAAAAGCACTACTATGGCATATATGCTTACAAGTTACTGGAACAATAAAAACATTTACTGAAACTTGCTCAGTTTCTTTTGCTCTCTGTTAGTCTGAACTAAAGTATGGTGATATCATATCAGGATGTGTGGAAGAAATCCAGGTTGGGATAAATACAGAGAGCAGGGCCAAAACCGTTGAAGGTATCAGTCAGGTATGTGAGGTGAAAGGAGAGGACACATACAGATAGGCATGGAGGGGAGAGAGTATTTGTGTATGGGCTCCTTCAAACGACTTTTTAGAAATGTGAGTTGGGAGACAGAGGAACATGTTGGGTAAAGGTCAGAGAGAAAGCAGAAAGGGAATCATCAAAGGAATATTCCTGCTGGATGGAATAGATTAGACAGGAGACAATAACGTGAAGATCAAGACGAAACGCTAACTCTATGAATGAGAGAGAAGAACACAGAATTCAGAAATCATTTGTAGAACTAACAGGATATGATGCCCCTTTTGGTATAAAAGTGGGGAGTGAAAATAATAAGAATCTAACTAGATGGTGATACAGTTAGCAGAAAGAGACAATAGAAAATAAGTTTACTTTCAGACAACTTGACTCTGAAGTGTTTAAGAACATATAAGTGGATGTATCTAAGGATCTTGAAATAAGAGCCCAAGAAGAAGCTCTTTTAAGGGAAAAAACTGCTCAAGTGATAACTGTTTTCTTGGTAATCAGTATGCAGGCAGAATAAATAAGCCTAATGGACATACATCAAAATAAGACTAACTTTTGCTTTCATCCTTTACTTCATTGTTATATGTGCCTCATCCAAAGAACATCTACTTTAGAGGTAGTAACTCAGCCCCATAATGTCTGGCTAGAAACAAGTGTGGTTGTTATATAAGCAGAATGTGGCAAACTCTATCCTATGCAAAATAAAAAAAGAAAGAAAAAAGAAAAACGCTGCTAATCCAACTCTTCCATCTCCACCTGTGGGTTGCATTCCAAGCTACATTTACAAACCTGTTTGCAGAACAACTGCTTTCACTGGCCCCTGTCCTGAGGGCTTGACCTGGATAACTTCAGTTCCACAAAAAGGACGTGTTTCCTGTAATCCTCCAAACTGTGGCATTTCCAGGCTGAGGTTTTCTCTGCATGGGGCAACGGTGTCTTGGTAACAGGAATACTTTCTCCTAAAGAAAATTATATTTTGTTGGTTCTGTGTGAACTCAGATGGTTATTTGAGGCTGGTTGGTGCTTAGCAACTTCAGGAAAGTATATAAGTGGAAACTAATCCAGGCTTAAGCCCATCCCTTGAGTTAAATGACTTCTTGAGGTTGCTAGTGATATAAATAGTGGTAGCCTTGATTATATTTCAAATATTTATTTAAATCATGCCTGCCTTTCCCACGTCTGCATTTTTGGGTTGTATAATTTTAAGAGGAGCCCATTTTAGCAGAGTTGTCATGTATATCCCAAAGTGTTCACTAAGCCCAGCACTATTCTGAGCTGGAGGACGTTCTAAGAAATGCACATAGTTATTATTTGCTTCATCCATTCAATGACCTCTCATTCATGCATTTATTCAGCGAATATGTCCAAGGGCTTATTTTGATTCAGGTACTATGCTAGGTGTTGGGAATACAAATGAATAAGAGAAATTGTGTTCACATAAAGCTTACATAGCCAGCAAGGTGAATAATGGCAAATAAATGAGTTAGGAAACAATAGGACCCATATTTTGGAGGTAAGATTAAAGATTTCCTGATCAATTAATAATTGTCAATTTGAAAGGAGAGTAAGGTCACCCAGATACAAGGGGAGAAAAGAACAGGACATGAATGTGAAGGCAGAAGTAAGCAACACCAGCACACAGAGACAGGTGAGAACTGGTGCTTTCTTTCAGTCTGTACTGGTTCTACGTGTTGGATTTTGCAGAGACAGAAACTAATATATAATAAGATAAGGCGATGGCTCCACCCTTTCGTTGAGTAACAGATTTACTTCCAGACCATCTTTGGTCCCTCCTCTTTCTATTGAAAGATTCTCCTGCCGCTCCTTATGAGTTTGCCTCTTGGAGTCATCCCTGTGTCTAAGGCCCAGGGGCTTCACTGTCAATATCAATTATAGTCTGACTCTGGTTAGTTGCATTGGCAAAGGATTAGCTGTGGTTAACTCATTCTCTGAAGTGCAAACCTTGTCCAGGTAATTTGAAATTTCTGTGGATCTAATCTTTTTTTAATGAATAAGTATCTCAACCATACTACCCTCACCTCCTGAGTTAGAAAAAAAAACCTGCTGCTTTCCTCCTGAGTTTCTTCCTTCCATTCACATTGCTCCCATACTCAAAACACTGATAGAACCAGACATGGACTGGTATTTTTCCCACCACAAGCAATTCTACTATACCTGCTGGTTGTCCTACAATTTCACTCAATTAATGCAATTTTGACAATATCTAGTTGCGGACAGCAACTGATCCTACAGGTGATGGACCACATCGCTCAAGACTACTTCTTCAATGAAGAGCAGAACTGGTTTTCAGTAAGAAGCTTGGCACTGGGGCGGGGTGAGGAAAATAAGTTAGAGAAAGGAACACTAGTTCAAGGGGTAGGGGAAATGGCTGCCACAGAGGCAGACATGAGGATGAGAGAAAAACTGGGGATATTGGTGGAGGGTGGTGGGCACTGGTGAAGGGATTGATGTTGGAACAATATATACCTGAAATTCAGTCATAAATAGTTTTATAACTTTGTAATTCATGGTGATTCACCAGAAAAAAAATGCTTCTTCCCAATATCATATGTCAAGTATAAATCTGAAATTTCCACAACCCTTTTCTCAAATTGAATTAACTTGCTAGAGTGGCTGACAAAACTTAGGTAAACACTTAGATTTGCCAGATTATTCAAGAATATGACAAAAGATACAGGTAAGCAGTCAATTAAGTGATGCATAAGGGTGAGGTCTGAGAGGGTGCTGAGCACAAGAACTTGTCCTTTGGGACTATTATAACATGCTTCTTGTATAAGGTGGGATTTACCAGTCTGGAAGACCTCCTGAAACCCCCTACAATTTGGATTATGTATAGGCTTCCTTACAGTAGCAAAATTATATCAATTGCCAATCCCTCCCCACTTCACAAAGAATAGGAGGGGTGAAAGAGGAGCACGGATGTTTCTAAGCTTGAATCATGACTTAGTCTGGGGAATGAAGAGCCAGTTAGGAGCCACCTACTGTAGCTCATTAGAGTTGAAGTCGCTCCTCCTAGGACTCTTATCATTTGTGAATCGACAAGGATTTGGGGGAGTTCTATGCAAGGAATCAGGGCAAAGATGAACACGTGCACTTTCTTTTCATACACATTTCCTAGCCAGTGTTTCCCATCCAGTCTACTCTTCCCATTAAGACATCCCTCATAGAAAGAAAGAAAGAAGGAAGGAAGGAAGGAAGGAAGGAAGGAAGGAAGGAAGGAAGGAAGGAAGGAAGGAAGGAAGGAAGGAAGGAAGGAAGGAAGGAAGGAAGAAGGAAGGAAGGAAGGAAGGAAGGAAGGAAGGAAGGAAGGAAGGAAGGAAGGAAGGAAGGAAGGAAGGGAAGGAAGGAAGGAAGGAAGGAAGGAAGGAAGGAAGGAAGGAAGGAAGAAGAGAGGGAGGGAGAGTGGAAGGGAGGGAGGAAGGAAGGGAGGAAGAAAAAAGAAAGAAAGAAGAAAGAAAGAAAGAAAGAAAGAAAGAAAGAAAGAAAGAAAAAGAAAGAAAGAAAGAAAGAAAGAAAGAAAGAAAGAAAGAAAGAAAGAAAGAAAGAAAGAAAGAAAGAAGAGAAAGAAGGAAGGAAGGAAGGAAGGAAGGAAGGAAGGAAGGAAGGAAGGAAGGAAGGAAGGAAGGAAGGAAGGAAGGAAGAAAGGAAGGAAGGAAGGAAGGAAGGAAGGAAGGAAGGAAGGAAGGAAGGAAGGAAGGAAGGAAGGAAGGAAGGAAGGAAGGAAGGAAGGAAGGAAGAAGAAGAGAGGGAGGGAGAGTGGAAGGGAGGGAGGAAGGAAGGGAGGAAGAAAAAGAAAGAAAGAAGAAAGAAGAAAAGAAAGAAAGAAAGAAAGAAAGAAAGAAAGAAAGAAAGAAAGAAAGAAAGAAAGAAAGAAAGAAAGAAAGAAAGAAAGAAAGAAAGGAAGGAAGGAAGGAAGGAAGGAAGGAAGGAAGGAAGGAAGGAAGGAAGGAAGGAAGGAAGGAAGGAAAGAAAGAAAGAAGGAAGGAAGGAAGGAAGGAAGGAAGGAAGGAAGGAAGGAAGGAAGGGAAGGAAGGAAAGGAAGGAAGGAAGGAAAGGAAAGAAAGAAAGAAAGAAAGAAAGAAAGAAAGAAAGAAAGAAAGAAAGAAAGAAAGAAAAGAAAGAAAGAAAGAAAGAAAGAAAGAAAGAAAGAAAGAAAGAAAGAAAGAAAGAAAGAAAGAAAGAAAGGAAAGAAAGAAAGAAAGAAAAAGAAAAGATGAAGAACCTGCCATAGAGGCAGTCTGGGGGAGGGAGAGAATTGGGAACATTGGTGGTAGGAAATGGGCATGGGTGGAGGGATGGGTGCTGAAACACTGTGTGATGAAACCCAAACATGAACATCTTTGTAATTGTTTATCTCATGGTAGTATAATAAAATATTAAGAAAAAAGACATTCCCTCATCATTTCCAGATGAATCCAGTCAAATTCCCCTTTTATCAGTTTATTCTTTTCTTATGGTTTCTATGTTCCCTCCCCTGCCATTCCTAACAAAGCTCAAACTCTCTTATGGCATTTGAATTTGAGCATCTGTGACTGTCCCTCCCAGATCACACATCAGTCTACCTCAGACCCTTGCGTGTCCTATGCTAGAGTCCCACTCTGCAGCTATATTCTCCTTCATTCTCTGATGTAAAGAGGCTATTAAAGATGCAAAGGAAATTAGCTTATGGTTCAAAAATGACAAATTTTGAGGCAAATGGAAATAGCAACATTTCCTAGCTCCAAGATTTAAAAAAAGAAGCAAAAATAAGTTAAAACAAATTTCATCAGTCTTCAAATACCAATCGATTAGCAAGATTACTGTCATATTTCTAATTTGGAACAGCATGATATTGATTATAGTTATTTGAATTTAAATTTAATCTCCCGTCCTAGAGAATATCTGTGAGTATAACTTCTAACATCCTTCATTTTCTCCACTAGTATGTAATAGGTTCAGTATAGCTATAGACAGACAGACAGACAGACAGATAGATGATAGATAGATAGATAGATAGATAGATAGATAGATAGATAGATAGATAGATAGATAGATAGATAGATAGATAGATAGATAGATAGATAGATAGATAGATAGATAGATAGATAGATAGATAGATAGATAGATAGATAGATAGATAGATAGATAGATATTTTAATGTGTGGATGAATTAAATAAGAATGAGTAACCACATTTTACTCTAATTGGTTTTAAAACTGGTTTTTACTGTGGTGTGTTTTTCACGTCTAAAGTTACAAAAAGCCACAAAAAGATTTATTAGCGATCTTGAATATTCTTCAGGAAATTCCTCTAGTCAAGGATTTTCCTGAAAACATTTTCTTTAAAATAATTATGATGGGTTAGAGAGACAGTACAGCAGGTCGGCATTTGCCTTGCAAGCAGTTGACTCAGATTTGACCGTAGTACTCCATATGGTTCTCCAAGCCCACCAGGAGTCAACCTTGAGTGCAGAGCCAGGAGTTAGCAAGTACTGAGAACTGCTGGGTCTGGCTCCCCAATTTTTTAAAAAGAATTATGGTATTCTTCTTATGGAACTATCATTTTCAGTCTAAGTAGCTTTGCAAGAGAGAGAACCACTGACAAATCTCCAAACCTTTGCACCACATTATTTTGAAATCAGCCTTTGTAAAAGGCAGACCATTAAGATAATTTCAAATGCTTTCCTTCCCTTTAATCACAGATGTTAGTCCATAGTACAGACTTAGAGTGATATCAGAGCATAGCTTTCTACACATACAATTGCTGGTATGGGGTCAAGCAGGGATTTGTTCAATCAGGGGTGGAAGTCATTTGAAGCTAATATTTCAGAGGTGATTCTCCCAACAAATGATTTTCTAATAAGACTATTTTCAAGTCTTTTTATACTATTCAGTCATTAATAAAGATTCTCATGTATTGGACTCTCTTGGAATTCCAGGAAACGATAGATTTGCCTACAGACATGGAGGCTTAAGTAGGATGGAGAAGCTTCGGGAGGAAACATTCTCATTATTCATTGTTCATCTGGCTTCTGGTATCTGAAGACCCTGTTGCTATGAAATATATTTTTTCTTTGTTCCCAATGATACAAATGTCTGTCTTCATGCCAATGTTGAAAACTGCAGGTTGCTTGTTTATTTTTATTCCTGGAACCACTAAGCTTAAAATACTTGAAGGTCAGGGCCAATTATCATTTGTCTGGTGTCTCAGCACATCACAGTGTCTGACACAGATTGAAAATATTTGAATTTTTGTTGACTAAAGGAGTGTGTCCATGAATAAACCAAAAAAAACAATATAGTCAAGAAGAGGAAGAAATAAAAAGAAAGAGAGAACATAGCAATCGATTGATTATAAGCCTTTCTGACGGGTTATAAATATGAAACAACAGTGGGACATACCTGAGTGTGCTTCTGGGATCACTGCACACTTTATGCACAAAGATTTCAAATAAATCATAAATTCTCATGAGAAGAGAGAGAGAGAGAGAGAGAGAGAAAGAAAGTAATTGTGGCAGAATGAATGTCACTTCTTCCCTTCTCATTTCTCCCTAAGAAAATGAGGCAATCATTACAAAGATAGGTTCTGGGGAAAGAAAGTCAAATGACATGTAGATTGAAGTGTTTTATTTTCTTTAGAGAACTTTTAACTGTCATAATATATGTCATAGAGAGCTCATGTTTCCTCTTTCTCACTACAGTGTCAACTTCATGAGGGCATAGATATCATTATTGGCCACTGCTCTATCCCCAGCACCTAAAAGAGTTTTCTATAGTAAGACTAATAGACATTCATGGAATGAGTGAATGAACTACTAGAATAATGAATTGAAATCTCAGCTTCACCACTGTATAACTGTGTGACCCTGAGTAATTATTTACCCTTTCTAGACATTAAAATTTTATATTTTATAGATTTTTGCATGTCATCCTGTATCGTTCCAATTTTAGTATATGTGCTGCCAAAGCGAGCATGATATTTTATAGATTTTTAAGCTGGATTAATACCATGCATAAAATATTAACCAGAACCTAATACATATAAGAAGTGTAAAAATGCTAGCTAATGTGGGCTGGAGCAACAGTCCAGCAGGGAGGATGTTTGCCTTGCATGCAGCTGACCTGGGTTCTATCCCCAGTATCACATATGGTCCCTACAATGTGCATGTGTTCTGGGTATGATTGCATAGTACAGAGGGGGCAGATGGTGTCTGGGGTGATGACCATCATCTTTTCACTCAGCACAATTCCTTATACCTAGAAGTAAATTTCTAGGTATAAGGTATAATACCTAAAAAGGTATAAGAAATAAAATTTTAATTCATATTTTTCTTATGGTGCCAGGAACCAGAACACAGATCCAGTAGTAAGCCCTGAGCATAGTCCATTTTCTACATCCAGACTTCCCCCTTGTCAAACTCCACCCAGCAGACCAGCCTATCACAGCCCGGCTTGCGGCGGCCGCAAGTGGCGGTTCACAAGAGTAGACTACCCGCTAGGCAGAGCCTGGCAAGCTACCCGTGGTCGTATTTGATATGCCAAATACCAGTAACAATTATAGACCTCATTCCCATGACCTGATGGAATGGTTTGAGGCTCTTTATGTTCCTGGAGCAAGCACGTGCCCTTGGGCTCTACTTGCATGAGACAGGTCATATGGAGATGTTACTGGTGCCCGCTCGAGCAAATCGATGATGAATGGGAAGACAGTGATACAGTGATACAGAATAAATTCCATCTCCAAATCTGATTCTTCATTTGCTGGCTGAGCAGTTCTCCTTCTTCCTCGGTTTCCATATCTGTAAATGGGGTTTCATAATAGCTCCCTCTAAACCAGCCATTATATGTAAGATATTGTATTATTTATAAATGTGAATTCATACAGAGATGTTACAGATAGGTACTTCTTTCCTTATGTGAATGAGTCTGTTTTGCACATGGGAAAAATATGTGAGTCAAGTAAACTTTAGGACTACATTTGCAGTTTCAGAAATCTAACACTAATCTGATTGGTTAATCAGTATCCTTTCCATAAATAAGCACATGAATTGGCGACTCTACAAGGTCCATAATAAAGCTTTTAGGGTCTAGTAGTACTTAACTCTTTTAATTCATATTTTTATTATGGTGCCAGGAACCAGAACACAGATCTAGTAGTAAACCCTGAGCATAGCCAGGTATGGCTCCCCCAAAAATCAAACAAAATTAAAGTAAATGTTAACATTTTTAAATTGGGAATCATAAAACTACAAAATGTTTGTGCTGCAAACAAAAGAAAACAAAGCAAAAAGCAGTGTCTAAAGTAAAATCAATTTACTGAAAAGGAGAAAATGTTCTCTCTTGAAAAAAAGGCTAATATCCAAGATCTATAAATCACAAACTCAAACAACTCAATAATAAGAAAACAAATAACCCTGTCAATAAGTGGGAAGAGAAAATAAACATATAATTCCTCAAGAAGACAGACAGATGGCCCAGGAACTTATGAGAAAGTGTTCATTATCACTAATTATCAGAGTAATTAAATCAAATTGGCAATGAGATATCACCTCACACCAGTGAAAATGGCCTTTATTTAAAACCCAGGAAACCCAGGAAATCAGTGCTGATGAGGACGTAGTGAAAAAGATTCACTCAGATTGTGTTCATAGTACTATTATCTCATCCATTCTCTATGGAAAACACATATAGATAGATTCTCAAAAGTTAGAAACAGAACCTCTAAAGGACCCACAAATTCTACGCTTTGGCATAGATCCCAAGAACAAAAAACATGAAATCAAAATATTTGAATACCTATGTTCTTTGCAGCACTATTGACAATAGTCAAGATCTAGATACAAACCAAATTCCCAAAACAAACAACTTTGTAAAGAATTTGTGTGGCTCACATACACAAAAGAATACTACTCAGTTGTAAGAATAGAGGAAATCCTTACATAAATGAAAATGCCAGGGAAAGAGAAATGGAGGGTGTTAATAAGAAGTGGTGGTTTGAAAGTAATATAGGGGCAAGACTTCTGCGGCCTTGAACTCATCTGTGGGCTAGAGCAAGGTATCTGTATATGTGCAAATCAACAGATCCAGAATACTGGAAGCACAAAACCCAAACTTAGTAATTCAACTTAAAAATGTGTCTGCCAAGGAGATAGGTTGGTGTATTAGAGGAAACATGGGGTCATCAGTGAAGGGACATTGTGACTGATGGTGGGACTGGAGTTGGCACCAGAATATGCCTGAAACTCTATTACTAACACCTTTGTGAATCATGGTGTCATAAATCAAATTTAATGTTTTCCGATAAAAGTTTGCATATTTTGCTACAATGTGGACCTTGAGAATCTACACAGAGGAATGTGTTGAAGATCAAATAAAAAATGATCTCACTCATTGTTGGAGCAGGAGGAAACAAAGGAGAATAGACTATGCTCAGTGAAAGCAGACTGAAGTCCTGCCCACAGTATTGAGTCTGCCAAGCAAGGTATGAACAGCGGTGGCAGAAGATTAGAGACCTATGGACAGTGGGTGAAGGGATATCGGTGCTCCTTGTGGGTGCAGGGAAGTAACATATCTCGGTTAGGAGTTGATTTTTAGAGGAATGAATCTAAGCACTGCCTCCTCCATTTTAGGTTAATATTGCACATTTGTAGAAAGGCAGTGTTGTGCAGCTTTTCCACATCTCTGGACATCTCCAGGTTTTTCTGAATATAAAGACAAAACGGTGCATCAGAGTCCAAGACTCAGTTCACCGAAGCCTGTGGACAGTCCTTCCCGAGGCCTTCACAGCCATGCTGCTGCTACCCTGGAGAGAAATTGCTATTCAGCATGAGGCTGCTGAGAGACAGTAGCTGCCTTTGAGTAAGGAGGCCAGTATTTCCGGGGCTTCTATTTCGCACATTGGGTACTATGGCAACGTTGTGAATGAAAGATATGATCAACATGCAAATCCGCATCGCTATCATTATAAGGCAGTTAGATTCCAACACATTAAAGGGGTATTTTGTAATTATACTGAGCATATTTATGTTGACTCCATTTTCTCATCCCAATTTTAAATTAAGCAGGCTCATTTTTAATGTGAAATCTGTGTTGAACAATTTAGGAATAGATTATGGCTTCCTTTACATTTAGGTGATGTTAAAAACTGTGTCTGTGTCTGTGTGTATGTGTGTTGCACTGTTTGGAAACAGAAAAAATGCAACAATCTGTAAACATAAGAGAAAACTGTTAAGTAGTTTATATTTGTGCATGTATGTTTATATTTGTGTGATGCTATGTAATTTCATTCTCTCATTACTATTATGTGTGTGTTGTTTGCTTGCTTTTGCTTTTGCTTTGGAGCCATATCCTGCTGTGCTCAGGCTTACTGTGCTATGGTTTGGGGACCTTATGAAGCGGCAGGGGTTGAACCTGGGACAGCTGTGAGAAAAGCAAGTACCCTGCTTATCTCTGCAAAAACAAAGGAAAGCAGAAGAGTGGCTAAAGATAGAGAATGAATGCATTTGTTTACAGAATATAAAAATATATAGTATGATACCCATATCCAAGGCCAGGTAAAACATGGATTAGGAGGTCTTGTCAATAGGTGGAATCAACCGCAAGTGTGTGGGAGTCAGAGGTTACGTAAGATAGGGAAGGGAACAGTGTGCTAATAATCATTGAAAATTATAATACCAGCCTAGAACTGAGCATTGAATACAGGCAAAGGGATAACATGATAACCTCTAAATGTATGTATTGCAAACCACAATATGTAAGAGAAGGAAAAGAGAAAGATATATATATATATATATATATATATATACCTCTCTCTCTATATATATATATATGTATATAGAGAGAGAAGAGGTAAAGTGCCTGCCATAGAGGCAGTCTGGGGGAGAAGGGAGGGAATTGGGGACATTGGTGGTGGGAAATGGGCACTAAAGAAGGGATTGGTGCTGGAACACTGTATGACTAAACCCAAACATGAACATCTTTGGAATTGTATATCTCATGGTGGTATAATAATTTTTTTGAGAAAGAGTGGTTAAAATAAAAACACCCTACTGAAAAGGAGAAGTGTTCTCACATCGCTCCTCTATACTATCTGTCTGGCCCTACATTGTGTTTGGTGTTGGTGCCTTCATTGTATTTTGAATAGTGTGAGGACGCTTCACAACATAAGTAGAAAACTCATTTTCTGATTGGAGAAATTACTTGGAGAAATGATTCCAAAGAACTTCAACTCATTCTTCTTTCCAGGGAAACCTGAGATTCCATTTTCCATCGATAGAGGTTAGAGCTAGATAAAATCTGTAAAATCTCTGGTTCTACCCGCTATGTGAGTTGGTGGCTTAGATGGTTTTTGTTTTGATGTGTATATAAATTGTCATACATATAATGAGTGTATAAGGTGTATTTGCTCTCTGCTAAACTCTCAGCACCCCACCCACCTAGCAAATAACTGACCACATGCTGTATTAGACTTTCTTCTAGATTTGTGTGCATGGCAGTTACATTACAGCTAAATGAGTATTTTCATAAAATAAGAATTGTTTGCCTATACAGAGTTTTCATCTGCCTGAACACCTGGTATGTCTCCCTTACCCATCTTCCCATATGCTGAGTAGAAGCAATAAGTACAGATTCAGCAGCCTTTCTAATACTTGGTTTGATAGAAGAGTCTTGCGAATAGTTGCCCCATGACAAATACCTACCTGTAAGCATGCCTTCATTCACCACGCAGTTCCCATCAATCAAAATAGCATCACAGGGCAATGATAATTTTCCTGGAAGAATAAGAACATCTCCGGGAACCAGGAGACAAGATTCCATTTCTTGCAAACCTACACAACAGCAAAGTTTCCATGAACAGGTGACCTTCTTCTTTCCTTAGATTTTACTTCTTAAGAATAAAAGTGACTAAGAAACCTTTATCAACGTATTGGCCAGGAGTTACCTTGCATGTTCGTTCACCTGCTCTATGCCTGTTCCTCTTATGTAAAATTTCCCAGAGACCCAGAATGAGGGGATTGATTTAGACCATTCGATGTATTCACTCAGCAACAAGATCTCATCTTCCTGGTACCTGGTACCAAGTTAAAGCACTTGCCACAGTGCTCTGGCCCTAGAAGATATTCAAGGGCATTGATCAAGGAGGAAAGGTGTCTTTCTCTCTGTGGCTGGGTGTCTGATCCTTTGTGGCACACTGCCCTTGGATTCAAACCTAGGGTAAACTATCCAGACAGCTTCTGCCACACCAGAGAGCAGTTTATCTTCACAATGTCATCACCATCCTCCTACCCCAGGCTATCTCAGAGCAAACGACAAGTTTCCATCTAACCAGCCATTTACAACAGTCTCTGTCACTGCGTTATAAATAAACAGAACCAACTGTGGGTTGCTGGTACTGGTATTTGGCATATCAAATAAGACATGGGTAGCTTGCCAGGCTCTGCCATGCAGGTAGCATACTCTTGTAGTCATCTCTAAATCCAGCATTTATTGATGAACCGCATGGCTGCTTGTGGCCGCGTGAGCCTGGCTGTGATAGGCTGTGATACCAGTAACAGTTATAGACCTCATTCCCATGACCTGATGGAATGGTTTGAGGCTCTTTATGTTCCTGGAGCAAGCAGGTGCCCTTGGGCTCTACTTGCATGAGACAGGACATATGGAGATGTTACTGGTGCCCGCTCGAGCCAATCGATGATGAACGGGAAGACAGTGATACAGTGATACAGTGAACTGTGGGTTGCAGGAATTGCTTGGGATGATTAGTGGGGGAAAGCAAAAAAAAAAAAGGCTTAGGGGGGTAACAGTCAAAAATGTGATATAAGGAAAACTGATGGTATTAGAAGTAGCCCAGCTATTGGGTAGGAGCTAGAACTGGCACGAGGGTGAAGCATGAGAAATCGCACACAGAATTCAGCCAGTCACTTATTCTCACGTCCCGCAGGAGTAGGTCACCATTTGCAACATTTGCAAGCTCTTACCTGCTGAAATTTTGTACTTTCTGGCCTTGTTTCTTTTCTTTGTTTTTCTGTTTTATTGGCTTAGTCCCAGCCCCAAGTTCAAAGAGAGAAATTCATTTTTTTTCGCTAATAACAGATGAGACTGATTTCAGCCCGCAATACTAGAATGCTAAAGATAGCAGAACGCATCAGTCTCTTACCTTTGCCTTTAACGATGATTGTGACGTGGACTTTGTTGTGATCCTCCACCAGTTTGTGCAGCTTAACTGATTGCTATCAAGTTAAAGCGACATTTAAATATTAGATGCCTGAAAACCACCATCTCAATACAGTACATGCTAAATCTTCTTTCATAGCCAAAACAACTCCAGGCAAAAACAGGCAAAAACAGGCAAAAACAACTCCAGGCAAAAAGTTCTAATTTTGACACTACGACTTCCCTTCCCCACCCAAACCCTTTCTTGGGTGAAAACAGGAAATCCATTCCTTTCTTTAATGATACATAAACGCCAAGTAAGACAGTACCCAGCCAGGACCCATAAAGCTAAGAAGCTGAGGGTTCACTTGAGGATGATCCATGAATCTGGGGAAAGAGACTAGGAACAGTTTACTCCCGCTTTGCCTTCTCTGTTTCTCTGCAAAACAACAGAGCTGACTTTGACCTGAAAATCTTCCTATTATTAGAACTTGTGAATATTTAAACTGTGCTTTGGTTATGTGTAGAATAGCCATACTTTATGAACTGGTGAGTTTCACATTGGATAAAACTTCAGATCAGAATCCTACTGCTTGGGGTCAGAGTGATAGCACAGTGGGTTGGGCATTTGCCTAGCACACGGCCAGCCTGGGTTCAATCCCTGGCATTCCATATGGTCCCCTGAACACTGGAAAGAGTAATTCCTGAGTGAAGAGCCAGGAGTAACCACTGAGCGTCGCTGGCTGTAACCACCCCCAAAACAAAGCAAAAAAAGACAGAATCCTACTGATCTATTCAGCTACTACCCTGACAAGTCTAAGCCTCTTTTCCTCACCTGAAAGTGGAGATAATAAAAGTACCTTTCTCAAAGTTTCTACAGGTTAGTCAACACTTCTCATATATATATATGTATATATACATTTATATATATAGTCTTTTGTATAAAACTTATGGCTATGGTGATAGTGAAATGATTCACTTGTATCACTTGTCTTCCCGTTGATCGTTGATTTGCTCGAGCGGGCGCCAGTAACGTCCCCATTTGCTGAGAATGAGGCCCATTATTGTTACTGTTTTTGGCATATTGAATATACCACGGGTAGCTTGCCAGGCTCTGCTATGGTTCGGGGTTCATCTCAGGGGAAAAGTGTAATGATTAGGAATAAGAAAATTGTTGTTGTAAAAACAAGAGTTCATCCATTGAGAAGATTCTCTAGAGGTTAATATGACCTTGTGCAAAACTTAGTGCTTGGAAGTAGCTTGAAGAAGTGGAAGCAGCATTTCCTAGGATAAGTCAATGGAAAGGAAGCAGAAGTAAAAGAGGATGTTCCATACAGTTCCCCTTAGGACTATTAGAGCACATCAGCGAAGGAAGGACCATGTCAGACCAGCCATGTCAGGACAGTGACACCTCTCTGTATGGATGTCAGTTACCTGCATATGGGGAAGGGATCTGAATACTGTCAACAGTATTCCAATACAGCTGAGTTTCATTTGAATATAAAACATTTTATTTTATAATAAATTCTTTCTATCTGTTCTATTGATAATGTTTGATGTTACAAGTGTCTCCAAATGAAATATTGCGCATAATTATCCAACTTTCCTCTTGAGAGAACACAATATATTCTACATACATATTTATATAAACAATTTATTATTTACTTCAGTTTTGCATGAAGTTTAAACTTCAATCATTTGGACCAATTGAGTGGAAGAAGTCATATTATTTCTGCATAGGTATTTGTTACTTAGGAAGTGCTGACTTGACTTGCTGAAATATGCCTATTGGAGCAATCATGTTAAGGACTGGTAAATCATTCCTGGATCTATGACAGAAATACTGAACTGTGTCAGTCTCAGTCACTAACTAACCCAGTACTTGTATATTAGAAATGACCTTGTAAGTTAGCTTTTTTCTCTATAAATAGCTGGAATTGAATTGGTTTAAGTTTCCTTTATGTTCTAAAATGTGTACTATTGACTTTTTGGCATTTATATAAAAATAGTCCTAACCTAAAGAAAATATATTCAAGGCATTAAAGTGACTCAGATGATCATGTTAAGAAAAAAAAATAGACCTTCAAGATTATACTATGGCACATATATTATATGCCACTAGGATACAGAAAAGTCTGATTTTTTTTTAAATCTTCAACATAATCCTTAGAAGAGAGAAAGCATGCAATTCATGACATCCTGGATTGAATTGAAGAACATTGTGTTAAATGAAGTAAGGTAGAGAGGAGAGGTCAAATACTGATGTTCTCACTTATGTGCATCATATAGAGAAACAAGACAAGGAAATGGAAAATTAAAAAATGATGACAAACCCTGTGGTTCTGGACCACAGAAAGAAGAATGCCAGGGAAGGGCAGAGTTGCAGGAGTGATAAAAAGGGTACTAGGGATAACATAAGGCCAATCGACACTTTGGTCCAGTAGAAATAAGGTCTTATCAAAATCATAAGAGTCAACGTTATTGTAAGCATCTGACCCAAATTATAACAATTGAGATTTTTTAAGTGATTTCACTACAAATGCAGGGTGGTGAGGAGAGAGGGAAATGAACCAGTGGTGGAGGGAAGCTGGTGAATTTGAAATGAACACTATAGCTGGAATTGTACTATTAAAAGCTTTGTAACTAACACTTCAATATTTTTATTTCATTTTGTTTTATTATTTTCATTTATTTACTGTAGAAAATTCCATCTTAGCTTTACTGTGAGCAGAAAAACAAGTAATAGAGCAGAAAAGTTCTGTCTTCCCAAGTCATTGGTTATCTTAACCATTTCATAACAGTAGTCTTCTGAAACATGCTGCATTTGGTTAAATATTTTATTACATATATAACAAGAGATTTTAATTTTTTCTTCATATGTTGAAAGACAATATTGGCTGCAAAATATTTGCCTGAGGTATCCTCTGGTTGGATCCTGATCACATCCTTCAGATTTAATATATCCTTTGAGCAGTTTGAACACATTCTCTTGGGAAGAGTTGGTAAACTGGTAGATAAAATGTATTCAGTGATACACGGAGTGGAACAGAAAATATGAGTAGACCCTTTTCTCTGATAAGCAGTTTGCCTCTTCTGAAGAATTCCTTTACAATCAGAAGAGGAAATCTGAATAGCTGTGGATGAAACTGAAGGGAACATTTTATTCATGCCTGATGATGCCAGAGAAAGTGGAATGCCTGTCGTCATCTGTGAGGCACCATTTGAAAAAGTAGTGCTTATTTTCAGTTCATTTTCCTGAGTTTTTGGGTTGGGCTTGACAATACTCCTGAGTATTGTCAGGTTCCATCTTAATTTCTTTCAGATGTCCGAGATGTGGTGTTACTGCTTTATCACATTCACTAGCTACTGATTCTTTCATTTTAGTATCTTATGTAAAGTTGTTCTCCAGGTGTGGCTGCATTGCCCAGCTGTGTTGGCAGGTGGCAGATAGGGGACAGGCTCGTCTACACCCAGGACTCTGCCTCATGGGCCCTGGATAGTGATGGTCTGACATAGAAAAAGACTGGGTCCCCTGGTGTAAAGCCATGGCAGAGTCTGGAAAGCTACCCATGGTGTATTTGATATGCCAAAAACAGTAACAATAATGGACCTCATTCCCAATGGAAGGAGACATTACTGGCGCCCACTCGAGCAAATTAATGAACAACAGGAAGACAAGTGACAATTTTCATTTGTTTATTTTTGTTGTTGTTTTGGGCCACACCCTGCAATGTTTGGTGGTTACTCCTAGCTCTTCATGCAAGACTTATGCTTGGTGGAGCTCAGGGGTTCATATAGGATGCTGGAGATCAAACTCAAGTCATCTGCATGCAAGGCAAATGCCCTACCTGCTGTACTATTGCTCTGGCCCCCCAAATTTTACTTTACTAAAGCATCATGAATTACAGTTTTTCACAATTGTGTTTTTGACATAGTGTTTCATCACTAATCCCACCACCAGGGTCAACTTCCTTCCACCAATGTTCCCAGATTCTGTCTTCTACCTCGACCCATTACCTCCCACCCCAGCCCCAATCTGCCACCAAGAAAAGCATCTTTGAAATTTAATTATTAAAGTTTGGGATTTGATATTTCAGTATTGTTAACTTTGGTTTGGATATTTCGCTCTGTTCTTAACACTACCAATGTATCTGCGTCCCTTGGTTCCTACCCCAATTGCTTCTCAAGTATCGCTTCTCCCTTTCCCTTCACTATATTTCTTTCCTTCTCTTCCCTATCCTCTGAGGCCAAGAAGGGCCAGTAAAACTTTTTTAAAATAATAATCTTTTGATAAAAATATTCTTTCAATGTCCACATTAATAACCAAACCAAATAAATAAAACCAGAGTCTTGAAATGTTGGAAGCAACTTACACATAATCTTTTACTTACTAAATATTAAACTCAGCAATCAAATCCAGGTTTGTCTGATTTGAAAGCCTTCTTGCTTGATGAATATGTTCTCCTAAAGTACTTGCAAATGGTGTTTCCCCCTTAGTAAAATGAACTTAAACATCCTTCCATGTAAATTTCTTTATTTCCCTGTTTAGTGATCTCTTTCAGTCATTGCCATGATAATTTCAATTTAAGTGGATGATACTGAATACATTACAAGAAGTAAAGTGTGAATAAATAATGTTTGGCTGTAATTATCAAAAAACTTTACAGCATAAAGTGAGATTGTTGATTGAATTTATTATTCTGGAGAACCTACTACCCTCCCACAATCCTTTGCTCAAGCAAGTCCCAAGACTGTCCACACTGATTTCTACTCACAAGCTCTAATCCTTCACATAAAGTCCTGCTCAAATCTGACCTCTGCTCAATAATCCCCTCAAATCTCCTCAACATCTCCATGATAAATTACTCTGTTCACTTCATTTGTGCCTGTGTTAGCTAGTGCCCCCATCACATTACATTACAGATATCTGTTTTCTCATCAGGTTTCCTGAAAGAGGCAACTTGAAGAAGAAAGGGACCCAATATCCAACTGTGTATCCCTCTGAGTTTTTCCATACAGTCAGCCCTTGGAAAATATTTCTTTAACAAAACTGAATTATTCTACTTCTCCCAGCAGCACTGGGGTATGGTAACATGAGCATCCTTTTTTAAGGGTATATACTCTAAAACTCTACCAGCGTGGGTTTCTATGACAACCCACCAGCTTGAGAGAGCCGGGGCAAGCTATGCTGCTTGCCATGGCGTTGAAGCTCAGTGCTGAGTTTCATTAGGCACTCTCAGGTTTCTTCAGTCCCCATTCAGCAGGTCCAGGAGTTTCCAAGGAGAATTTACATATTGTTATGAATCAGCTTCTCTTACTCTGTGTGTCCTTGTGTCTGCTATGGCTGGGATTCCTCCAGTGAGGAGTAACAAGAGGCTTGTCTGCAGCCTATTAATCTATTAGACAGATCAATGTAAATCCAGTTCAATGTCCAGCTTTGCTCACACCCTCACCAAAATTGTTAGAAAAGACCTGCAGTGGGGTGCTTATTAGCTTACATAAGGCAAGGTGAGTTCTCTCTGAATGCCATCATTTAGGACTTGCGTACATGACAAAAATATTTCATACCAACACTACTAACACCTGCCTTGTTATCATTTTCCAAAGCATGCATTTGTTTAGCTAAGTCTTTAAGTCAGTAAAATGGTGCCTTCAGAGTTACACCTGGCAATGGATGCTTCTCCCTTTACTACCAACAGCACTTCCCCATCTGCTTCTTGTTAAAAAATAATAATGATAATAAATACCACTAATCATTTAGTACTACAAGAGTGCTTACAGGTTACCTGGGATTGAAGTTTTGACTTAGGAGTCAAAAAACTGGGGAGTGAAGTCCACAGCTACTGCTACTGAGCAAGAGCGGGTCACCTTATCTCCCTGCCAACTCCTCAGGTAGAGGGGCCTTGTTAGAATCACACGTGTATCATCTTACAGTTTGCCACAACCCACAAGCACAAGATTTCAAGATGTGGGAGCACAGTGAAAATCATAAAAGTGCTAATTCATAGTGATTATCCAGTGCTTGCAACTAAAAACAAGATCTTGTTTCAGGAAACTGGGCTGTTGTGTAGCATGCAAAGAGCATGCCAGGCAGGTTGGCTTGGATAAGCCTTTACTCACAAGTTCTACCTGCTAATGGGATTAGGATCATAGCTCTGCTTTCTTTATCTTTCTTTCCTTGTCTTTCATTTTCTTTTCCTTCTTTAAATAATCTTTTTCAGTACTGCAGAAGTCTTCACTACCTTGTGCAAAAGCACTTAGGATTCTGTTAAAATGTATAATCTGAATATTCCAATTCCTTAATGGTTGAAAATTTCATATTAAGCAAATTACAAGTGGAAACATGAGAAACATTGAATTTTGAGAGAGGAGATCTTTGTTTTTGTTTTGGGTCCACATCAGGTTATGTTCAGAGTACACTCCTGGCTCTGTGCTCAGGGATCAGCCACTGCTGGAGGAACTTAGCAGATCATATATGGTGCCAGAGATCAAACGTGGGTTGGCCACGTGCAAGGCAAGCACCTTACCTACTTCATTATTTCTCTGACTCTAAGGAGATCTTTGTAAGCAAAATAAGAAACCCAGAAACCATAAAAAAAATCTTATGTGGCAACATTCAATTTTTATGTTAAAAATAAAGTCAATACTAAAATTAAAATTTCCCACAATTATAATAGAAATGTAAATATCTATGGGGATAAATCTCTAGATAAACATAATTTATCTAATTTATCTAATATCATTAGTAATTGGAGAAATGTAAATGCATCAAAAAGATAATTTTTCTAAAGGTGCTATTAAGGGTAGGGAAGATAGCACAGTGGTATGCATGAAGCCCTATATTCAATCTCTAGCCAGACATGTCTAAGCACTCTTGTGGCCCCAAAAATTGCTGGATCTGATCCCCAAAGCAAAGTGAGTGAAATTTAAAATACTTTAGACTGAAAAATATTAAATATCTGCATATAACACTAACTGGGTGAAGGTGAAGATGCCTGGGGAACTAGATTCTGTTGCATGTTGCTGATGGGAGAAGGAATTATTTAATTTCATTTTATTCTGGCATTTTGGCTCACATCGGTGATGCTTAGGGGTTACTCCTGGCTCTACACTCAGGAATTACTCCTGGTGGTCCTCAAAGGACTGTATGTACTCTGGCCCCAATTATTTCATTTAGGAAATATAAGTTTGTAGTATCTATTATTTCCCAAAATAAGTCTTTGCTTCAGTAACCCATCTGTAGGTTGTTTGGCTAAGACAAAATATACTAATATATAAGAACATACATATTATAGTTTCTGTTTAATTCAATATGTTAGCTATTACATTTGAAGGGAACCCCTTATTTTACATAGAGAATGACTGGATACATAATGGTTTACCAAAGAATATTACATCGATTTTAGACATGATTTGGAATTATTTGTTTACTTGCTGGGCGATCATTATTTATGCATCATGAAGATGTAAGTTCCAGATGGCCATATCTAGTAAGATCCTATTTTAGTAATATAAATTAATAAATATATAAATAAATCTCAAGGTAAACTTATAAGTTTGCACGTGTAATAGAGTAAAATAAGTGAAAAAAATATTCTCGATAAATGATGACATTAATAAATGTATTTGGAATCTTAGCATTTGAATCTGCCCTTTGCTAGAATTCCATGTAGCAATCAGCTCTCAAACCTTTAGAAAGCATAACAATGATCCATTATAAAATTGGTAAATATACATATTCCTACACTACCCTGATTATTTTTATTTGGTTGCTCAAGAATATCAAATAAATTCTCTTGCTAAAATATACACATGATATAGAACCAAACCTATATTTTTCCTACCACCTTCTAGACAGGAATTTCTATATTTCTTTCAGATTTCTTACAGAAAGGTTCACTGGAGTTTTAAATGAAGAAACAGACACTGTAAGTGAATTTAAAGAGAGAGACCAAATTTGTATAAACATGCAGGGCAGAGACAGAATGCAAGTCAAGGAGAATATATGGGAACAATACAGCGAATATAATGTCACCAAACAGTAAGCCCACATCTACCTGGGACTCTGATTGCAGGGACAGAAACTCAGCAAGCTAACTGAAGCAGAAGATGAGAACTGATAAAGATACAGAGATATTTTATAAAACCTAAAGTTACGCCAGAAGTCATGGGTGGCACTCAGGTATCAAATTAGGTATTCCATTAAAGCAAAGTTCCTTTCAAAACCAGAAACTAGAAAGTCTATTTGGGCTCTTCATAGAACACACCTTTATTAAGTGACATTGGTAGAATCTACAGTTCGTTTCCTGCAGTGACTGAGCAGATTGGGCCAGGTCTCTGTTTCCTGCTGTGACTGAGCAGAATGGGCCAGGTCTCTTATTGTCCTGGTGTCTGCATTCATAATTTTGCTCACATTCCCAGGGTTATGTGGATCCCACGACTGGATCCCAAGGGATGTCAAAAGATCACGTGGCTGCTCACCTACACGATGGTCAGACTTCTTCGTCAAGACCCTGAACAAACGGTTTGAGGCTCTTTGTATTCTTGAAGCAACCAGATGCCTTTGGGCTACACTGGCACGTGATAGGGTCAAATGGAAATATTATTGGTGCCCACTCGAGCAAATCGATGAATAACAGGATGTCAAGTGATCAAGTGACCCAGGGTTAAAGTAGGAAGTAAAGCTCAGCAGGAGCGCATCTGCATTGCACATGTGAGATCCTGGATTCTATCCCTAGCACCTCCCTTCTTCACTCCCCCCACCCCCAGCCCCCAGGTACACAGAGTTCACCAGAAGGACAAGGACAGAAGGACATCTGGTCAGGTGACTCTCCTCCATAACTTTGCAACTAAATAGAATGAATTTGACACCATCAAAGGAAAACTAGTGGCTGCCATCATTTATTTTTCTCATTTAAATTCGTTCCTGGAAAAAAACACTCTCTGTCATTCATTAAAAAAACAAAACATAAGAAGAATTCTTCTGGCAGTCACCCCAAGCCCAAGTGTCTTTACTTAACCTTTCATTTTCAGGCCTTGTTGTCTAATTCCTCAGATACCTACTGCCTTTCCTTCATATTTCATCGAACAGTTCATAACTCAAATTTATAAGCTCATAAACCAGATACAAAATCAGTGAGAACAAATATTTGTTGAGTGACTGAAACAGAGTAGAAATAAAAGGTCTCTTTCAGTCAGGATAGTTCCCACAAGGACAAATCATGGTCAGAATTTTCTCTGCCTACAGCTGTGATCCATATTGCCCCTCTTATGTCTAACGTCTGACTTATGTTCAACTTTCAACCCTAGCTTCGAAGCTACTTTGGAAAGGGCATTCTGCTAAGGAAATATTCACATACAGTCAAGTTTCTTCTTTAATGAGGTGCCAGGCACCTCCTATGACCAACAACTAGCTCCCTATATGTTAAATTTCTCTTAGATGAATTTGAGACTGCATGGTTCTAACATTTCAATAGCTGACAGGCTAACGCAATGGCCACTGCCTCCCATGTCTGAGCAATTAGTTGCACAGTCAAATTGTCGAAAGTAAAGCACATAATAAAGATATGGTGGGTTATCTTCATCACACTGATGAATCTTAGCAAAGCAGTAAAATATTTTTGAGAAAGATCTTTGGGGAGCTGAGATATAAAGGTTCATGTAGTTTTGGGCCATATTCAGTTGATTTCTATTTCAGAATGGACTGAATCATTTTTGAGACTGCTTTCCTTTTTTTTTGAAAAATATTTTTTGTAACGATTGTAAGAAAAGCAAATATAATGATAACAAGATAATTAACAATAAATTTACTATGATGAATCAAAATTTACCTTACAAAGTAGCCTTAGAACTAGCCAGACAGTCCAAGAGTGCTGTAAGTATTGGGAGGAAATATAAAACTCTTAAAAGCCATGTTTTGATTAAGACTGTGCTTGCATGAAAAAACAGATGAATCATCTTGATAAAGTTGAACTAGAGGCCACAATGGGACAAGATATAAGTCTAAGGGAAAATAGCATATCTTGCTATATAAAAGAGCATAAGTGAGTACTCTCAAAGAAAGATGTTCAGAGACAAGCATGCTGACACTGCCCCCTTTTCTTGCAGTTGGTTGAACAAAAGTCTTATGGGGGACTACTGACAGAAATATTAGCAAAAAAATTCTCACTGCATGTAAGATCAAGAGTCCTAAAGAAATTATAAATCTGGCTATGTCCACCTTTGCCACATTGTGGAATCTATGCATGTAGAAACCACATATAAAATATTATTTTTGTAACTATAGTTGTTTTAAATGATGCTCATGCTTAGACGTGGCAATATCAAACTACTGTAAATTAGAAATAATTACATTGAAATTCAGCAGTACTGACAGGTAATGAGAAATCTGCAAATCAGCACCAGTCTACTTTTAGCAACATGTCCTAAAAGTGGGCTTAAGAGATAGAAAGAGACAGATTCCCTAATCATTATCTGAGTACCAGATCCATCTATGTCTACACTAAAATCAGCCTTGAAATTTCTTTTGTGAGTTGCTTTATTTAGCTCAAGTTGGATTTCTATCACTGCACACTGAAAGAGATTTGACTAATATGCTTGGTTTGGATGTTGTCTTTTGTTCTCAGAAAACTGTTGATGTAGGCAGGCAGATGAACAGGGAAGAGCCCATGACAAGGAAACACCTAGGAAGTAGTAATACCACTAGTCCTAAGCCTAAGACCATCAGGACTTGAGCACAGGAACTAAAGTCTAATAAGACCTCTACCTGGAGCTAGTCCAGACCAGAGACGGCTAAACCCACCCTCCAAGAAAAGATCCAGCAAGAACAAAAGGTCAAGAAAAGGAGTTTTCTAAGAAGACTACTCTCAACCCTACCCTCCTTGGCAAGCACCCTATCAACAATTCTTATCTTATTAGAAGCCCTTGGGATAAACCCCATAAAAGCCATCTGGAAAAAGAAAACACTGAGGGCATGTGCTGCCTGAGCCCAAATGCTACTTGTGTCCATGTGCATGGCTCAGCACACATGGTGCCCAAGCACACATGGCACCTGAGCACGCATGGCGCCCGAGCACACATGTTGCCAGCATTCTCCCTCTCGGGATACATACTCCCTCTCATTTTCTCTCTACTTCCCCTTCCTCAAAATCTTCGAATAAAATCTGTTTTTAATTTCACTGCTCATCTCCTTCTGAAATTCTTTTTTCTGAGAGGTAAGATAAGAACCGACCTACAAGGTCAGGTAAGGCCTAGCCTTTCCAGAAGGTCCAGAGTGGCAGAGACAGATAGACAGTGGCCATCTCTCTCTGCCCTACCTCATGGAAACCATCCATGCAGGCCCATCAACTACATTACGCCTGGCACCATTAATCCATCCAACCATTCTGTCCCACATACTCAGGCACAGCTCAAAGTCCTTCTAAACATTGTATTCCAAAAGCCTTCAGGCTGATAATAAGAATTGGCAGATATATAAATCTAAATGTTATTTCTGAAGCTGTCCTTCTGAGATCCCAGATTTGGTAAACACTTGCTTTTTGATTTTTTACACTGATGTTGAACAAAGCAACTCCATTCTCTCATAAAAATTTCACGTGAAGCCAGACAATATACAATCCCACCACAATCTCAGTTCTTACCTGTCGCAAATCATACACAGTTAAGATAATGGACAAAACAGTCAGGATGATGATGGCCACAGAATATTCTATGTAACCTTGACTCAGCCATAATGTTAGTGTGAAGGCTTGGAATACATAGAAAGGATTTAAAACCTGCAAGTACAAAAATAGCAATTTAGGTCAAGGATATCGGTTTTTTTTTTTTTTTTTTTTGGATCACACCCGGCAATGCTCAGGGGTTTCTCCTGGCTCTGCACTCAGGAATCACTCCTGGCGGTGCTCGGAGGAACGAATCCGGGTGGCATGGGCCTGCCACGTTCAAGGCAAACGCCCTCCCCACTGGGCTATCACTCCGGCCTCAATGATATCATTTCTTAATGCGATGGTTTCTCACATTTATATAGCATATAATTCCTACTAATACTTAATAATTCACTTGACACTTCATTAATTTTGGTGTCAAGCAACAGAAAGTGATTTGGTGGACACAAAATCATTTCAACTACTCAAAGGCAGTCTCACACACTGACCTGCCTTATCTATTTTAAAAACCATTGTTCTAGTCTAAGCCTAGAGACCAGGAAATCTGTTTTACTATGTCCGTCCCAGCAATAACCCTACCTCAAAGAGAACTATTAATGCTAGAGTAATTGTATGATTTAGTCTGTCGTAACAAGTAATATGAAGTAAACTATTTTGCTCCTGCCTCCTGCTTGGGGGGTGAATGGAACAGACTTGGGGAAGTGAGTGGGAAACTAGGGACATTGATAAAGGGAAGAATCACACTGGTGATGGGATTGGTGTTAGAATACCAAATGCCTGAAACAAGTGTTAAATGAACAACTTTATAAAACATGGTATAGTTCAAAAATTCATTTCAAAAAATAAAGCAAGAATAAGGCTGTTGAAAAGATTTTTTTTTATCCAGGACAGAGAGATAATAACAACCCAAGTCCGATTCCAGGTACTGCATATGGTTCCTGAGACACTGTTGGGCATGATCCCTAATTAGAGAACCAGGGATACGCCCTGGACACCACCAGGTGTGGCCCAAGATCACTCCAAAATATTCTACCAATTAGAAGAAAATTTAGTCACTTGCCCTTTAAAACAAAGGTACTCAAGGAAAGAGAGAGAGAGAGAGAGAGAGAGAGAGAGAGAGAGAGAGAGAGAAGTACCTGCTATAGAGGCAGGCTGGGGGAGGGAGGAGGGAGTCCTGGGACATTGGTGGTGGTGGGAAATGTTCACTGGTGGAGGTTGGGGTATGGGTGCTGCAAAATTGTATATTTGAAACCCAACCATGAACCGCTTTGTAGATATCTATCACACAGTGATATAATTTAAAAAAAAGAAGAAGAAATAAAATAAAACAAAGATACCCAAATAGAGGAGAAACATGACTCAGTCTTTTGAGTCTGAGCAGGCTTCTTTTCCAGCTAGGCACATACTGTAGTTAATCAAGAGTGCAATGACAAGGAGTGATTCTTCTTTATGCATGTCATTTTATTGTTTTTGTTTGGTTTTGCTTTTTTGTTTTGGTGAGTTGCACACCCAGCTGGGCTAAGCATTTACTCCCTGGCTCTGCACTCAAAGATCACTCCTGGCAATATTGGGGGACAATATGGCATGCCAAGGATGTTGAAGGCAAAAAAATGTACCCGCTGTACTATTTCTTCAGTCCCCATGTATGTCATTCAAAAAAAAAAATTATGCCACAGAATTTAGCAAGAAATTGCCTTTTATGCAGCTAACTCAAGTTCAATTGCTGGCATCCCATGTGGTCACCCAAGCACTATCAGGAATGATTCCTAAGTACAAAACTAGAATTAACTCCAGCATTACCAGGTGTGACCCCAAAGGCCAAAATTTTTAAATATTTTATTATATACTACCGTGAGATATACAGTTACAAAGATATTCATGTTTGGGTTTAGGTCTTACAGTGTTCCATCACCCATCCCTCCACCAGTGCCCATTTCCCACCACCAATGTCCCCGATTCCCTCCCCCTCCCCTAGCCTGCGTCTATGGCAAGTTCTTTATTCTCTCTCTCTCTCTCTCTCTCTCTCTCTCTTTCTCTCTTCCTTCTCTTACACATTGTGGATTGTAGTACATACATTTAGAGGGTAAGTGTATCTTTTTGCCTGTATTCAATGATCAGTTCTAGGCTGGTATTATCACTTTTGACAATTATTAGCACACTGTTCCCTTCTCTGTCTTACCTAACCTCTGACTCTCACATGTTTGTGTAGATTCCACCTTTGACAAGCCCTCCTGATCCATGTTTCTCCTGACCTTGGATATTGGTATCATAATACACACACACACACACACACACACATATGTATGTCATGCAAATAAATTCATTCTATATCTGTCTTCTTTTTCCTTCTAGGCCAATTTTTTTAAAAGTAGAATTTAACAAAAGAATCTGAGATCAGGGAAATCAGTATAAGTTTTGAAAACAATTTTTGAAAAAGGAGAGATGAAGAGAGTTCTTACAAAGACCTACAGTCAAAATCATGAGCAAAATGTATCATCAGCTCCCGAACAAGACATTCATGCAAGTGTTCTTGGTCCTTTGGTAATATAGTCAACATTTTTATTTGCTCAAGTCCTAATTTTCATCCTGCTGACTCCATTACTGATCTTAATAGCGAACAAGGTAAATCTGAAGACTATCAAAGGGCACATGCCATAGATTATTTATGAGAATTCAATGAGAATAAAGTAAGGGCCATAAAGTGACCTTTATGCTTAGATGAATTATTATCTAAAAATCAGTGCCTTCTCTCATACGTTTATTTTCTCTAATTCTCTAACACAGCAAGTATAGCAAGTATAGTATATCCCTGTTTCAGCCCTAAAATTGAATTGACTTCTGGTAGTAAGCTAACCTGCATCTATGTTCTAAGAGTTTCATAAATCCTTGGCTTATTATGTGCACTGAAAAAGCATTTTGTTATTTAATGTTTCCAATTATTTCTATTGCAACATTCTTTTCTTGCAGATTATAGCTCTTTTGTTTACTTGGCATAAAATGTTCTAATTATAGATTATGCACCAATGATAAAACAATTTTGAGTCTATATAAACTCAGTAGAAAATTGATTAAATACTTGAAGAAACACCACCATGATAATTAATTTAGATTCCTTATATCCTTTTGAAATCAGATGTAAAGTAGTTTTCACATGTACTTTTTTCTATTAATAGCCTTGTAAACATATGCCTGAAAATAATAGCACATCTTTGTTTTAGTAAAAGAGATCTTATTTTCTTCTCAAGATGAGCAGACTATCTGGAATTATTTCTGTTCTCATTATAGTGTCATTGCATAGATGTAGCAAAGCTTCCAGACTCATTTTCTCCAAGGAGTTTCCTTCAAGACACACTTCTGAGGTCAGTTCAGAAATAGAAGTGAAGAGACTTCAACTCACTACACCCATCCATGGCTTCTCTGGTGTCATGGATAATTCATAAGAATTATCCATAAGATGAATTATCCTACATAGCACCTAGTAATCTGTACAATAGAATGCTGTGGGTATTGAACCAGGGATCAGATGATTCAGTTCTGTTCCTGGATCTCTCCATAAGGAATGACATTTGTATTCTCTGTTTCCAATGTCTAAAACCAGCAATTTAGAATAGATGGCTTCTCTTTGCACTCTAAACCTCTAATTCTGAGCTGGGAAATGGCCAGGGAAAGACTAGAACTCCTTTCAAAACAAAGTAGATTTATATGTGGAAGACCTCATAAAAATTTGAAAATTTACTTGCATAAGACATTTTGAAAGCAACCAGTCTTTGAATAGAGAAGGAGACTATGTATACATGCGAGAAATCTCAGGATGTTCCTTTCAATTTTGTGTGGATTTAAGAAGACACATTAAAAACAGCCCTTTAGGGGGCCAGAGCGATAGCACAGCAGGTAGGGCATTTGCCTTGATGCAGCTGACCCGGTTCAATCCCAGGCATCTCATATGGCCCCCGAGCACCACCAGGAGTAATTCCTGAGTGCAAAGCCAGGAGTAACCCCTGAGCATTGCCGGGTGTGACCCAAAAGAGCAAAAAAATAAATAAATAAAAACAGCCCTTTAATAATGCACCTTATTATGCTGAAAAGCAAAATGACCATCTTTGAGACTAGAAATAGACTAGACCCATGCAGTATTGAATATGGATTGACATACTCAGCCTAGTGGACTCAAGACAAGTATCCATAGTGATTGGAGGTCACTTCTGCAGGAACTATGACAAAATACCTCACAAGCAACAGGAACCAAAACACAGATTGGCAGAGAAAACCAGTGGTACCAGTAGACTTTTCCTGCCCCCGACAGAGACAGATAAGTCACAACAGGGACTGGGGCAGCAGCAGCAGATGGAGTAGAGAAGAAGAAAAGATAAAAGGATCAGTCTGGAGAGATAGTACTTCAGGTAAAGTGTTTGTTTGCCTTGCACACTACTGACCCAGGTTCAATCCTAAGCATCACACATGTTACCCTGAGCACCTGTGGAGTAATCCCTAAGCTCAGAGCCAGAAGTAAGGCACAGGTACAGTCAGGTGTGGTCCAGATACAGGAAGGAAGGAAGGAAGGAAGGAAGGAAGGAAGGAAGGAAGGAAGGAAGGAAGGAAGGAAGGAAGGAAGGAAGGAAGGAAGGAAGGAAGGAAGGAAGGAAGGAAGGAAGGAAGGAAGGAAGGAAGGAAGGAAGGAAGGAAGGAAGGAAGGAAGGAAGGAAAAGAGAGAGGAAGGAAGGAAAGAAAGAAAGAAAGAAAGAAAGAAAGAAAGAAAGAAAGAAAGAAAGAAAGAAGGAAGGAAGGAAGGAAGGGAAGGAAGGAAGGGAAGGAAAGAAAAGAAAGAAAGAAAGAAAGAAAGAAAGAAAGAAAGAAAGAAAGAAAGAAAGAAAGAAAGAAAGAAAGAAAGAAAGAAAGAAAGAAAGAAAGAAAGAAAGAAAGAAAGAAAGAAAGAAAGAAAGAAAGAAAGAAAGAAAGAAAGAAAGAAAGAAAGAAAGAAAGAAAGAAAGAAAGAAAGAAAGAGGAAAAATAGAAAAGTAGAAAACAATTCCCAGTGCAGCCTTGAACTTGGACAAGCCTGTATTTGGGTTTGGTCCCAGTCTCCAATACTGGTGACTGTTCCTAGATCGGATCTAAGGACCATTATAGAAGCAGACACAGAGGCTTCAAGATGGGAATGTGAGCACAGGGAGAAACAAGGATAGAGGGTAAAGTCTCAGTCGAAGTGCTCTCACCCCGAATAACAGTAGGAACTACTTCAAAAAACACAGAAAATTCTTAAAAAAAAAAACACAGCAAAGGAAGATGAAAAGACAGAAAATGGAAAAAAAATCAAACAATGTGATAAAGATCAAAAAGATGTATTTAAAACCCTGCAAAAATTATAGAAGTAAAATCATCTGATCTTTATCATCACAACCACGCCCAAAACTTCAATAGATTTTGAAATAGGAACTTCACAGTTCAAAGGGACTTTTAAAATGCGTTTGACTGGTGAAGGGACAGGTGTTGGAACATGAAAACAAATTATGAATGGTGTTGTGACTGTACATCTCATGGTGAATCCATAAAAATATTAAAAATTTAAAAAATAAACTGAACTGTGTTTAAGGGTTGGCAGTGTGGCTCAGTGAAGAGCACTGCTCTAGGGCTGCCTCGCATGCAGGAGGCCCTGGATTGGATCTCTGGCCCACACAAAATTAAATAAAATGGATTTGAATTTAAAACAAGTGATTAGGAGCCAGAAGAATAACGCAGTGGCTCAGAGCACCTGCCTTGCAAGTCAATTGTCCCAAGCTGAAATCTCTGGTACCCCACACGGGTCCAACACAAAGAGCCTGGCAACTATAGTTTGTTTATTTGGGGGTTTGGGGCCACACCTAGGGCACTCAAAGATTGCTCCTGACTATGCTCAGGGATCACTTCTTTTTCTTTTTTAAAGTGAATCACCATGAGATACAGTTTACAAAGCTGTTCATAACTGGGTTTCAGTCATACAATGGTCTAACTCCCGTCCCTCCACCAGTGCACATTTCCCATTACCAATGCCCATTCAAGAATCAAGTGATCATTCTCCTCCCACGCCCCAGCCTGTCACTATGACAGGCACTTGATCTCTCTCTCTCTCTCTCTCTCTCTCTCTCTCTCTCTCTCTCTCTCTCTCTCTCTCTCTCTCTCTCTCTCTCTCTCCCTGTTGGATATACAGAAGTTAGCATGCCTGTTCTTTTTCCTCCTTTCAGCACATAGTTCTTATCCAGAGTGATATCTTTGGCATAGTGGTCCCTTCCCTATCCCAACTCTTTTCCCTAGCACTTGACGCAGGCTCCCAACCATAGGAATCACTTCTGTTGGGGTTCCAGGGACCACACGTGATGCCTAAATCGAATCTAGGTAAACTGCATGCAAGGCAAGTGCCCTACCCACTGTGTTATTGCTCTGGCCCCAACAACTACACTGTTTATGATTCTGGGAGCAAAAGTGATTTTCAGTTGCACCATCTGGGTATGTGTTTGAGCAAGACAAAATGGGTGTGATATTCAGCGAGCACTGAAGCTGCAAGCTGTGAGGACCCAGTAGCCAGGAAGTGCGGCCCCTGTGGTTAATGGACAAGCACCAGAGCAGCGGACCATGGCCACTGTTCTCACTGATTTCCTTGGGCACTTGCTTTGCCTGCAGATGACCTGGCTTTGATCCCCAGCACCACATATGGTCCCTGAGAGCTACTAAAAGGGATCCTTGAGCTCAGAGGCAGGAGTAAGCCCTGAGCACTTCTGAGTGTATTCCAAGCTCCCCTTTTTCCTCCCAAACAGAAAAGAACAATAGACAAGAAAAAGGTAGACTAAAGCCAAAGGGAAAATAACAAATGTAAGTTGCATGAAAGACCTACTTTGTTTATTGAAGCATAGCCATGTATTGCTCAAGATCCCCGAGTACCTGGATCGCGAGTACTTAGATCCCTGAGTACTTGGACCTCCGAGTAGTTGAAGGTAAAGGGAGAGAAGCTGGAACAATAGCTCAACAGCTGGGTTGCTTGCTATTTACACAGACATGCAGAAAGCCTCTGTTTGAGCCGTAGTACCTCATGGCTCTCTAGCAATGCCCAAACACTGATCCTGGAGTAGTCTCTGAGCACTGACAGGTGTAACCACAGAATAAAACTGAAGTAAAACAAAAAGAAACCTAAGAGAACTTGAAAAAACAAAGGTAGCAGGTACCTGCTTAACGAGCAGCTTCCATATGGGCTGGATTTCCACCTCAATAGCGTTGGGCCCACACACTAATCTCCTGTGGGAGAAGAAGCAGCTATTAGTGTCATGGTATCAGTGACAGCTGAGCACAGAACAAATTAAGCAGAAATAAATTGCATAACCTTTAGAGATTCTGTACCTTCCATCAAAACTTAGGTGTACACCCTACAATAACATACTTTTCAATGAAAGGCAGTGCATGATACACAAAATTGTTTTTATGGTTAAAAAGATTTTTTTAACAGGGGCCGCGGTAAAGCACAATGGGTAAGGTGTTAGCCTCGCATATCATCCCCCAGGTTCTAGCCCTAGCATCCCATCTGGTCCCCCAAGCAGAGCCAGGAATGACCTCTGAATATCACCAGATGCGACTCAAAAACTAAAAGAAAAAATTCCTAGATGCAAATCAAGACTTAAGCTACAAAGCATTGAGTTAGTTTTTTTTTAAATGGATTCTATTTTAAGAGCAGTTTAAAAAAAGACACAGGTATGAATATGTTTATAGAGTTTCCTTTTTTCTTGAAAAGATTTTACTGTGGAATCTTCAGTACCTGGGACACATCCCTAATACATGAATTAAACCAAACATGAATGAATAAATTCACAAACTGCAGGGTGCTATATCATCTTCAAGCTTAACACCCTATAAACCCACTCACATGTGCCTTCTAATAAGAGGCCCTCGTGTTCGGATTGCACTTTATAATTTAGAAAGAATCTTACAAAAGATAATCTTATTTGATCCTCACAACAGTCTAAAAGAAAGAGTGAATAAGCTCATTTTGTCATTGGGAAGAACTATTCAGTGTAAGGGCTTTGGATATGTCTAATACATTTCAGGGTGGTGGTGAGGAGCTCCCAGAGGCCCCCTCCTCCTGGCCAGGCGCTGCTCTTTGTCAGTTCAGCATGTTCAGTGGTGCTGCTCTGGGCCTGCAGTGCTGGGTATTCCCTGGGTTACCTCAGCAGTGCTCAAGTCCCCACAGATCGACACCCATCAGTGCTCCAAAGAACATGTGGTGCCAGGAATCAAACCCTGGTACGTTTCATGCAAGGCAAGTTTTAATCGAGATGAGAGCCTTCCGCTCGAGATGACAGCCTTCTACTGAGAGTGTACCACCTACATGGCAGAGCCTGGCAAGCTACCCATGTTTTATTTGATATGCCAAAAATACAGTAACAATTATGGACCTCATTCCCATGACCTGAAGGAATGGTTTGAGGCTTTTCCTTTCCTAGAGCAAGCAGATGCCCCTGGGGTACACTTTGCTTGCTACAGGACATATAGAGATATAACTGGTGCCTGCTCAAGCAAATCGATGAAAAACGGGAAGACAGGTGACAAGTGACAAGTTTTAATCCCTGTGCCATCTCTCTAGATCCTATCACCAAGATACCTTCTCATCAGAGATGATAGTATTAAAAATATTTTATAAATACCATCCCCTTTAGTCGTCCCTATTATTCCTTTAAGATTTCATTTTACTGGTAGTGGGGAGATAGTTCAGCAGTTTGCATGAGGGAGCCCTGGATTTGATGCATGGGATTGTCTGGTCCTCACATGTACTGCTAGGAGAGACCCCAAAGTACTGAGCCGGGGGTAGCCCCCTTCTACCACAGCACTGCCAAGTGTACCCACCTAATAAATAAGTAAATAATTATCTCTATTATAAACAAACCAGCTTTCCCCGTTGAACCCCCCTGCATTCCATGGACCACAAGAGCAACTTCCGACCTGAGTCCACCATCCCGATGGAGCCTCGGAGGAGCCCAGAGAAAACACCCACACCTTGCTGGCAGCGATCTGTGTCACAATCCACACTCTGCAGCTGGTAAGATCTCCCCCAGCATATTAATCCAGTCTCCAGCCCACAGGTTAATCCAGTCTCCAGCCCAGCTTGTCAGAAACCCAGCCTACAAGGACCCGCCCTGCAGAGACCCGCCCTTCAGAGGAGAGTATTTCAAGCCCAGGAATGCTTGAGCCTAAGACACAGGTACACCCGGCAGAGCAGAAACCAGCTTTTCTGTTGCTGCAAGGCGCTGCCGCTGATTTACATCCAAATTACCACATATATTCTACCCACCCCTCTGAGAGAGCCCCACAAAGTAATGAGAATATAGTGCCCGCATGGCAGAGCCTGGCAAGCTGTCCAATGCGTGTTCGATATGCCAAATCCAGTAACAAAAATGTTTATTTCCCTGACCCTGAAAGAGCCCTTAATACGGCAGCAGTAAGAAAGGCAAACAAGCAGTGCCTGATAAAATTTCACCGGCTGTCCTAGGCTGCCAAAACGAAGAAGAACTAAAATGACTGTCTGTACTTTCAATGCACGTACACTGGCATCGGAAGCATATATTGAGGGATCTGATGCTGCAAGCAAGAAAGATCAAGTACGACATCATTGGTCTGACTGAGACGAGGAGGCGTCAGTTGCATCATGCTGTATTTGACACCGGAGAAGAATTGTTCCTTGGAACATGTGATGAAAGAGGCATTGGTGGCGTTGGTGTCCTTGTCAACACGAACATGGCTGTCAACATTGATTCATTTGAATGCCTAACAAACCGAATAGGACGATTACACTTGAGGAGATGTGGCCCACTGCCAGCAATTTCTATCTTCATTGTCTATGCACCAACATCCACATACAAAGAAGATGAAATTGAGAAATTCTACATGGAATTGGAGGAGTTCTATAAAAAAGATCACACCTTCTACAAGATCATAGTTGGTGATTTTAATGCCAAGATAGGACCGAGAAGATCGGCTGAAGAACTCCACATCGGGACCCATGGCCTAGAATAGAACGAACAGGGTGAGAGACTATCTGGAGTTCATCATGTCCACCAAGACTATTCATGGGAACTCACAGTTTCAGAAGGCTGAAGCAAAACGTTGGACATGGGAATCTCCTGGCGGACAGTTCCACAATGAAATTGACCACATCATCTTCAATCGACGGTTTTGTCTGACCGATGTTGCTGTCGTCCCCAAATTCCAGACAGGATCGGACCACTGTCTCCCTTCGGTGCAAAATTCTACTTCCCTCAATGGGGAGAAAAGGCTGCAAAGTTTAAGAAGAGAACTCCCAGAACGACCACCAACTGGGAACTCTTTGGCACCATTGCGGGCAACATGGGAAGATACCATCATTGATGACATCGATGAAGAATACAACCGACTGGTTCAGCACCTCCATGATTGTGCGAAGAATGCCGAGAGAGAGAAAGACACAAAAAAGGACGCTTGTCTTCAGAAACTCTTGAGCTCATTCTCGCCAACGTGGCAAGGCGCGAGCCTCAGGAGACCAAATGCTAACGTCCAAGCTTGCTAAACAGTGCAGAGAAGCGATAAAAGCAGACCTCAAAGACAGAAGAGCAGAAATACTGGAAGATGCAGCAGAAGCCGGGAAAAGTATTCGCGACTGCCCGCCTGTCCTTCACCAACTATAAGACCAAGATGACTGCCCTCCGACGCCCTGATGGATCTATCACATCTTCCAGAAAGGCAATGGAGAAGATTATCCAGGACTTCTACTCAAATCTCTTTGATAGCCACATCCACCTGCCCACATACCAAATTCCACAGGATGGATATGTCATTCCCAATGTTCTCCCTTCTGAAATCCGACATGCCATCTCATCGGGTAAAGAAGGGAACAGCACCAGGCCCAGACAAAATCAGACCCGAACATCTGAAGAATCTGCCGTCGGTACTCATCAATACATTAGCTCGGCTCTTCACACGCTACCTGTCCGAATGCAAGGTGCCCTCCCAATGGAAAACCAGCAGGACAGTTCTACTGTTCAAGAAGGGAGACATTCACGACATCGGCAACTATCGCCCCATCTGCCTGTTGTCTGTCATCTACAAGCTGTTTACACGAGTCATCCTGAACAGGACTAGCAGAACACTAGATGAAGGACAACCATGCGAGCAAGCAGGTTTCCGGAAAGGATTCAGCACAATCGACCATATCCACACAGTAACCAAGCTCATTGAGGTTTGTAGGGAGTACAAGATGCCACTCTGTCTCACGCTCATTGATTTACAGAAAGCCTTTGATTCTGTGGAGAATGAAGCGGTCATCGAAGCCCTAGTCAAACAGGGTGTTCAAACCCAATACATCAAGATCCTTCGTGAGCTGTATTACTGGATTCACCACCAGGATCTCACCATTCTACAAAAAGAAGTGATCATTGATGTCAAAAGAGGGGCTCGACAGGGTGATACCATCTCACCAAAACTCTTCAGTGCCACCCTCGAGAACATCATGAGACAATTAGGAATGGGAAGGAATGGGAGTGAAGATAGATGGTCGGCAACTCACACCACCTCCGCTTCGCTGATGACATCGTTCTAATAACACCAAACATTAGCCAAGCGGCACAAATGCTGGCTGACTTTGACCGAGAATGTGGAAAGGTAGGTCTACAGCTGAATCTGAAGAAAACTATGTTCATGAGAAATGAACTAGTTCCAGAGGCCCCATTCACTCTCAATGGAACAAACATCTCTGAATGCAGCAGTTATGTGTACCTAGGTCGAGAAGTCAACATGATGAACGACCTAAAACCTGAACTGCGCAGGAGGAAGAGAGCAGCATGGAATGCCTTCAAGGGCATCGAAGAAATAGCTAAGGACAAAGAACCCTCCGGCTCCGGGCACATCTCTTCGACTCCACCATTCTCCCTGCATTAACATACGCCTCAGAGACCTGGGCCCTACGAAAGCAGGATGAGAATGCTATTCGGGTCTCCCAGAGAGGCATCGAAAGAGCTATGCTTGGAATATCACGTCTCACTCAAGTGAGAGAAGGAATCAGGAGTTCTGACCTCCGTCACTATTCCAGAATCAGGGACGCTGTCTCGTTTGCCAAGACATAGAAAATCAGATGGGCTGGACATGTAATGCGATTTGGAGACAACCGCTGGACTAGAGCCGTTACTGACTGGATCCCACGGGATGTCAAAAGATCACGTGGCCGCCCACCTACAAGATGGTCAGACTTCCTTGTTAAGACCCTGAAGGAATGGTTTGAGGCTCTTCATATTCCTGAATCAAACAGATGCCATTGGGCTACATTGGCACGTGATAGGGTCCAATGGAAATGTTACTGGCGCCCGCTCGAGCAAATCGATGAATAACGGGATTCAAGTGATCAAGTGATAAACAAACC
>JAJIBD010022309.1:0-316507 GCA_021461705.1 Cryptotis parvus | reverse complement strand
AGATTATAATGACAACAATTAAAAAAAGTTGCAAAATCAAGTTAAGAGAATCTGGGTGGGGGGTGTGAATTCTTGATGTCCTTATTTCTTCCTTATTGCCTCACCTAATTATATCTTCCTTCATAATGGAACCACCATACAGGTTTGGTTCCAGATATAAACCTCTGCCGATTCACGACATCGGCAACTATAGCCATCTGCCTGTTGTCCATCATCTACAAGCTGTTTACACGAGTAATCCTGAACAGGATTGGCAGAACTCTAGATGAAGGCCAACCATGCGTGCAAGCTGGCTTCTGGAAAGGATTCAGCACAATCGACCATATCCACACAGTAACCAAGCTCATTGAGGTTTGTAGGGAGTACAAGATGCCGCTCTGTCTCACCTTCATTGATTTAAAAGAAAGCCTTTGATTCTGTGGAGACTGAAGCTGTCTTTGAAGCCCTAGCCAAACAGGGCTTTCAAACCCAGTACATCAAGATCCTTCGTGAGCTGTATTACAGATTCACCACCAGGATCTCACCATTCTACAAAGAAGTGATCATTGATGTCAAAAGAGGGGTTGGACAGGGTGATGCCATTTCACCATAACTCTTCAGTGCCACCCTCAAGAACATCATGCGACAATTAGAATGGGAAGGAATGGGAGTGAAGAGAGATGGTCTGCAACTACACCCACCTCCGCTTTGCTGATGACATCGTTCTAATAACACCAAACATTAGCCAAGCGGCACAAATGCTGGCTGACTTCGACCGAAAATGTGGAAAGATAGGTCTACAGCTGAATCTAAAGAAAACTATGTTTATGAAAAATGAACTAGTTCCAGAGGCCCCATTCACTCTCAATGGAACAAACATCTCTGAATGCAGCAGTTATGTGTACCTAGGTTGAGAAGTCAACATGATGAACAACCTAAAACCTGAGCTGTGCAGGGAGGGAAGAGAGCGGCATGGAATGCCTTCAAAGGCATCAAAGAAATAGCTAAAAAGGACAAAGAACCTCCAGCTCAGGCACATCTCTTTGACTCCCCCATTCTCCCTGCATTAACATACACCTCAGAGACCTGGGCCCTATGAAAGCAGGATGAGAATGCTATTCGGGTCCCAGAGAGAGGAATCAAAAGAGCTAGGCTTGGAATATCACGCCTCACTCAAGTGAGAGAAGGAATCCGGAGTTCTGACCTCCGTCGCTATTCCAGAATCAGGGGCGCTTTCTCGTTTGCCCAGGCATCGAAAATCAGATGGGCTGGACATGTAATGCGATTTGGAGGACGAGCTGGACTAGAGCTGTTACCGACTGGATCCCACAGGATGTCAAAAGATCACGTGGCTGCTCACCTACAAGATGGTCAGACTTCCTTGTCAAGACCCTGAAGGAAACGGTTTGAGGTTCTTCATATTCCTGAATCAACCAGATGCCATTGGGCTACATTGGCATGTGATAGGGTCCAATGGAAATGTTATTGGCGCCCGCTGGAGCAAATTGATGAATAACGGGATTCAAGTGATCAAGTAATAAACCCTAGGAGTGCAAGAGAAATGAACAATATATGTCCAAACATACTGATTACAAAAAAATTATATTCTTTTTATTTAAATATCTTAGAACATATGAGATTTATGCATCATTAATTATTGTATGTTATCCTTATAAAAATTTAAAAGATACAGATGCAAAAATCACTTGTATCACTTGTCTTCCTGATGTTCATCGATATGTTTGAGCAGGCCCCAGTAACATCTCCATATGTCCTGTCACATGCTAGTGTAGCCGAAGGGATTCTGCTTTCTCCAGGAACATGTACAGCCTCAAACCAATCCTTCAGGTCATGCAAATGAGGTCTATAATAGTTACTGGTTTTTGTCATATCAAATACAATGCAATAATATGGTGACAATATTCCTAAAATGCTTTTGAGATGTAGCATTGACTTATAAATAATTTTTGACTTCTTATTTAATTAAATTAATTTCTTATTTCATTTTTCTATGAGGTAAAGGTGAGATCTGTTCTTTTAACAGAATTTTAATTACACGCCACAGTATTTGTGATTATAGGAAAAACATTGTGCAGTCCCAGAAAGTTCCTACAGGTGTAATCCAGAAATTAACCTCATCTAGAAGTTTCCTGGAGAAAGCAGAGGGTCATGGATGTGGTAGTGGGCTACCACAGTAGTGGACATTAGCATGGGGTATGCCCTAGTTTCTTAAGAAGTTGCCATACTGCTTTCTAGGAAGAATGAACCAGAGAACAGCCCCACTAGCAATGAATGAACAAAGGATCCTATCTCATTATGTTCCTACCATCACTGACTATTTCCAATCTTTTCCTATATGCCATTTTTTACTATATAGACTGTGTAATATGGTATCTTATTGCCTAAACCAATCTCTTAAAATAACTATCCTGACCCATGTAAGGAGATATTGCACTGGGGTTTGAGTGTAGGACTTAAAATGCAAAAATTTTAGAAGAAAACGTGTGATTTTATGCCTTTGTTCTGAACCATGATTTTACTGTTATGACACCAGAAATACAAGCAGAAAAGCAGAAATAGAGAACTGTCCATAATTAAAAAGCTCTGCACAGGCAAAGGAAATAATCAAGAGAGTGAAATAGGAGTGTGTAGAACAGGATAAATTATTTGCAAGTCACAATTTTGAAAAGGTGACAATTTCCACAATTTCTCTGTAACTGCTTATATTTCAGTAGCAAACCAAACCCTAATAACTTGGTTTATTTGCTAGGAGCTTGAATAGATATTTCTGAAAGAAAACATATAGGCGAGCAACATGGATATTAAAATTTTCCAGTCTTATCAATCAGCAAGGGAAACAGTTTTGGAATATTTTTGTTAATGAATTAGCATTATATTTATTTTCCTTAGTAGGAATTTGGGCCATATTCAGTGCTACATTCAGGAGATATACCCAGCTCTATGGTAAGAAGTGAACCCTGGTAGTGCTCAAGAGACCATACATAGCACCAGGGCCTAAACCAAGTTTGTGGCTAAAGTGATCACATTCAAGGCAAGTGCTTTACCTCATGTATTATGTCTCTAGCCCCAAGGGAAAACATTTCTGATTAAAATATTTTTATTGAATGTGCCATGGGAAGCCAGATATTTTGCCAGGGGTAGGGTACCAACAGATGGGTGATATACATCCCTAAAGCAGTTAAAAATAGTTATAATATACCAAATTTGTAGAAAAATAAAATTAAATTGGATTGCAAAGTAAATTTTTCTAGTGGCACTCAGTTTAGCATTGCTTGTTTCATTTCCAGAGGGAATCTTTCTGGAAAATCTCAAGCTTCCGGCTGTTCAATAGCCAGAATAAAAGTTATTGATGGAAAGGTCCAAAATGAAATTCATAAATATAATTTTATTATTTATGAACAGGAATGACAAGTTAAAAGAGTTTGTTTCTGATGGCATGTGAGATTTAGCTACACACAAAGGGTTCATTCTGTCCTTTCCTGTCAAATACAGGCACTGTGCCATGAAGTCATGACAGAAAAAGAGAAGAGTCTATGGTTATTTACTTTATTTATGCTGGAAATCCATCCTGGACCTCATGCACACACATCCAGAGCATTCTCTTTGTGAGCCTTAAAGATACAATCCTTGTCCTACACTGTAGCTGCCTACCATACCCATACTATTTTTATTATGCTTGTTGAAAAATAGCAATCTCTGGAAAAGTAGACATAGGACAATTTCTAAGTTTGAATGAGTGCATGAAAGCAGACACAAGAAGACTCTGGGGTAAGCCTGTGATTGCAGCACCCTCGAGTGTATTATATATTCTGACTGAGGTTGGGTGCAGCAAGGATGTTGTGGTTTTGGTTTGGGGATTTTGGCTAAGTATAGGATAAATGGTGTAACCCATAAGCACTTTCTGGTCTGTTGGCATCTAGATCTTTGTGAGCGTCATTGCTTTGCACATGGGTAAGGTGCACGCTCTATGGAGATGTAAGGACTTGAGCAAAGGTAAAGGAACTAAAGGTTTGCAGGGATGTAGGGATCGGGAGGCTGCCTACAAAGGACTTGGGAGGATATGCAACACTCAGCAACTATACATGGTTATGGTTGGTGGGGGGGCAGAAACAGGTGACAGTCAACACCGTATCTGAGGAGACATCAAACATATCAAAGAATGTTCTGAGACAGTCACAGTGAATGCAATAAAGTAACTATTACTTAAAGGCTTACAGAGTTAAAGAGAACATGCAGCCATGTTTAAGAGGTCTAAATCATACCAGCTAAGGGAGGCAAATAAAAAGACCCCAAAACATCCTCATTAGAATGACAAAACCTACAGAAATAGAATACTTAAAGTCATAAGATCAACCCATCTTACCCTTAAGATTTCACTGTATCACTGTATCACTGTCTTCCCATTCATCGTCGATTTGCTCAAGCGGGCACCAGTAACATCTCCATATGACCTGTCTCATGCAAGTAGAGCCCAAGGGCACCTGCTTGCTCCAGGAACATAAAGAGCCTCAAACCATTTCATCAGGTCATGGGAATGAGGTCTATAATTGTTACTGGTATCTGTCATATCAAATACGACACGGGTAGCTTGCCAGGCTCTGCCGTGCGGGTAGCATACTCTTGTAGTCATCTCAAAATCCAGCATTTATTGATGAACCGCGGGCTACTTGCTGCCGCTGAAGCCGGGCTGTGATAGGCTGGTCTGCTGGCTGGAGTTCTGACGAGGGGATGTCCGGATGTGGAAAATGGAGGTCCTCTTGGAGTGGGGCCTCGTCTGGCTTGTTGTGGAGGGCTCTTCTGGGGTGGCGGGCCAGGGCTAGAACCTGCCATCCCTCCCGGCACCTCATGAGTGGCTGGGCACAGTGAGAGTCAGTAGCAGCTCTGCCCAATGCCTGTCTCTGGATCAGCATACCTGGGCCGGATTAAAAAAGACTGCAGCAGGGTGGATCTGGATGAGCCGGGCTGTGATAGGCTGGTCTGCTGGTGGAGTTCTGATGAGGGGGAAGTCCGGATGTGGAAAATGGAGGTCCTCATGGAGTGGGGGCTCGTCTGGCTTGTTGTGAGGCTCTGCTGGGGTGGCAGGCCAGGGCTTGAACCTGCCATCCCCTCCTGGGCACCTCATGAGTAGCTGGGCACAGTGAGAGCCAGTAGCAGCTCTGCCCCATGTCTGTCCTTAAGATTTACAACAGATTTATAAAATGATGTGCTGCAGTGCAGGCTAGAAGACAAAGGTTGGATATGGTAAATAAATAAATAGACAGATAGATAAATAAATAAACAAACAAATAAATAAAGTGAGCTCCATGAAGAATGCTTTACCCAGACAGACTCGTTCAGATTTGAAGGAAAAAGATACAGCTTCAGACAAGAACAATGTCGGGAATCGGTTGGAGATCCCTGACACTATAAGTGAACTGGTTCCCTTGTACCCAAGGGACGGTAACAGAGGGACAACATCGTGAGTTCAGCACAGTTCCAAAACGATTTTTAAAAAATTTTATTATACCACCATGAGACATACAATTACAAAGGTGTTCATAATTGGCTCTTGGTAATACAGTATTCCAGCACCCATCCCTCCACCAGTGCCCCATTTCCACCACCAATGTACCCCACCTTCTCCCGCTCACCCCCAGGCTGCCTCAATAGCAGGTAGCCCTCTCTTTCTCTCTTTCTGTCTCTCTGCATCTCTCCCTCTTCTCTTACACATTGTGGTTAGCCCTGCAGATATTTAGAGTTTATCACTTAAGTCTCTTTGTGTATATTCAATGGTGAGTTTTAATCTTCCATTACCATTTCTCACACTTAGTAAAACACTGGTATCTATTTATATCCTATTAATGAATGCAGTCATTCTATATCTGTCCTTTCCTTCTGACTAATTTCACTCAGCATGATAATCTCCATGTTCATTCATTTGCAGGTAAATTTCATAATTTCATCTTTTCTGACAGCTGCATAGTATTCCATAGTGTAGATGAACCACAGTTTCCCAAAAGGATTTTTAATTATCACCAATAATTAAGCAAAGTCAGCCACTAAAATCCAAGGTGATAGGATCTCCCAGACCTAAGGCTGAAGATCAGATTTCTCTGACAAGGTGCTCAGGTCAAGATCTTCCATCAAGATGGAGACTTCTCTAAAATGCAGCTTTTCTCTCTCCAAAGGTGCCAAAAGCCCAAGACTGGCCCTCCTTTCTGGGCCAGTCTTTACAAAGTCAAAGACCAGCACTCACATGCAAATCAGGTAACCGCACCTAGCCCAGGTCTAATCAGATGCTATTGACAGGGCCTCAGTTCCTACTATACCAGTTGGCTCTGATGCCAAACAATGTGGAGATAGGGTTGACAAAGGAATCATACTTTTAAGAACAAAAGGCATCTCAGGATGCATAATATGGGAGGAAATAATCTACACAATTTCAGACCATGCAACTAGATGTCTATCTCCAAATATCCACAAGATCCATTGTTGGAGAATGCTGGGTTCCCTGACCAAATCTGGGAGAGATACAGGAAATCTCGGTGGAACCTCCACTTGTTGGTGAGCTGCTCCACTTATCAGATTCTCCAACAAAATTCGGAGCAGGGTCAGGGATCCACTTCTGTCCCAGGGAATCGGGTGGCCATCAGACAGAGAATCCAGCAAAATTTCAAAAGGCTTTAATCACACTTGTTCTGGTATATAATCCAACAATAGGAAAACCCCAGACTTTAGGTTCCTAGTTGGACCCCAGCGACATTTGGTTTGCAGAATTTGACAAAAAATCCTATACTTCTTAAGTTTAGAATCCTAGACCAAGATGGCTGCTACCACATGCTAAGGCCCAACAGAGAAGAGAACGGGGAAGAGGAGAGAGGAGGCAGAGCCAAAGAAGAGACAAAAAAGCCCTTTATCCTTTTTTCTACCTTGTTTTATATACAAGAAGCCTGCCAACAATTTCCAGACCAGCCCATCGTGGGCTGTGCTATCTATAGAGGAAACCAATATAACCCCTCCTTTAATCTTTACAGACCTTAATCCAAAGGGTGGTACCAACATTGCCAGGGTGGTTTCCTCCTGGTAAATCCTAATTTTCCCACTCAGGGACCCATGGTGGATAAGAGAAAAATGCCCAAATTAGATAGCATTGGATTCATAATGGAAATTATAAGAATATCACAAAAGTTATTAAAATCAAACTGCATTATCAATTCCTGCCCCCAATCTCCAGTTGTGATTTTCTTGTGCAAGAGCCTTAAGACACGCAAATGGCTAGTGAGCTTCTAAGACCCAGGGACACTTATGGGGTGTCAGGCAACAAACAACAGCTCAGGAACTTTATAAACTCACAACCAACTTAATGTTAATGCTTTGAGGAAATATTAAAGACAATAACAAGGGATTGTCCTGGCAAGCCTCCCGTGTCGATATTTGATATGCCAAATGCCAGTAACAATTATATTAGTTCATTCCCATGACCTGATGTAATGGTCTGAGGCTCTTTATGTTCCTGGAGCAAACAGATGCACTTGGGCTCTACTAGCATGAGACAGGACATATGGAGATTTTAGTGGTGCCAGCTCGAGCAAATCGATGATGAACAGGAAGACAGTGATACAGTGATACAGTAAACAAGGATTAGAATAGGATACATGGCATGTTTTTTTCATCCAAGGGTCATGACCTCTTTGATGTCTACAATGTTAACTTGCAATAAATGAAATTCAAAGCTCTTGGAAATATTAAAGTACTCTGGAGTTTTGAACCTAGGGATGGGGCGTGCCAACCCCATAGCAGTGAAAAATATAAATAGAAGTTTTGAATGCCCACACTGGTGTACAGACCTCACTGGTATTAGCAGGAGATTGGACTCAATACTATGACCATCCCCCAACCCCATTAATTAAAGTTTCAGATGTCCCTGTGCCTGTAATTGTGATCTAATACTCAAATCCACGAATCCATGAAACATCCTGTTTGATGAGATGGGTAGTTTGTAATCTCTGAGATGGAGTCGTAAGGGATTTATTAAAGAAATCTTATAAATTGAACTTTACAAGTAAGTCATGCTATTTCAAACTTCTCAGTACAAGGTACAACTATAGTGTGTACCTTAGAAAACAATATACACTAGCTCTGTCTGAAAACACCTCTGGTTTCTTAAGGATGCATTGACTAGAGTGGAGGAGGAGACACACCCAGAAGAGGTCATAGAGCTTTAAAGATGTGAACAGTTCCAAGATCAGACTGGAAATGGACCCAGAAAACCTAACAGGGCAACACAGGTCAGAGACCTATGGGTGTTATTAGGAGGGGCAATAGTATGCCCGGGAGTTTCCCTCTCTCATTCCAGGGCTGGTATTAGGGAGGGGTTATAGAGTCTGCCCCGACTCTATTCCACACAGGCTCTGGACTCGGTCATTTCCAGGTGCCAGATGAGGATGGGGAAATTTTGAAGAACTCAGCTCTGTGTCCAGGGCACTGCAGTTCAGGGCTGAGTATAGCAATAAGCTGAGCAGAAACTCCAGAGACACAGTGCGGAGCTGAACCTGCCCTCTACCTGGGAACAGACTTGAAGATAAGGATGGAAAACTGGCAATTCTAGATGCCAGTTAGGATATTTGATTACAAGACCTTGCACAGTCATTTGGACAATATCTTGTGTTTAGAATCCCATGTAGCTGGCCAGTATTGAATTCCAGGTTTAAAGCATTTCCAATATCAGCCATATCATACAATGTTGCTCCTTATGTGGGTCATAAATTGGACCTAAGTGTAATGTTTAAAGGCTCACACATGTTTTAACAACGCCATAAATATAACTCCGAGCCATAGGGGTGTCACTTGGGCTTCCAGGGCAGCAGTAGCATTCAATAACTTTTGGATGTGTTCTTTTTAAAAATTGCTCTCTGCTGTGGGCTTTTCTATTAGCTTGGCCACGTTTCTATTCTAGCCAGGATATTTCTGTCAGGAAAAGGCCACCTGCATAATTCTTTGTTAAGCACATGCAGAATAAAATAAGCTAAACAATAGTGTAGGCACTTATGCTACAGGAGATGTTATTGTACCCAGGTTTCTATCATGACTCATGTGATTGTTAGTAATAAAGCTTTGGAAATTGAGCCTACATTGTATAGATCTTGGCTTGAAAAAATAATACTGTGGGGGAAAAGACACTTTTGAGGACATCCTTTGGCTGGAAGTTTCGTAGCTTTTTATATTATGGTAGTTAGAGTTGGCGGGAGTATCTGAGAATATATTATCTGGATATACAGAGTTCTTGGGAGGCTGGAGAAAATGTTCAGCAGGTAGGGTGCTTGCCTTGGCTGCAGCCAATGCCAGTTTGATCTTGGCACCACTTGTGGTTCTCTGAACACCTCCAGGGGTGATTCCTAAGCACAGAGCCAAGAGAAAGTCCCGGGCACCTCCAAGTGGGACAACAAAACAAAATAACTTCTTGAAGGTGGAGCTTTCTGTGTGAAGATAAAGAAATAGCAAAGCATTTTACTTGTTAAATAAAGTGTTAATAAAAGGTCAATTAAACTAGAACTAGAATTTTTTCCTGAAAACCTGAGCCCACTCTTGGTTTTCTCAGCATTGGAGACAAGTACATAGGCCACCTGGAAACATCCTGAGATTTGGAAAATATGTGTAGAAATCTGGTCCTAGATGGGGCTTGTCGTTTCCCTGAGATGAAATCTGTGCCCAGGGACATACAGACATGCCATGTCTGTGCTGGTTTGCCTTGACTGGGACTATCCAACTCAATACATTCTCAGGAAAGAAAGTCTTCAATGGCTTTCTAGAGCAGAGGAGACACGTGTCTTTGAGAAGCTGAACACCGATAATACTAGGATTAGTTGGGGCCTGGATCCGAAGAGCAGAATAGCTACTGAGAGATGGAAAAGGACCAGATCTGCCTCCTTGTGGTGATCTGGAATCAGAAAGCAAAAGCTCTAAAGCATCTCAACAGTAGTTGCATCTTCTTTCCTTCTAGAAAGGTCTTCCATCTAATCAAACCCAGCTTAACATTCAAAATCTTCCATGATAAATACCAAGGTTTTCTTTGTGGGTAATTAGTTCCTAAAGTGTGTAGTGTGTGTGTGTTTTTGTGTGTGTGTGTGTGTGTGTGTGTGTGCGCTCACGCTCGTGTGCATGCTCTGTAGGCATAAGTTACTGTTCTTCCAAAGAATAGAATGTAATAGAATGTAACGTGTAATGGGACTCCTCTATCTCTGGCTTCGCTATTTCGCGAGTCTTAGCCTTTCTGTGCTGTGACTTAGTACAAAGCCGGTTGGTCGGGCCATCATCAGTAATGCCGGAGAAGAGAACATCCACATGCACAGCTGGCTCCTACCCACTTGAGCGGCCCTTGGAGCAATGAGACGGGGAAACTGGCTGGCTCCCTGCCCAGCTTCAGCAGAGCTCCTCGGGTCAGCAGACACGTGGGTTGCTGTGGCCTTGCGGCCAGTCTGGAGCGGGCATTGAGGCCCCTCTCCTCCTTTCCCACCTCCAGTGACCCAATGGGCTTGGCTACGAGCCCCAAACCTCCATCATCAGCAATACGGAGAAGAGAAGGCCCAGACGCACAGCTGCGCCGGCTCCCTACACACTCACTGAGCCTAGACAACTAAGTTTAGGGCCACGTCCTTCCCAGGACCTTGCCCATATATACACTGTAACGGTCAATGTAGTTGCAACAATGCAACAAACTGGGGGTGGGGGCTGATGTGGAATGGGGGAGTGGGTGGTGGGCTGTGACCTTTGGTGGTCAGGGGCACAGAGGTGGCAAAGAGATTTACGTGACAAACCCTAATTGTAGGGCAAGCCACAATATGGAGAGGGGAGGGGCAGGAAAAGTGCCTGCTATAGAGGCGGGCTGGGGGAAATGGGAGGGAATCGGGACACTGGTGGTGGGAAATGGGCACTGGTGGAGGGATGGGTGCTGGAACACTGTATGACTGAAACCCAATTATGAACATCTTAGTAATTGTATATCTCACGGTGGTATAAAGAAAAAACAATAAAACAGAAAGAGCTTAAAAAGTAATAATAAAACAGAAAAATCTGAAAAACAAGCAAAAAACAAAGATAGCTGGTCAGGGGGTTAGATGGCCACCCATGGAGGTCCCAGGAACATGAAGGCAAGCTCAGGGCAGGGTGATGCCTCTGTGCGTGAAGAACACATGGCTGCGCCGCCATTTTAGAGTGGAGAGGAGAGGCTGCGCGTCATTTTAGAGTGGAGAGGAGAAGCCGCTAATGAGCCTGGGACCCAGGAGGAGAGCAGAACCCACTTGCACAAAAGCTCATGGAATGGCGTTGAGAATTTCTCTCCCTCTCAGGGTCTATACTGTCAGATCTTCCAGTCTTGCTCCTCTACAATAGAGAACCTTCCCTCCTTTTTTTTTTTTTGGGTCACACCCGGCTATGCTCAGGGGTTGCTCCTGGCTCTTTGTTCAGGAATTACTCCTGGCGGTATTCAGGGAGCTGATGAGCTGAATCTAACACTATGTCTTTTTGTGGATTATACACAGAATCTTCCTGTGCTAGTTAAAAGAGACCCGACTTAGGCAGTGCTTTACACATTAAAGTCGAAGGCAGCAGATTTCAGGATATCTTTGATCAAGCAGTGACCATGAATAACTTCTGAGCATGAAAGACGTCCCCAGAACTACTTCTCAGTTAGCAAATGCGTCATCCATGCCGTGTCAATCCCGTAGGCATCTGCATGAGGAGCAGGTCTCCCCCACCCCCTTGCCCCTCTGCTGGTGCTCCTGGATCGGACACTTCCAATGTGACTCAGGCAACCTTGGAATGATGACTTGGTAAAAGGCAGGGTGAGCCTCAGAGGCCCGTGAACGTCGCCCACAGTTTTCTGTTCAATAGCCTGTGGAGACTGTGTGGGAACAAGCAAAGCCATCGATGTGTCTCAAGGCCTCCAGGGCCAATTTGGAATTTCCTCATAAAGATCAATTTGAAGCTCCTCTGAAGGTGCATAAGCTACATTTTCACAGCAACAATGCTCATTTCCTGTACATTTTGATAAAATAGCTAAAATAATGAATGCTTATCTAGGGAAGATGCAAAGCACACACACAGGTAGATAGAGTGAGTTGTGTGCGGATGGAAGCAGTGAATGTTGTTGACTAAGTTTGAACTTAGATTCAAATCTGAAATTCTCTCTTTTTTTTTTTTTTTTTTGCTTTTTGGGTCACACCCGGCAATGCTCAGGGGTTTCTCCTGGCTCTGCACTCAGGAATTACTCCTGGCAGTGCTCGGGGACCATATGGGATGCCGGGGATCGAACCCGGGCTGACACAGGCAAACGCCCTCACCCACTGGGCTATCGCTCCGGCCCCCTGAAATTCTCTTAAGTTTCACTAAGTTGGGTTTATAGTTTTGAACTCTTTGATGTCCCTATAACTATTTAAAAAAGAGTTATACTTACAAAGAAATGCCATAAATTATATAGAAGGAACATAGATAACAGTAACTTTGATCATAAACAGGTTTAAATCTCTCTAAGCAGAGTGTGTAATTGTGGGACAGAAAATTATGTGTCTGCTCAGTGTCTTTCTAATTTCTAAACTGGAAAGAATAATGACCAGATTACTTAAAAATGTTCCTTGTGAGAATGAAACTGTGTCTCTCCGATAAAAAGAAAAGCTACACCCTCTTTCTGTAGGTATTACAAAAGCGTTGCAAGTCAACTTCCTTTCTTCAGAATTCAGACCTTTTGCAGTATTTTTCTAACAAAATTCTTTTCACAGATAAGGAGAAAAGAAAACACGCATTAGAAAAGCAATTGCAGAGACTCCTAATCTGTCAGTTTGAATTGAAGAATATTGAGTCATATATGTTTTCACATTTTCAAGGATTTTCAAGGGTGACAGTTTCTTAGAAGACACAGTCCATAAATGCTCCACCTGCCATTGTTCAGAAGGTGAACATTATATACAATCACACAGAAAATGATTCCTCTCTGCTTCCATCATCTGTATGATTAGTCTTGGACTGGAGATGCACCTGGAGACTGTATTCAAACAATCTCATGCAACCCCCATTTTAAAAGTCAAAGAGTAGGTGTCACTCTAGTAACGTTACCTAATGGCCCTTCAAAATATATTCCCCCACATATACAAAAAATACCCCTGGCAAAACTGCATACACAAAACTGCTGGAACAAACCTGTTGAAAGCTTTGGAAATTAACTACACTTGTTAAAAAATTCAAGAAGCCATTTTCCCAGAGAATAGTTGAATATGGAACAATAGTGGTAAGTGGAATCATTTAACTTGCTTCACTCCTGTGACCTCCACAGCCTAGAAAACACCTAAACCAGGGGTTTCAGAAGAACATTTCGGAAGCTACCACACAAAGCAGACAGATATGGAGTTCCCAAAACCCAGCCCAGAAATGCTTACGAGTTCCCCTGTCAGGTACCTGAAGCCTCCCACACACACCAAGGCATACACCTCAGCCTGAGATCAATCAGGCTGAACAGTCCTTTCTAGCGATGCTTTTTTAAAAACAATATGCAACAATTGCAGCCTCATGAGGTCATCTGTCTGGAGCAGAGTGGAAGTTAATCATAGAATTTAGAAGGAAAAGCTGTGGAATGAGATTCCTATAGGGTTTTTCCACATTACTGTGGTCCTGTAAGTCTGTTCACATGTGAGCAGCTGTGCACACGCATAGAGACCTGGGAAGACCCAAACCTCACACCTAGGGCAGATCTTGAGGGTGTGCACCGTGAGGAAGAAAAGATATTACAGAGTTTCAAACCACCTGCTATAAAATCGTGATCCTCGGAGAAGATGATTGATTTAAGGCATCTGAGAAAATGTCAGCTAGATAGGTCACAACTAATTTTACTTAGCAAAAGACTTAGATGCTGCAAAAAATAAATATTATGGGGAATGAGAGACAGTGTAGTCAGTAAGACACTGGCTTTGCACAAGGCTCTCATATGCTCCCAGGAGCCCTGAGCACAGAGCCAGAAGGAAGCCCTAAACACCACCAGGTGTGTCTCTAAACCAAAACATAGATTATAGACTTTACTAAATAGATTCAAGAAAATCAATATAGAAAGACCCACAACTGTACCATGGGATGACTAGTCTGCCCTTTTTTTGTTGTTAAAGGCCCAACTTTCAACAACAAAATTTTATAAGTATTCAAGGAAATTGGAAAAGATGGTTCTAAAGGCAAAATAAATGATTGATACAAATTGTTTCTAGGAGCTCGGGCCCACATGGAGCAGCCGATAGAGTTCCAGAGGACCCCTGGCCAAGTCCTACGTAGCTCTTAGGGATCACTCACACATGGGGGGGGGCACACTGGCTGGATTTGGAGCGGGAATTTGGGTTCCTCCATCCATTCCTTCACCTTCATGTTGGCAGGCATGGCTGCAAGCAACCAGAAGAGAGACACTCCAGATCCACAGCTGCGCTGGCACATGACCACAGAGAAGCTGCGCCACAGTCTTAGACAATAATGGAAGTTAGGACCAGGTCTTTTCAAGGATCTTTGCCATTTATACACTGCAATGATCATTCTAGTTGCAACAAGCTGGGGAGGTTAATGGGGAATGGAGAATTATAATGTCGCACTAGAACTCACAATTGAATATACACATAGAGACATCTTAAACCATTAATATCTTAGGGCAAGCCACAAAGTGTAAGAGAAATACAGAAACAGCGACAGAGAGATAGAGAAAGAAAAGGTGCCAGCTATAGGGGCAGGCTGAGGTTGAGTGAGAGAGGGTATTTGGATGTTGGTGGTGGGAATAGGGCACTGGTGAAGGGATGGGTGCTGGAACACTGTATGACAGAGATCAATTATGAACATCCTTATAATTGTATATCTCACAGTGGCATAATAAAAATTAAGGGGGAAAAGAAAAAAAAAACAAATTGCTGCTAGTAAGTCAGGTGTCGGCCCTACTAAACAAGTACTTTAAATCAGCATTTTGTGTATTCCAAGAACAGGGAGCACTAGGGGAGAGCAGGATCTATGAGTCCCCAAAGACGATATAAATGAAGATAGAAACTGAGATGAGCCAGACGGGAAAGAAATGATAAAATTCTGGATTATAATGTATAAACAAAAGCTTCAAAACCACAACTGGAGGAATGGGTGAGGGATTGTTTAAGTTTAAACTCGGACAAGGCAGATGTGTTTTGACCACCTCATCTGAGAAACAGAAAGAGAAACTCTCAGGAAAAATAAGCACCCTGGAGACCGGTGGAAGAGCACCAAGACTGCACAAGCTCTCCAGGGGAGTCCAGGGGGAAGAAAATGAAAATCGCCTATTGCCAAAGAGCCCAAAAGTCCAGACATTTCACGGAAAACATTTCCACCTAGATGGAACAGACTCCAAATAGCAGAAAATGTCACAGCGCAATTGAATTGTTAAAAGTCTAGGAAGAAAATTTTTGAAAAGGAGAAAATGGGAGAATCTCATCACAGACAAAAAACTCTCAGTGAATTAAATGGTAATACTTCACCAGGAAAGACAAGACTGAGCTCACTGGGATGAACCCAGAGCCACGGCAGAGCCTGGCAAGCTACCCGAGGTGTATTCCATATGCCAAAAAACATTAACAATAATGGACCTCATTCCCAATGAATGTTACTGGTGCCCGCTCGAGCAAATTGATGAATAATGGGAAGACAAGTGATAAGAGACTTCCTCAGGAACACCATCACAGTGAGATGGACCCACCTACGGCCCATGTGGGCATCACCTGCACCCAGGAGGTGCCCACTCTAACGGACCATTGATTGGAGCAGATCCCCAGGAAATTTGTGCCTAATCTCCAAGAACTGAGAGGAAAGTGTCCCATCTAGGGACTTCTGCACCAACTCTTCACCTTAAGTCCTCACTTACGAGATTAAGAGGCTCTGGAAACCGGTATTAGGCCAGTAACATATAACAAAGTCAAAGAAGTGTTAGTTCCTCTGGTATGTTTCTGGTCACACACACTGTGTGCTTTCCCGAGGATCAAACTTCTAAAGATAAAAGCACTGTTCCAATACCTGATGATCATCTGTATTCATTTATTCATTTCACTTATTCGCTTCCAAGTTGCTCACTCCAGATCAGGCTCACAGGTGAGTGCCAGGTCCTCTCAGGAAGTTCAAGGGCAGGGAAAGACTCATTTCTGGACAAGACATTTTCCATTGTGGATATGTCTCCCACAACCTCCCTCACTCAACTGGGACCCTAGCGATGTCCATAAATTTCTCAGACACAACTCTGGGATGCAAGGGATAAACTAGAGTCTCTGGAGGAAAACCCCAGACTTAGGGAGAATGCATCAACTCCACAGACAGTGGTCCTAATGGGAATCAAATTTTATCTTAACGTTATCAGGAAAAAGACATGAAATGAAATGACCTTATTTGCAGTCCTGCTGATTTGTTTTCTTGTACTTGGGCTCCTTCTCTGATGACTCCAGCCATCACTCTTCCTGGGTCACCCACGTTTCAGCTGGGCCATGTCTGTTCCCATCTCTAGCGCAGCTCTGACCTCACCTATCCCCAAGCCCATAGTCAGGACCTGAGTCCTGGGGGGTTAGCACAGAGGGTTGGTCTCATCAGGACGCAGAGGAAGCTGACTTGTGGGGGCTCACTTTTGTCCTGGGCACACCAGGAGTAAGAAGAGTCTGACTGAGGGGATGCAAGTGCTGAGCACCCCCAAATCCAGTAGCATGTCCCCAAGTGGTGATAGCTCTGAGCAATACATAGCACATCTTTTCCAGCACACCGGGTTCAGAGTTCCTGGGAAATTTTGTTCATCTACAACCTTTAAGGCTCTCCTTGTAACCAATAATATACTCTCAGAATCTAACAGGCAAACAGAAGGGCTCTCTGTCTCGGCTCTCTCCTTACCTTTCTTCTTACTCGCTCCCTTCATGAGTATCCACCAAAAAAAGGCACAAAACAGCTTTATCAAGTAAACAAAGTTAGTTTTGATTCAAGATGGTATTCCAGCATCTGCCATAGTAGTGTTTGGCTTATTATAGCTGAGAAAAACTTTTTCATAATTTCCCAACTGATAAAACAATAATTCCATTCCCTAACATATTAATTAACCCAAAGAGCCTCCTCCCACGGTCTATGACCCTCCGCAATCAGGCTTAGCTCCTTAGAAAACCGATGCATCACGGCTCCACGCCTCATCACGGGTACGCATTTCTCCCGGAGCGTTTCAGACACCGTTACCCTGCCCATATTTGAAATATACGATGCTGTTTAAAACTACCTAACCGTTCATCATAAATAAGTTGTTGGCTGAAATGCTTTCTAGATCTATTTTGATGATTGACGCAGCTCGCTTCTGAGCTGTTGTTAAGCCAGAGGACAGGAGAAGGCCTGACTCTGGAAACCCAACGTCTATTTCCTGGGCGGGTAAGGAAGAAAGGCCCCTAATTAAATCCCCTCTGAATCCCGTGAATGGGGACAGCCAAGACCTTCCCAGCGCCTTCTGGGCATCCCAGCTGCCGGCTGCTGTCTTTCTTTCATGACACAACTTCTGCTAAGGTTTCTGTAATTGCAGAAAATCCCTGCTCTGAACAGCCCTGCCTCATCAGCGCCTCTGAGCTGTCACTCACATCTTTGAAATTGTTTGGATTTGCCCACCATTTGTTCACATTTTTTCTCCCAAATTTTCCACTGGGTATTTGAAATTTGATTTTGTAAGAAAAGAAAAAGGGAGGAGCCAGCGAGGTGGTGCAGGGATTGAGACCCGGTGCCGCTAGAGGGTCTCTCCCTGACACTGCACAATCCCTAGAGCATTTCCCCACACACACACCCCAGAGACCACTGAGTGCCACTGGTATGACCCAGCACCTCTGGCCTTCCACAGCACTAGCCTCTTGCCCTCACTCCAAAATCCCGGACCTCCAGAGCACCCCTCCAAAAAATAAAAAACAGAGAACAAAGAAGGAAACAGGAATTCAAGCAAATACAACACTTGACCACACACGACAGCTCTAGTGCAGTGACCAAATGCATGAGCTCTGTGAAAGTCTGTCCGGTTTCAAAACATGGCTCTGGTCCTTACAGCTCTGCACCCTTAAAAAAAGTCAGACAGTCTCTCTGGTTGTCTCATTTTATGTGTCAACTTAGCTGGGCTCTGATGCCCAGTTGTTAGATCAAAGGTCAGTCTAGATGTGAAAGAAAATTTCAAGTGTGCTTGATCTTCAAATGACTAGACTTTGAATACTTTACTTGACCCTCTATCACATCAGCGGGGCTCCTATAATCAGCTGAATGCTTTGAGAAGCGACCTTAGAGGTTTCCTGAGAGGCAGGCATTCTCCATCAAGACTACAGTATAGAATCTTTACCCAACTTCCCTGCCGCTGCTTTGCTAAGCATGGACTAGAATTTTAACGTTGTGTTTTCTGAATAGTCAACCTGCCCTACACCTTTTGGGCTGGTCAGCTCCATAGTCATAATCACCTGAGACCCCCAACACCCCAGCCACCCCTCTTCAACCTACCCAAGTTCTCACATTGGTTCCAGGTTCTGATTAATGTTTCTCTGAAAATAATGACCAAAGCATTCGCCATATTTCCCCATCGCTTGAGATAATGATGAGGATATTGTTGATGTTAAAATAATGATCCTACTGATAATTAGTGAGCCTTATTTTACCAGGGTTGCTAAAAAAAATTACAACAAATGAATGTCTCAAAATGGCATAAATTTACTCTCTCTCTCTCTCTCTGGCTCTCTCTCCTTCCCTCCCTCTCTCTCTCACACACATATCTTTGGCAGGGAAAGCACAGCCATGTAACCCATCACAATTGGTAAGTCAGATACTTCTTTTTAAGGAACAAGTTTAAATCTCAGAAGCACTATTCTGACTTTCTGAACCAATAATTTAACTCAATATTTGTCCACTTTTATTTTGTGTTCATAGCTTCTTTGGGAAAAGTGACAATGTCAAATGGTAATACTCCCTAGAGATTTTTACAAATTCAATGCAGTTCTATAAGGATAATCACAATATTCTGCAAAGAAATTGACCAAACCCTCCTGAAATTTGTATGTACTAATAAACCCCCATGAATAGCTAAAGAAATCCGTGGGAAAAAGAGGATGGGAAGCATCACTTTCCTCTACTTCAAACACTACTACAAAGCAGTAGTAATTAAAATGGCATGGTATTGGTATAGAGACATACCTGTAGACCTATGGAATAGAACTGGAATATGCTGACACACACTCTCAAATTATGATCGCATAATCTTAGATAATGATCACTATCACGATCTTCCTGTTAAACATCTATTTGCTAGAGTGGGCACCAGTAATATCTCCATATGTCCTGTCTCATGCTAGTAGAACCCAAAGGCATCCTCTTGCTCCAGGAACATAAAGAGCCTCAAACCATTATATTAGGTCACGGGAATGACCTAATATAAATGTTACTGGTATTTGGCATATCAAATACCACACGAGCAGCTTGCAAGGCTTGCTGTGCAGGTGGCATACTGTTGTAGTCACCTCTAAATAAAGCATTTATAGATGAACCGCGCACTCAAGCCAGGCTGTGATAGTCCGGTCTGCTGGTGGAGTTGTGACGAGAGGGAAGTACGGATGTAGAAAATGGCGGGCCCCATGGAGTAGGGGAGGGTGGTCTGGCTTGTTGTGAGGCTCTGCTGGGGTGGTAGGCCAGGGCTAGAACCCGCCATGCCTCCTGGGCGCCTCACGAGCAGCTGGGCACAGGGAGAGCAAGAGAAGCTCTGCCCCATGTCTGAGAGTCTCTGGTTCAGCATACCTGGGCCAAATATCTTCTTTGTTCTCTTGTTCTCCAAGTTTAGAAATAATTTGTCTTCTTGGGTACAATGAAAAGACATCATTGTCTGCAGATTTGATACTCCAACAGGAATACAACAATACCTGCTCCTCATTACTCAAATAGGATCACAATAATACCTGTTCCTTACTACTCAACAGGGACACAACAATACCTGCTCCTTATTACTTGGCAGGAACAAAATACCTGCTCCTTATTACTCAAATTGGAACGCAACAAAACCTGCCCCTTATTACTCAAACAGGAACACAACCATACCTGTTCCTTATTACTCAGACAACCGTACCTGCTGCTCATTAAAAATCCTTATTTCTTACAATCGGCCAAGGTTGGATTTCTTATACTGCTTATCTTTCCTTAAGAATTTTATGATTAACCTCTCTCCTTGGCCAATATGGATTTCAGATAAAGGAATAGCAATATTTTTCTTTGGATTCTATCATTACTATTTTACACATTTTTGTATTAACTCACCTGAAAAACTTGACTGAGTGTCCCATCTCCCACCTTTGCCCACCTTGCTGAACTCTGAGCCGAGCACTAAAGCCACAGGATGGAGGTGTGATTTTTTCTTGCTGAACTCTGAGCCGAGCACTAAAGCCACAGGATGGAGGTGTGATTTTTCTTAGATGGGCTGGAACCCGTCTTTTAGAAAGTCAGCACAACTTTCAAGAGGAGCCTCCTGGCTTTTATTCTTGGTTTCTGTGACTCTGCCACGCACTCATCCACTATCCAGACCCAGGCCCTCGGCTCTTCTGAGGGGCATTTCCTTCTAAGTTCCTGTGATGAATTCTAGTGATAAGTGTTATTTCAGTGAGAATGACAGAAGGCCTCTTTCCTTCCAGTGACAAACATAAATTGGATCCCTTCTAAGGAGGCTTTTATTAGTGTGCCTATTTCCACCCAGGAGCTAAAAACTCTCCAAGCTTCATGCAGAGGTGGAAGCTAGGGGCCCTTTTCTACAATCTCCAACGCTTGCCAGGCTTGTTTAGACAGGACATAGTTCAACATTCCCTTCCTTGTCTGTTGCAAAGTCTTTGCACTACAGTTAGAATTGTAAGGAGCAAAACTTGTACATGAGGCAGACCTAAGGTTGAGACTTGACTTTGCCAATTACAACTACTAGAGTCCTTAGAACATTACTTATGTAGTATATGTAGTAACCCTACCTTTGATGTGAAGAAGAAATGAAAATGTCTACCTGGAATTCTTGTTCTGATTGAGTTATGAGGGAAGAATTCTGACCTCCTGAGCCATGAACCAAATGAGCACGTTCAGGGGAAGTAGAAAGGATCTGACTCACGGACTCCAGAAACTTGATCCATGGCTCTAAATCTCAGAAGAGATATTGGGGACGTGATGCCAACATGCAGATGAATGAAGTGAAAGACACAAAATGAGAGGAAATGAGAAATTAAGATGGAAATTTGAAGGGTTCCCAAATGCAAAGAATGAGAAGCAGATACTACTAAAATCATGGAGAAATTCCATCAAGTATAGTTAAAATGTCAAGGCCAAAATTTCCTCTTGCCATGAGGGACTACTAGGTTAACAGACTGGTGTCATTTGCTCTCATACTTCAGAACAGAATACAAGACTGATTATACAAAACCATGATAAATTACTCAGGAATGAGATAGCGTCAAAAAATTCACAATTCAAATGTCTGTCCATGTGGCTTGTTTTGGTGTAATAGTCTCAAGCAATCAAAGCGAGTAGCATGAATTAATTTCATAAAACACTTGACACAAACATAATAGCAGAGCAGACTTTTAAGTGTTTCATTATGTACTTTGGCAAAGTAAAGAATAGTTCTGTGACTTTGAAAATAATAGCAGTGATCACTGCATGAATGGTACTTTTATTAAAGTCCTGAAAATTGAAATTTGTTCAAAGAGTATCTTTAAAGAAGAGATGGATGTTGGCATAAAAACCAATAATTACATTATGACATGACTTAAAAAATTGTTCAGAGAAGGTGGTTATAATGGGAAAATATGTTGCAAAAGTTAATATTTAACATAAAATTTCATCAAATCTGAGAACATATATGAATTTCTCAAAAAGCCAATACATAAATTTCTTTTAAATGTAATATTTTGATTCTTAATATTCATAAGGTTATATACTTAATAAGGAAAATTCAGTCTTTCTGGTGCCTTTTTTTAAATTTTAGACTATATAGTGATGAAATTAAAACAATAAGCTTCTTCTTAAGGATCCAAGCAAGATAATGAACTCTCAAGATTGACTGCTTATTTAAAATTGAACATCTAGCATGTATTTTTTTCAAAATAATTTTGCTAGATGTTTTGTTAAATTTGAAATTAAAATAGTCTAACGTTGGAATGCTTTGCACTAATGTATTCTATGTTAAAGATTCACTTAAGGTATATTTTGCTAATATTTGTAAAGGCCATAATTTCAATGTCTACAGTTCAATAACTATATTTATATATAAACTGAAGCTCATCTCAGCAGGAGTTAAAAATATTCAAGGGATTACTTCTAATAGCAAACAATCTTATAACAGTGGGATAATTGAGTCATGCCATGGAATTTGATTAAATATTCTAAAGTAATACCACAAAATTGTAATCTTCATAAAATTCTACAGTAATATTACTAATATTACCAAAATAGCCTAAGTAGAAATGACCTCCAGCTAAAAGCAGTGACACAAATGAATGCATTTTGTAATAATATTGGAAATAAAAATCAAGTGTTATGATGTTAAACTTGCTATGATGTTAAACTAAATGACCACAGACCTAAATGATAGTCATAATGTGGGGGTGGGGCAGTCAAACAAAAATTTTCCTGAAAATTTACCTTTAAGGAGGTGAAATGTGGAGCCAGAGCAATCCCACAGCCCGCAGCACACTTGCCTTGCTCGCAGCCCGCCCAGCTCTGGTCTCGGCCCCACGCAGGGTCCCTGAGCACCACCAGGAGTGATTTATGAGAGCAGAACCAGGAGTGACCCCAGGCACCGCTAGCTGTGATCCAAACAATGGAAGGATAAAAATAAAAAGAGAAGATGCTTTGATTCATCAGTTACATTTTCTTGATCCACTTCTAAGTTCAACTGAGATGACTGTGTGTCTTGAACTCATGAGTCACTCCTGTCGCCAAGGGGACGCAGCAGGTGACCTTCATATTCTTCTCAGTATAACATGGCTCAACCAGTCCTTGTGACCAACGCAGTGACCTTGATGATCTAATTCCCCAGGCACTCAACTGTGATGGGTAATGGAGGTGAGAAAGGAAAGTGAGCATTATCTTATAAAGAATTGTCCTAGATATGATGCAAAGAATAAAATATTGATGCAAACAATAACTACCCTGAAACAAATTTTACATAATATTGAAAGAAAAGGGAAGTTGAAAGGCAGCTGCTTAAAAACATTAATCATGTAAAAATCTGCCTGTCCCTTGAACATGTCAACGAATATGCAAGCCTCCTAGTTGGGCCTGTTAAGGAATGAAGAGCTCAAACTGCCATTGCTATAATATTGAGCCAGAATTCTGATTTAAAAAAAGCCCCAAGAGTACTTTTTATTTATTATGATAATTTAATTATAAATCCACCTGGAAAAAATATCCCCAAGAACAATCAAAGATATATAAAACAATAAAATAACTTGTCAGCTAGGCATACAGTAAATTCAAGGTATTTAAAAGTAGTATGATATTGATAGAGCAATAGGCAAGTTAGTCATAAAATAAGATCAATAATATTGCTATGTCATAGTTATAGAGGCAATTTAACATAAAGACAGTTATTTTAAACCAGTGATGAGTAAGGGAATAATAAAAATAAATTCTAGAATCTTAAGTTATAAATATAAAACAAAAATAAAACTCTTATGTGTTTCAAGAGAGTGAAATAAACTTACTTCTAAAATTGGGAGAAAATAACCTTGGAAACAAACCACAGGTCAGGGCAGGTTTGGGGATAGAGTGACTCCTTTTATAGGAATAACCTTAAAGAAACCAAAGACAAACTTGAAATAATAAACAGATGCTAGAATACAAATGACATTATGAAGTTAAAATATAAACTAACTGTGGCACAGATAAGAGTGTGTGTGTGTGTTTTTGTGAGTGTGTGTGTTTTGTGTGTGTTTGTATGTGTGTTGTGAGTGTTTGTGAGTGTTGTGTGTGTAATGCATGTGTGTGTCCATACTTAGTGCATGTATGTGCTTGAGCTTGTGGCTGCATAAATTACTATTTAATTGTTAAACTGAACATGAGCTCCTAAGGTGAAACCTAGTTTTCATTTATATTTTACTTTTTTTGCATCTTTTAGCTTCTAGACTACATTTAATATTTTGCTTCAGGTGTTTAGTGACTTTGGGGCCCGAGAGAGGACAGAGTGTAGGGCGTTAGCTTGTGGACCACCCAAGCTCAATGCCCGGCAACCAATATGATCCTCCAAGCCTGCCAAGAGTGATCCCCGAGCACTGAGTCAGGAATAACAAGGTGTGACCCAAAACCACAAGGTGTGACCCAAAACCAAACAAATAAGACACAGAATTTTAGTCACTTCCATTTTCATGATTCTGTTTTCTGGACCTGTCCTTTCCAGAATCCACAGCATGGTTTGCTATTTTCATTCGGTCCGTCCATCCGTTCATTTGTTCATTCATTCATTTAGTTAGTTATTATGTTTTAGACTTTATTTGAGGCACTGTGGTTTAGAATACCTTTAATAATAGGGTTTCATGCACACAGTATATCATCACCACGTGCTTCACCGAGCATCCATTTCCTTCCACTACTGTCTCAGCATTCTCCATTCAAGCCTTGCCCCCTGTTTATTCATATAGCCCTTATGAGGATGATATTCTATATCTGTTCCTATCTTAATTAGCTTCTTTCAACATGATAATCTCCAAATCTAACCAAATTTAATGTGGCAAGTTACATTATTTCATCTTTTTCATAGCTGAGTAGTATTCCATATTGTAAAGACACCGTACTTTCTTTATCAAGTCACCCTTTCTTGAATGCTAAGGGGGTAGATCCAGAATTTTGCTATTGTGAATAGTGAGCATCATGATTTAAAAAAGCCATTTCAAAAATTTTCTGTGTGAGTTGACAAAGATTTACACTGGCGAACCATTTGAATTTCTTATTTACTTCATTTTGTTTATTTATGGCATAGGCTGCCATGCTTTTTCACTAGATTTTAATAATGATATTAGCAATACTGATTCTGGCCCTGAAACCCTTATTTTGCAAATATGTTATTTATTCAGTTTTAACCCAGAACACGAAGTCTTTGTCCGTTCATTCTGTCTGGCTTTAATGAGCTCTGTTTTAATGGGTTTCACGGGCAAAGCATCAAGCACTGCTTTGAACAGTGAGGGGTAAAGGTGGAAACTAATTAGTATCTATTTTAGGCCTCAAGGTCTTCCAGTGACAACAGGAAGAGGAGAGGGCAGAATAGAATAATGAGGAAAGGACTTTGCCCAGCAGGACACTGGCTTAATTAATTTACCCAAAGTTAAATCTGAAAAGAGTAGAAAATGGACTCAAGATACTTACTCTTCATTCGGATATTCATAATTGCTAAGCCATTTATTGGAAAATTTGCCTTATCTCTATAAAGAACTAATCTCGTTATTTTAATGAGGATACCTTATAAACCTAAAACCAAAAGCAGACCATAATCCCTTACATGTTTTAGCACATTTACTCTTTTTCCCAAAGGATGAGCATGGGCAATAAAGACTAAGTATAAGTCAATGGAGAGGAAAGTTTTCCAAGAGATATCATTCCACCTGGAAAAATACACATATGTGATTCCTTAGCTACTTATAGACTATAAAATACAGAATAGGGTAGTTGTCTTCTGCTTCCATTCAACTACTGAGATAATTAGGCTCTCACATGCTATCTTAAACAAACAGGTTGGCTTCAACAATAAATGTTTTTTTTTTCCACATTCTAGAATGAGAAAGGAGCAAGTACTAAGATTTTGGCAGAGTTAGTGTCTGATGCGAATCTCTTCCTGATTCATAATTGATTTGCACCTTTCTGTGACCTTAGTGGGAGAAGAGTGGGGAAATGAGAGAGAAGAGAGGCAGAAAGAGACAGGCTGACAGTGACAGCCTGACAGAAAGAGTGAGATAGGAGAGAGAGAAAGGGAGAGAGAATCCACTCATGGCTCTTCTTTGAAGCGCACTAATCGCACTAGAAGGACCCCACCCATTTAAACCTAATGATTTCCCAAAAACTCCATCTCCTAATGCCATCTTGATGGAGGTCAGGGTTTTAGCATATAGGTCACTGGGAGGGAGCATGTTCTTCATACCCTTGCACTGTAAGAATACACTACATCATGGTGCTCTGTGCCTTAACCACTTTCTCCAATATAAAAATTTGAAAACTCCAGATAGTATCATAACCAGAATGTTGACAAGTCAAAGGCAGAACTGTCATGACTATCTCCTGTGTGGTCACTTGAGAACCGATGAACATTTTCTTCTTCTTTTTTTTTGTATATTTAGTTTATTTTTTAATTTTATTTTATTTTATTATTATTCCCCCCAAATATTATTACACCATTTTAGACATACAATTGAAAGATGCTCATGTAGAGTTTTGGTTCTACACTGTTCCAACACCCATCCCTCGACCCAAACCCATCTCCCATCACCAATGTCCCCACCTCCCTCCCCCCTCCCACACCTCAACTACTTGGCGGGTTCTGTATGTCATTTCTCTCCTCTTTATCTCTCCCTCTCTCCAAACTTTCCTGCTCTTCGTGGAATGCAGTGCATTAAAAGATATTACTGTTTCCACTATTTTAATGGACCGTGAGGCCGCTTGCCACGAGACCTGGGCTCAAACTTGTTTTGCTCTGTTAATCTGGTCGTGAGGCAGTTTCCCAGTGTCCAGACAGCCAAAACGGTGGCTAGTGTGATGGGCGAGTCTCATCCGGCTGCTTCCGGGACCCCCAGAGGTGATGGGCCCCCCCCCAAAACCCATCTGCCCTCCTGGGGGCCCCATAGTCAGCTGGGCCTGGGGCGAGCTGAGTTCCAACCTCCCCAGCCGCTTGTGAGGCTCTTCATGCTATGGCTGGTGGCCCCAGGGACATTTTCTTCTTAATGTCACCAACCATATGTTGTCTTTCATCCATCTTTAATCATATCTTCTGCAGATGTTGTGTAAGTGGAATCATACAGTAGCTAACCTAGGGGAGTCATATTTATTTTACTTCTACTATGCATAATTCTCTAGAAATCCATGTAGGTTCTTGAGTACACCAATAGTGTGTCCACTCTGTGTTGAAAGTGTTACATGAAATGCTTGGATTATATTTTGTTCAACATTTGCTTGCTGAAGAAAGAGGTGGTCAGCAATCTTGCCACATGCGTGACTTTTTCACTTTTTAAAAAATTGACTGGTTCCTGAGCATTAAATATAGGCATGATGACCTCTAAATGTATGTATTGCAAACCACAATGTGTAAGAGAAGGAAGAGAGAAAGAGAGATAGAGAAAGAGATAATAAACCGGCCATAGAGGCAGGCTAGGGGAGTGGGGGAAATGGACACTGGTGGAGGGATGGGTGCTGGATCACTTGGGCTCTACTTGCATGAGAAAGGACATATGGAGATGTTACTGGTGCCCGCTTGAGCAAATCAATGATGAACGGGAAGACAGTGATATACGGTGATAATAAAAATATTGAATTAAAAAATTGTCTAGTTAGCTGTGCCCAGAATTCAGTTCCAAAATATCTGCTATAACTATTCCTGCCTTGTTCTACCATATTTAAACTAACACTTCAGATTTTGCTCCCTGTGACAATATTTAAATCTTTGTCTCATCAACTATTATTTTGTTGTCTGTCATACTCAGTACTTCTTAAGCCCAGTAGAATTTGGACGAGAATATCAGCACTTCTATATTTCCAGTCGCTTTTTCTTATACCAAATTACAAATTTTGTCATATTTGATTCCAACACTGCTAATTTTTAATTTGGTTTGCAGCAGTAATTGGTTATTAAGTTTTCCATAGGTAAATCAAAGCATTAAAAATACAGGATTATTTTTTAATAATCCTGAGAGTGTTGAAGGCCCTTGCCTGTAGCCTGCTTCTATCTCCAGCACCACATGGACTCCCGAGCACTGTAAGGGTGATTCCTGAGCCAAAGAGTGACAGGAACAGCCCTGAGCACGACCAGGTGCGGCCCAAACACTCTGCTCCCTCCACGGATCTGGAGGCCACACCCTGCATGCTGTAGGACGGTGTTCTATCTCAGTACTGTTGAACAGTGTCACGAGTATTCTCCAAGCACTGAGACACATGCAACCTTTGAGCAGCTTTGAGTGTGGATCTCAAGCCCACATACAAAGGATATATTATGACAAAAAATTGCACTGCTGATTTCTCTTAACTATAATACTATAACCCCTGTTTTTACAGTTTAACATTATTTTATTCATATCAATCAATAAAAATGAAGTCAGGTTTTGGTTTGTAACATGTTTGAATTATAGGACGATGTTCCAAACACTTAAAGTGATATTAGCTAGTTCAATCTTTCTGCCATGTTTTCTAACTACTTGCCATTGTCATAACTATTTTTAAAATAGAATATTTGATTTTTTGTTTTCTCAAGGCCTCGGGGCTGTTAATATTGGACAAGCATTTAAGGAAGACAGCTTAAATATAAACATTAATCTTTCATTACTGCTACAGTTGTCCACAATATATCTGCAAAAGTTTTCTGAGTCTCAGAACAATAATAGATAGTTTAATAATTTTATTTATTGATAATAAAAGCAGGTTAAAGTTACCAACCCCAGACCACACTGAAGCTTACTGAAGTTTATTGTTCAACAAGATTTAATGTGTGAAAGAATCAGCTTTAATCAAAATGAACATTTATAGGTGCTCGTGAACTGAAAATTTCTTTCAGACAGCAAGGTATGCTTCTCCTGGGTTTACCAGTAGCCAAAATCGTCCTTTATTGCAGCATCGCAGAGCTGACTTGTCTTTCTCATAATACAAGTGCTTGACTCAAGCTTGATGCAGCAGAGGTAACAGTATCAAAGGAACATCATTTCGAAGAAAGCTGACTCCGACCCATGGCCAGCTGGTCATTATGGAAGGGCCAGGCCAATGCCCCCACTGAGATCCCTTTGTTGAATGTTGAATAGAATCCTGAAAACATAGTGAGACCAACACATAAGACAGCTACAGGAGCAAAGAATAATGTCCCCGTAGCCAGCTCGGTCGATGTCACTCCCCTCTGCTCAGTTCCTCTGGTCCTCTGAGCACAGTCTAGCATGTGGAGGAGTCAGCTGGAGCAGATGTTCCATTGCTAGGATGGGAAGTTAGAAGCACAATATGCCCTAAGAAGAGAAGACAGTCCCTTCATCAGAGTGTCTGTCTCAGGCTGCAATAAGAACAATATTCCAGGTCAGGTATAATGTCACTTGTCACTTGTCACTTGTCTTCCCGTTCATCATCGATTTGCTCGAGAGGGCACCAGTAACATCTCCATGTCCTGTCACATGCTAGTGGAGCCCAAGGGCATCTGCTCACTCCAGGAACACGAAGAGCCTCAAACCATTCCTTCAGGTCATGGGAATGAGGTCTATAACTGTTACTGGTTTTTGCATATCAAATATGGCACGGGTAGCTTGCCAGGCTCTTTACTTGATAATAAAGATCCAAAAGGCCTTCTCTCGAAGAGCTCCACTGGGCACTATAGGAAATATATTGTGAGAGAAGACTGAGAGAGCTGAGAAGTGATTGGGGAGAAGGGAAGGGTGGAGGAAGGACTTGGCTTGTGAGTGATAATCTGGTTTCTTTCCTTTTACTATCAGCTTCTAAGCCATAATCCCTAATATCTCATTTCTTGACAATGGATTCCAGCTCTTTCAAAGCTAAGGCAGAGCATCCATTTGGACCAGGAAGTGACCAACTGCCTCCCTAAGTGCCCCTAGGAGACACCTGGGCTCTGCTAACCTTCATGGCTCATGGCCCCACCCCCTGCAGAAAGGCAGCTGGTACCACATGACACGGCGTCCACACCCACAACACGTCCCAGATCAGCAACTTCCACCCCACGGACCCCTCTGGGAGCTGTCACCATGCTGTGATTATGCCCAGCTGTGGCCCCTCAAGACAGCGTCCCAGAGATGGGAAGCTGGGGTCTCGCTCTCTGTTCCTGCTTCCAACATGGATGCTGGCACCCAAAGTCTGCTCCTGGGCCACTTCAGCTGAGCGCCAGCCTGTACCCCACCCTCTGCCTGCAGGCACATCGGTGATCAGAGACCCACAGACATGTTTCACTTTTGCCAGCCTGAGAAGAAACACCAGTGATGAAGGAAGTCGTGTGTGCAGCAGATCTCAGCAGGTCAAGTCTGGAATGGTAACGGCTGTGACCGTGTGCTCTGAACAGGACCAGGGAAATGGTTCACGCTGAACCCCAGGCACGCAAAGGCAACAAGCATATGCTTCTAATCTGAGCTCAGGGGAAAACAGCATAAGCACACAAATTTAGCAAACCTTAATCCTTGACAACCACTCACAGGATATTTCAGCTGAGACTGAACATATGGCGCAGGGAACAGTGAGAGGCCCTGACGGGGTGCAGCTTCTGGGCTCCGTTTCATGGTGCCCCGGGCTGCGCCCCCGCAGACTGGTTTCTCTGGACTGTCCATCGGTAAGTCCCGGGTGGGAGAATGGCGCGCCCCTGTTTATCATCTCTCCACAGGGATGGGCCTGTAGGTCCCTTCAGAGCCTCCCCTGCGGTGTGGTCAGGTGGTTGGATGGGATTGAGGTAGGTGTGGGCGTGAAGGAGGTGTGATACCTGCTGGCAGGTTAGGGAGTGAGGCTCAAAGTGGGAAGAAGTTGACCCCAGGAACAGAGGGAATTTTTTAAAAAAAAATTTTATTATACCACCATGAGTATATATCAATGCTCGAGATGAAAGCCTTCTACTGAGAGTATACCACCTACACAGCAGAGCCTGGCAAGCTACCCGGGTTTTATTTGATATGCCAAAAACCAGCAACAATTATGGACCTCATTCCCATGACCTGAAGGAATAGTTTGAGGCTCTTCCTGACCCTGGAGCAAGCAGATGCCCTTGGACTACACTTGCTTGCGACAGGTTGTTTGGAGATGTTACTAGTGTCACTCCAGCAATCGATGAACAATGAAAGACAAGAGATACCACCGTGAGATACAAAGATGTTCATAATTGGTTCTCCGTAATACAGTGTTCCAGCACCCATTCTTCCACCAGTTTCCCATTCCCATCACCAATGTCCCCACATTCCCTCTCACCCCACCCCCAGCCTGCCTCTATAGCAGGCTCCTTTTCTTTTCCTCTATTTCTGTCTCTCTATATCTCTCTCTGTTGCAGGACTCCTCTAAGAGCCTCTGCATCTGCTCTGGATTGCCTCCTGCAAATCACTTCTAGATAAGGGGGTAGTCTAAATGTGGCAGTTTATCTGACCATGTATTCTGTACTAGCTGGTATAAATATTCTCTCATGCTACCACAATCATCGTGGGACTATCTAGATCTTACCAGTATATTTGCCTGGCCATGTTGGATATCTAAGTAATTAGACCAGAGAGAAATGCTGTTCGCCTCCAAGCAAGCAAGCATGGCTCCCTGATAACTCAAAGGCAACTGAAATACAAAACTACCTTGAAGTAGATGAGACTTGTGAAGGCTTGGAGAAATATTTAACTGGCATTAGTATTAGTCTTTGGTACAGAGATATGCCATCTCAGAAACCCCCTTCTCTACCCTATAAAGGCATTTCCAGGCAGATCTTGACTCAAAACATTAGCATATATAGGGCCTAGGTGAGGTTCTGGGAGAAATTACCTAAGGGCATTTGACCCTTCCTGCTTCCAATAATAGTGGGAGGTCTGAGTTGCAGGGGGTATAAAAACCAGCCTGCTTCCTCTCTCTTCCTGTCACTCTCTCTCTCTCTCTCTCTCTCTCTCTCTCTCTCTCTCTCTCTCTCTCTTTGGGTTCTCTCTTTGGGACTTGCACTCTTCTTGGGAGTTTTGTCTTTATCTCCTCTTTATAGGGCTTTTACACGTGGTGGCTGCCATCTTGGCCTACACATGGCTGGGTGGCCACCGTCTTGGCCTACACGTGGCTGGGATTCTAGCTGGGAATCCTAAGCACAAGGTTTTTCCTATTGCTGATTTGTATGCCTAAACCTGTGATAAGTAAAGCATTTTTAAAACTGCATCGGATTCCTGAGTCTTCATCCATTCCCCGCCGGCTTCGGAGGTAGAAGGGAACTCACTTCCCGGCACTGTCAGGGACCCCAGCCATGTTCCCTGACATCTCTCTGTCTCTGACTCTGGAACAGAGGAATTTTTAAGCCAAAATTATAAGACTATGGGTAAGTTATTTCATTTCCATATACTTGATCATTTCTTCATGACTAATCCTAAATCCATGTCCATATTGCTTTATAAGCATAAAGAATCTTCATTGGCATTTATGGAAAAATCTTTGGTTTCGGTTTCTCCAAGGACTGGCTTGTGTGCCTCAGCTCAGACACTTATCACCTTTTGTTGAGGCAAGTCCCAGTAAATGCTGCCTGTCAGTCTCAGGTCACTTTAATGGTCAGGATGAGCTTTGCAGATTCTTAACACCATGCTCAGTGGATGGTCCCAGAACATAGAGTGCAACAAACATCCATGGGAAGCCATGTTTAAGGAAATTCGATGCTTAGTGATTTCTTATCTCATCCCCACCAATTAAACAGACTTGTCATCTGTTACTTCAGTCCAGGCCCAGGACAGAGGTGTGCCTTTGGTTGAGTCCTCAGAGGCTCCTGAGAGAGTGGGTGCTGGCTTCTCCCTGAGCAGCTGCTGAAGAGGATCCCAACCCAGAGGGCCTCCAGAGCGGAAGTGCTGCTAGGAGCACGCTGTCTTCCTGCCAGTGACACCGTCCTGGTCTAAAGGCGCCCCAAGTGCTTTCAGGCCTTTCAACAAGTACATAAGAGCCAAAATTGTAGGAAATCATTTGTAAGAATTACTGAACAGTCTGGATATAAAAGAGGTCCTCCACCCATATTTTGTATTTTAAGTTCTTCATATTTTTTCGGTCATACATAAGTAATCTGTAGCATAAACCGCCTTACAAATGAGCTTCCATAATCCTCTATTGAGGTAGGTGGGATGCGGGAAAAATGAATCTGACAGAGACATTTTTGTGGAGTCTTTGTGTATCTCTCTGAAATTATGAAATAGTTCAAAACTCTTGCCTTGGGATATGCCTTAATTTATTATGTAGCATATATCGCACCTGTCTGATATATTAAAGATGATTAAGTGGGCGCTGTCTCAGCGTTGCAATCATAAGCTTCTGGAATCTCAGAGTGGTGCCTATGTCATTTGTTGGAATGATAGTAGTAACACTCGTAATAGAACCTGGTGGCCAGTGCAGTCCAACTGAGACTGCTGTTTGAATAAGGGTCTGTATTGCATAGAAGGTTATGCCCAGGAAACCAAAGCACCAGGACAAAATTGGCACTTCCTCAGCAGCAATCAATTAATTTAGCAAATTATTCAAGGAAACATACTGAGGCTTGAACTGTTTGGCTTCTATGCTCTCTGTTGGGGATAAGAATCTGGGGACCAGGATCTCACTCAGCAATGCTGCTCCTTGGGTCCTGGGATTCTCTTTCTCTTACTAGTTTGGGGCCAACACCTAGCGACCCTCAGGCACTACTCCTGGCTCTGTGCTTAGGGATCATTCCTGGGGAGCTCAGGGGTCAGATGGAATTCTGGGGATCAATCCCAGGTTGGCTGTGTGCAAGGCAAAGCCCTCCCCACTGTACTATAGCTCCAAACCCTTAGTCTAGGAGTTTTCTGGCATGGTAGAGTTCCCCATGACACTCTGTATACTTGATACCAATGAGATCCCCTCCCTGTGTGGTGCTAAACAAAGATGTCTCCTAATTTTCCAACTTTCTCAGGTCAAAGTCATGGGAGAAGCAGAGACTCAGTAAGACTGAGGTCATGAGAGGTGTGATGGTCCTGGGATATTGAAGGGACACTGAGGTGGGTCACTCCACCTCAAGACCAAGGAAGCAGAGATGCCTGGTGCCTTGATTTGGCATTGTCCCATAGGAATAAGTTACTGTTTTTAAATTATTGTGGTGCAATCTGAGATGCTGCTAACACTCTCCTCCCAGTGAGGTGGCAAAATAAACAGATTTTTCATTATCAGTCAGCTTCTTCAGGTGCCATCCTTTTACACTGTCTGGAAGAGTTTAAGATGGTCACAAGTTCTTCAAAATAGTGCCTTGGTTTTATTTTCCATGAACTTGTTTCACTGTTTCTGTTCAAACAACATATTCTGAGTTTTTTTGCACAAACGGAGCAAATGGTCCCAACCTGGTTGGATTAAGGTTCCTGGGGTTTGCAATCTTGGCTTCTATCTTTACTGTAGCTCTGTGTCTTTGAGAAGAACAAATTTGGGTTTTTTAAATATTATCTTCTAGAATCAAATATTTCTCTCTCCAATTCTATTTATAGATTCAAAATTTTGAATTTATAAATTCAAAAAATTATACCATAAATTTTCAAAACTATCTAATTTCTTTCCTAAATCTTTTGGGTTTTATTAGGATCACATTATTCTTATTATTGTTTCTTTAACTTTGAAAAATGTGAACATCTTAGAATTGCTAAGTACTTCTACATTTATTAAGTTTTTTATTTCACTAATTAACAAAATTTGTCCTCTAAAGAGCTAATCCACCTACGGAAAAGCTTGGCTGTGTGATAATCAAATGTTTATGCACACAGTTTCCTGGTGTGTTTTTAATTATATTTTCTGCATTGCCTTAGATTTTTGTTTTGATCTTACAGCCACTTTATACTCACATCTTATCATTAGTCTTTTTGTTGGTTATTCTAAATTCATATGTATAGTTAAAAATCCCCTGCAGGTAATATTATTTTTTCTTTTCTACTCATCTTTATGCCTCTAATGTATTTTTTTTACAGTGGTATAGAGGAAAAGTACCTGCATGTTCATGCTGTCTGATTTACCATGCTTCTTTCCGTTAATAATTTTCCAACTTTATGATCGTGCAAACTCAATATGCATTCAGTAGAACCCTTAGTTCAACTTTGAATATTGATCTCTCCCAGGCGGATATGAACACGTACTCAGAAGCTTTCTTCTGAGCTGTTCAAACAGCCATGGGAAAACACAGTTGGCTGCATGGTGGTGCGGAAAAATGCCTCATTTTCTACAGACTATTTTTCGCTTTCAGTCTTGTAACCAAGGAACTGCACTTATTGAAACTTATTTATAAAAGTCTTTCCATTAATGATTGCTCAACTCTAAGTTAATGAAACTGTTGTGAGCATGTTAAGGTCAGCTGTGCTCAGTTATGGTGCTCAGCTTGGTGAACATACTAAATGCACTTTGATTTATGATATTGTTCAGCAAACAATATATTTATTAGGATATAATCCCCATCCTTAGTGGAGAAAGTTCTGTTCTTTCTCAGTGGCAGAGTTTAAATCCTTCACAAACCTGGAGCCACAATCCTGTCTCTTGAGTCCGAGTTAGCTTCTGCAAACAATTGCATACTTGCTGCTCTTCTCTCTCCCTGAATGGCATGTAAGATTAAACGTCAAACAGGTCTATATGGAACTCTTGAAGCATTCCCTGCTCCTCCACTCATTCATCTGCTGAGTTCAACAAATCCAAGATTGATTCACCTACCCAGATCACTCACTTCTTAGCATGTTCCAAGCATTAGACCCCAAATTTTCATCTTTCTATGTTTGTTCCAACCACTCTTTCTCTACTCTGATCTTTCATCAGGATTTGTAGAACACATCTTATGATTATACAAATACAAGAATTCTAGTAGGTATTGTACAAATAAAATAAATCTAGCACTACATCTTGTTCATTTTGATGGAACCTTATCTTACTTCAGAGCACATGTCTTAATCCTTAAGTCAGAGATGGCGGCTCCTTGTTTGGGCTGAACTCTTCATGCAGTTTATCTCCGAATCCAGATAAGCTTGATGAGAAACAATAGCACATCTACAGAAAATGAAGGCAGGAAGGAACGTAACCACATCTCTGTAATAACAGTTGTGTACATCCATGACAAGGAAAAACTGTGGCATGGAAGGGAGGATGATGTAAGTTGACTCCTTCTCTAAGCTGGGTCCCATTCCTGTCACAGGTCCACTGTGAGTTACTGAAACTTTGCCATGCTCACTAAACAAACAAATCCTAAATCAGGCTTGGACAAGATCAAATAGAAGGTTTAAAGCCTTTTCCCTTTTCTGACTGGACAAAATGGATGAAATTAAGGAAAGTAGACAATTAAAATACTATCCACTCTCTGACTTGATACTCCGCAACTCCAAGGCCTGAAAACCTAGACAGGAAATAAATTTATATCTGGAGCACAGAGAGGCACTGAAAAGTCCTCATATTTGTTGAGAAAACAAAGGGGATGGCTGCCTGTCTGCTTTCTGAGCAGTCACAGCAAGAGTGATGGCTCCATTTACACACCAGGGCACAGACAAAAGGCCCCTGTGCAATGAGAGGTCAGAGGGTCACATGCAAGAAAGCTAATCCCATAATGCTTATCTGCCTATAATTGTTTCCTGAGAAGAAGCCTGGTATAAGGGCTAGAGAAATAGGAAAGTGGGCAGGGCATTTGTCTTGCACCGGGTCAACTGGGGTTAGATTCTCAGCCTCTGGTATCTTCCCTCGAGCACCAAAGGAGTAATTCCTGAGTGCAGAGCCAGGAGCAAATCCTGAGAATTGTACGGTGTGGACACAAAACAAACAAATCCTAATATAAATGTATTATAAAGATATTAAATTAAGATGACAAAAAATAAGCATAAAGGGATATTGCCAATGAGAGCAGTAAAACTAGAATTAAAACTTAGTGGCAAGAGTGAAAATAATGAACTAGATTAAGGAACAAAACAACGCCATTTAATATAAAGTCACTCTAGTGAAGATATGAGAAGATGAAAGATATTTGTGAAATAAAAATAAGTAGCTGTAAATACACACGGAGGACATAAGACATTGATATCCATAGATTTGTCAAGTGGTACAGATAAACAGATACAGATGAATATTATAAGATACATGTTAAGGCTTAAAAATAACTGTATTAGAGGGGTGATTGTAGCTCCCCACTCAGGGAGGTCCCAAGGCACCAGGCATCAGGAGCAGCTTCTCCTTCCTGGTATTGTTCATCTGGCTCAGGCACCAGGGGCCCATGGCGTAGGTGTTGGCCAAGCACCAGAGGGTGCAGCTCTCTCAGTCCAGAAGCTCTCCCAGGATGCTCTCCTGGGATCCCTATTTATAGTTTTGGCCAGGTTCAGAACCCTGCCCTCAACTGTCTTAACAAACCTTGGGAGACTGTGCCTTTAAGATCCCACAGATACATTAAACTTTTCTCCTAAAATTATCAAATGAAGAGATAAATTGATAGCATCCACTATGCCATCTTAAAGGAAATACTAAAGGCACACATGTAAGTGATTATAATTTAAGGGAAAACATTTTTCTATAATGAGGCATAAAGTGAGGCTGGTTTTATTATCTAGATATGGATATTAATTTAGCAGCACTGCTTAGAAGGTGCTGAGAATGTGGCACTCAAGGATGTTTTGAACAGATAAGAAGGAAGTAGCTTAGAAAACATGATGCTAGAAGTACTGACAATCTTCCAACTAGGGATAAAAATAAATGTCTTCGAGATGAAGAAACCTTAAAAGATGAGTAACTATACATTTATAATGACATGAAAATATATGGCAATGATATTTTAAATGCTAGAGAAATAAAAATAGCTTAATAATTATATATATATTCCTAACATTTTATACCACACATCTGTGAAATGTGAATGTTTACACTAACAATAGATTACTAGAAATATTTATTTTTTAAACAAGATAAATAGGTCATATGTCCCACTTCAAAATTCCAGGTGTACTCTCACCACTTCTATTCAATATAGTATTGGAAGTACTTGCCATAGCAATCAGGGAAGAAAAAAGACATTAAGGGCTTCCGGATAGGAAGGAAGAAGCCAAGTTGTCACTATTTGCAGATGACATGGTATTATACCTGGAAAACCCAAACTCTCTACCAAGAGGCTCCTAGAAATAATACATTCCTATAGTAGAGTGACAGGGTACAAAATCAATACCCAAAAGTCAATGGCCTTCCTATATGCAAACAGCGAAAGAGAAGAAAGGGACATTAAAGAAACTATCCCATTCACAATTGTGCCGCAGAAAATCAAATACCTAGAAATCAGTTTGACAAAGAATGTAAAGGATCTCTACAAAGAAAACTACAAAATGTTTACTTCAGGAAAATAAAGAAGACCTGAGGAAATGGAGACTCATTCCCTGCTCATGGATTGGAAGGATTAACATTATCAAAATGGTAATACGCCCTAGAGCTTTGTACAGATTCAATGTGGTCCCTATAAGGATACCCATGATGTTCTTCAAAGAAATTGAACAAACACTCCTGAAATTTGTATGGAATAATAAAACCCCCACGAATAGCTAAAGCAATCCTTGGGAAAAAGAAGATGGGAGGTATCACTTTCCCCAACCTCAAGCTTTACTACAGAGCAGTTGTAATTAAGACAGTGTGGTACTGGTATAGAGATACTGGTATAGAGACAGACCCTTAGACCTATGGAATAGAACTAAATATCCTGAAACACACTCTCAAATATACAACCACTTAATCTTCGATAAAGGAACAAAAAATATTAAGTGGAGCAAAGAAAGCCTCTTCAACAAATGGTGCTGGGAAAATTGGGCAGCTACATGTAAAAAATGAACTTAGACCTCCTTCTAACGCCATGCACAAAAGTCAGATCAAAATGGATTCTAGATCTCAACATCAGACATGAATCTATAAGGTACATCGAAGAAAACATAGGAGAAACGCTCTATGACATCGAAACGAAAAGTATCTTTAAAGACGACACACCACTGACCAAGCAAATGGAAGCAAAGATAAACAAATGGGATTATATAAAATTGAAAAGCTTCTGCACCTCAAAAGAAATGGTGACAAAGATACAAAGACAATCCACAGAGTGGGAAAGGATATTCACCCAATACCCATCTGATAAGGGGTTAATATTCAGGATATATCAGGCACTGGTAGCACTCCACAAGAAAAAAAAACAGCCAACCCCATCAAAAAATGGGGAGAAGAAATGAACAGAAGCTTCCAAAAAAGAAGAAATTCGAATGGCCAAAAGGCATATGAAAAAGTGCTCTTAATCTTTAATCATCAGGGAGATGCAAATCAAAACAACAATGAGGTACCATCTCACACCACAGAGACTGGCACACATCCAAAACAGCAAGAACAACCAGTGCTGGCGTGGATGTGGGGAAAAAGGGACTCTGATCCACTGTTGGTGGGAGTGCCGGCTGGTCCAGCCCTTTTGGAAAACAATATGGGCATTCCTCCGAAAACTAGATATTGAGCTCCCATTTGATCCAGCAATAGCACTCCTGGGAATATACCCAAGAGATCGAAAAACACATAGCAGAAACACTATCTGTACTTCTTTGTTCATCTCTGCACTATTCACTACAGCTAGAATCTGGAAACAACCTAAATGCCCGAGAACAGAGGACTGGCTAAAGAAACTGTGGTTCATCTACACTATGGAATACTATGCGGCTGTCAGAAAAGATGAAATTATGAAATTTACCTGCAAATGGAGGGACATGGAGACTATCATGCTGAGTGAAATTAGTCAGAAGGAAAAGGACAGATATAGAATGACTGCATTCATTAATACGACATAAATAGATACCAGTGTTTTACTAAATGTGGGAAATGGTAATAGAAGATTAAAACTCACCATTGAATATACACAAAGGGACTTAAGTGATAAACTCTAAATATCTGCAGGGCTAGCCACATTGTGTAAAAGAAGAGTGAGAGAGATGCAGAGACAGACAGAGACAGAGAGAGAAAGAGAGGATACTGGGGTACCTGCTATTGAGGCAGCCTGGGGGGTGAGGCTGGAGGGGGTGGGGTACATTGGTGGTGAAATGGGGCACTGGTGGAGGGATGGGTGCTGGTATACTGTATTACCAAGAACCAATTATGAACACCTTTGTAATTGTATGTCTCACGGTGATATTTTAAAAAAAAAATTAAAAAAAAAAAATTCCAGGTGTTAGGAATATAAACAGGGCTGGAGAGATAGTACAGTGGAGGGCATTTGCCTTGCACTGGCCAACCTGAGTTAGATCCTGGCATCCCATATTGTCCCAGAGCACTGCCAGGAGTAATTTTTGAATGCAGAGATAGGAGTAACCCTGAGCATTGCTAAGTGTGATCTAAAATAAGGAAAAAAGGGGAGGAATATTGTTGGCTGATGTCCCGCCTATTAGCTCTGGACCACTGCATTATACATTACTATTCTACACTGTGTAAACCATTTGCATATCCTTGGGCCAAAGAGATTTCTATCTTGTGTAAACACAAAAGGAGTATGGTGCATGTACTTGTGAGTCAGTTTGACTCTGAATTGATGGCTCCTGGACATCCAGTCAAATTTTTTCGATAACTATAAGCCTAAGGTAGACACCCTCTCTACGGTGTCTACATAAGAATCTGGATTGGGAGGAGGGGAGCAATGCTCTACATCAGCATCTCTTAAGCTTGAGCAAAGGGTTTGGCTCCTCGGGGATATACACCAGTAAAGAGCCATTTTGACTTCGGGAGGCTGCCCCTGGCGGGGGAGTCAGAAGCTTTGGGCTCTTCTGGTCTGGGAGACAAAGCACTTGGTCAAGAGGCTGTGTGGGGGGGTGAACTCTTGGTCAGCGCACATGGTCATCTGGTCAGTAGCACTTGGTCTGTGTGAGTCTGTCTGTCAGTGTGGTGGTGGCAAGGTGTGCTTAACTGTTGGTGAGGAGCAAAAGTTCATAGAAGTAAAATCTTTTGCATTAACTGTACTGGATTTGGGGCCTTTTGTTCATCAGCCATCAATTCTCGAGCATGAACAGGGAACCTGACATACTCCAGTATTATTGGGGACCCAAACGGCCTCAACAGAATATAAACAAATATTCACACACACACACACACACACACACACTTTATTTCTAAAAAGTATAAATATAGAACAGTTTGAGTCAAGTGGTTACTATTTTCATTTTTTTGTAAAAAATAATATATATAATTTTCCATAGAGGAGACTTACAAAATGTAAACCAAAATATTACTATTATGACAATAAATGAAGGACCAGAGAGATAGTTTAAAAGGACTTGTCTAGCAGGTGGCCAGTTCCTGGTACCACATTTGATGCTCTGAGCCCCAACAGGAGTGATCTCTGAGCACAGGGCCAGGAGTAGCCCCTGGCTCAGCTGGATATGACCTATAAACACCCATGATCAGGGAAAAAATTGTCTAAAATTTAGTCCGTTGAGTCCCATGCAGCATGAATGTTCAAATCCATGCAGATTGCCGCGGTAAAAGGCAGCTTTAATTACTTTGCCTGCATCCAGGTAAATCTTTTTGATCATTTTAGGTCAGAACTGTATTCTATGGTGTCGCATGATTTCTACTGATGATTTTTTACTCCTTGCCAAAGTGTTTTAGAGCTCTGAAGGTTATGTAAATAATGTAAAAGTGCTGATTTTTCAAAAATGACTCTATTCTTTAAAAATACTGTCAGCATTTGAATCGTCCATGGCTTAGGGTAAAATAACAGCCAATTCTTTCAGACTTCTAAAATAAACTGAATTCCTCTGTGACCCTCATATTTGTGTAAATTATTTCTTTGACTTGGTGGGTGGGGGTGTCCCAAGCAGTGTTCAAGGAACCAGACTCTCCTGTGATACTCAAGCCACACTATGCAGGGCAGACCATCAGTGTTGGTTTATTACTACTTTAGTAGCTACCCAACTGGGATTTTCTTAAAATATGACACTTGTTTTTAAATTTAAGTTTCTCAATAAACTTATCTTAAAATCCAGTGAAAGGGCCAGTATTAGAACTGGCAACAATTAATATCTACCAGTCCTCTCCAGAGCCACCAGCCTCTGGGTTTGTGCATGAGAGTCTGGTGTTCTTCCAGACTCATCCTCAATATTGCAACTCTCTTCTATGTCTCTATACATTTACAATGGACCAGGGCAAGTTTCATTGAATATATGTGTGAATTTTTTATGGAAAAAAATGCACTGATTTACTCTTACGCTGTTTTCATTTTTGTGTTGCAAAAATGAATGTTTTGTTTTCAGTGAAGGCTATTTTTTTTTTTTTTTTGCTTTTTTGGGTCACACCCAGCAATGCTCAGGGGTTTCTCCTGGCTCTGCACTCAAGAATCACTTCTGGCGGTGCTTGGGGACCATATGGGATGCCAGGGATCGAATCTGGGTCGGCATGGGCTGGCCGAGTGCAAGGCAAACGCCCTACCCGCTGGGCTATCGCTCTGGCCCCTGAAGGCTATTTTTTTTCAGTTGCCAATATTTCCAGTGGAGCTTTGAGGAGCTGGACTCCAGGCAGCAGAGGGTAAGTCCAGGGTCCCTGGTCCTGGTGGGGTTCTGAAGCCCAGCACCAGCTCCGCGTACTCAACGCCTTGTAGGATCACAGCCAGAAAGGTTATAAGCGAAGAGCTTCTGAGACTGAGGATTTAACCAGGTTTCCATCAAAATTTATGAGATAAAAGAAGGCCAGAGTCCAAATAAAGCTTCCAAATAAATATACTTGTTTTAAATAATGTTGAGTAGGCTCTGTTCTTGGTTTGCAAATCTGCAGTTCAAAGTAATTATCCAAGTGGTTTGAAAAAAAGCAAACATTCTTATTTGAGAAATGCTTTATTACATTTAAGGCGGGCACGTTATGTCTTCTTTAAATCTGTTATTCATCAAGGATGCAATTTAATATTTGTCCATATATAAATTCTGAACATGGTTTATGAGGAAAATGTAAGGGGAAGGTGTCAGAAAATAAGGACAATTCTCTCCTGGATAGAAAGAAAAATACAGTTCTGGGTAATATTCCATATGTTAGTTGTCTCCAGTCTCCAGTAAAAGCATGTTAAATCATAATTTTTGTCAGTCACAAGCCTTTTCTCTCATTAATCTAGATTTTATTCCCTTGGGGAAATTTAATCCACATAGATTCAATGGGAAACATTTTGAATTATTAAAAGGATACCACTTTGGCTTCCTCAGAGAAGCTGTCACACAATTCTATTCAAGAACAAAACCCCTCAACTTTAGAACAAACTTGAATTTTCAGGTTGAAGTCATTAAATTGAAATGTGAACTACCTTTAATTTTTAAAAAAATGTGTTGTAGAATTCGTTTCTAGAAGGCTTCTAAATAATGTCATTGAAGTGATAATATATAAAATCTTGAGAGCTTTTATTTCTATTTTTCTTACATATTTGATATTCTAAGGAAATCATAGCCCCGGGAGCCTGGCACTATGCCAGCGCTAAGACACCTGGGATTGCAGGAGACAGAAAATGACATGTGCCTAAAGCTCAGAGATGTCACATGGGGAAAGCCCAAAAGACTCATTGGAGATGGCTCACTCAGTTCAGGATGGGAACAAGAAGATGGTTCTTAGCAGAGAGACATCTAAGTGATATCTGAGCCATAAGTGAAGGTTGTGAAGAGCAAGGAAGGCACTTCAGATGGAAGGTAAGATGCAGACACCAGGCAAGAGAGCCTGACACCTTTGGGGATGATGGAAATTCAACCAGTTAAAACCCTGAAAAGGAGGGAGAAAGACAGACAGCTCTAGAGGGGTTGAGAGAGCCATTGGTCTGTACTCCATCCACTAGAGTTTAAGGGTCCCAATTTATATTTATTTTATGACTTCCTGACTGCATTGGAAGGAATGGGCAGGAGACACAAGTCAGGGAGCTGAACGGGCCAGTCCAGCAAATTTGTAAAAAAAGAAAGACGAGTCCACCAGAAATTGGGTGGGAACAAATGGACCGTGCAAGAGATGCAGAAGGAAAGTTAAAGAATTTGATGACTGAAGTTTTTAATGGAATTGCTAAGGGGGAAGAATACCAGCACAGCTGATACAGTCATGCCAGTTGTACACTGAGCAACTCGGGGCATCCTGGTCATTGTCAGCTACGTGAAAGTCTGACAAAGAAGTGGTACAACATTGTAGGACTCGAGGGCACAGTGAGAAGAGAATGTGCCTCCGACTCTATCCTGGGAGAATTAAAGTGTATATATGACTTACTGCGAAGGAAGGGAAAATTGGGTGTATACTGGGTGCCTGGGTGGCGGTGCAGTGGCAGGAGGAAGGTGATATGAGCATGGCAGTGGGGGGTTGGAACAGAAGTGGGCACCACTGCAGTGTGCAATGTGTTGCTGCTCAGGGTAATGACACAACGACACCTCTTGGAAAATCTCAACATACAGGCCAGAACAAAGCATGTGTCCAAGAGTGCACATGCGTGAGCGAGGACATTCGGGATTGAGAGTGTCAGTTTGTTGGGAAAGGAGAAATGAAGGAAGGGAAGGTGAGCGTGAGCGCAGGTGTGCAAGAGAGGAAGGCAGAGGTCACGGAGTTTGAAAAAGAGAAAGTGGCCACAGGGAATGACACAGGAGTGGCCGCAGTTGAGGACAGGGCTGTGGATGAGGAACCGAATCTCACCACAGTGAAGAGGTAAGAGCAGAATGTGCAGAAAGAGAAGAAATCTGGAGATGACTGACCAGCACAACGGACTGAGGGACAAGTAGGACATTGAAAGGACAAGGGTTTAATTTATTTTTTATTTTATTCATTTACGTTTTATTGAATCACCATGAGATAGACCATTAAAAAGTTTTTCATGATTGGGCTTCAGTCACAGTGTTCCAGCACCCATCCCTCCACCAGTGCATATTTCCCAACAACAATGTCCCCATGTCTCTACCACCAAACCTGCCTCTATGGCACGCTCTGTCTCTCTCTGTGTCTGTCTCTATCTCTCCTTGTATCTCTGACTCTGTCTGTCTGTCTGTCTCTCTCTCTCACTCTCACTCTCACTCTCCTTTTGTGTATTCCAGTTTGCAATACAGACACTGAAGGGAGGAGAAAAATTTTAAACACAATACAGGAGTTATAGTGTTTTGGTTTGTTTGGGGCCTACACCTGGGTGTGCCAGGCTTACTCAAGGCTTTCCAAATCAGGGATCACTCCTTGTAGGCTTAGAAATCCATATGAGATGCTGGGAATCAAACCCAGCAAAATCCCTGCCCTCTGTACCCAGCAGAGTTAGTTTGTGTTAGCTTAAAAGGGTGAAGCAATTAGTTTCTTATTGAAGCTATTACAGACTGCATTTTGTGAGCAATTCTATGTATTTTTTGCTGGTTGCTATTCTACTATTTAACTATTGAACTAGCTCAAATCAAAACGGATAAAGTGAAAAACAAAGATTTCAGGAAACATCCGGAAAAGTCTTATGTTCCCTAATGCAATTACTACTCTATCACGTTCTGGAAAAGTTCTCTCCCTTTTCAATTTACCTGCTCGGTGGCTTATGAAATTTAAATGTTTTGTTGTACAGGAAAATCAAATAGTGATACATATATCGCAGGAAAAGAAGATCAATCTTATCCCAAGTTACTTATAACAATCTTGAAGCCAAATTTCAAAGCAATTATAGACCCTGGGAAATAGGTCTCGACTCTGTATTCTCAGCCTGGCAGCCAACAGCCCATGTTGGATGCACTTATAAGAGCCTAAAAGGTACAAGTACAGAGCTTTTGTGAAACTCTTAAATGATATAGAAAATTTTGCTTAGATAGTGTTTTGCTTTTTTCAGAATCTTTCACTTTTGGGACATTTTCCACAGATAAATTTACCTCTCTACTGTCTGAAACCACACAGTACAGATATTATGGAGGGTGGAGGAAGGGAAATGCGGGTAAATCCAGGAATGGGGCAAGAAGCCTTGTAATAGAGCCACTGCCAAGCATCACGGAGTACAGTCCCAGACCTCCCTGAGCTCCAAGTTATTTGTGTAAACAAATACCAAAAGTTCATTCTCAGGCCAAAGGCATTTCTGAGTAGGCATGTTGGTGACATATGGGTTACGCTATAGGACTGAGCTAAGCTAACAACTCTAGGTCAGACTTTCTGTATTTGTCACTATAGTATCTGGAGACAAACAGTACTGGGTTTGGGGTGGCGGGGCTGTCCCCTGCATTGCAGGTGCCTGACCTTTGCTGACTTCTAGATTGCATTAGTATCTCCTTACCTGCAAATGTGACAAGGAAATCTGTCCTGAGAAGTCGGGAAACACTCCCTGAGGAGCACATCCCCCCGCCCCTTGCTCCTGGGTCAAAAATCACTTATCCTGACCCATGTCCCACTGCTAACAGCTCTGTACAGGAGACTCATAATTAATTCTTGAAAGGGATCAACTTACTGCAAAAATTTCTCAGATACACCCGGTCCAGGCTAAGACCTCTGGGGCAATCGGGAATGAGGATGGCTGAGGTTCCACCAGCCAAAACCCCAGCAACTGCACTCACACAATAGCTGCCACCATGCTTAGGACTGATGGGACTCCACCACCTCACTGCTGAGCTCCACAGAGTGGGGTTTTCTTTGGTTTTAATGAGTACTCCAGAACTGTTCAGTGTCAGGGAGGGCAATATTCCCTCACCTCCTGGTACTTCCTGAAGCCACCCGGCAGCTATATTATATTATCATTAAGTAATCTTGTCATTTTTCTACAGCTTTGCCAAGTTATGGTCCAAAAATGACCCTCTGGAGAAAAGAAAACAGAGGGGGCCAGAATCTCCAAAGGAAGAATCACTCACTGAAAATGTTGGTGACCCTGAGGGGTCACTGGGACCTTGTTCCATTCATCCTGCATCATGGTGCTTTGTAATGGTCTTTAACATAGCTAAAAAAAAATTCTGGGTCTTGGGAAAAAACAGTAAGCGCCCAGTAGATAACAATAGCTGCTGGCAACCTGACTGCAATGCGGAGCTCTGCAACTTGTTAGCATGACAGGTGTTACTGCAGATGAGTTGGTGCCAAATGCCAACAGGCTGGAAGTCTCCCAGCTAATGGATCACTGGATAGATGTGCCGACATGCAAACAATGAAAAGGAATCACAGAGAAGACCCCCAAACTCCCTACCTAGCCTAGTAAGACAGCAGCTTTGTTATAATGAGAATTATTTATATTTGAGAGAAGTTTTGAAAATTTAATAACAAGTACAAGTGCTAAAATTATTTCATTATATAATATAGTGCTTTAGGGTCTTTGATGGATTGTGATTAGATACCATTTATACAATTATAATATGAAAATTCCTTTTGAATTATTACTACAGAAGCAATAATAGCTAGTAGAAAGTTATGGTTTTCAAATGCATGCATTGTTTCTTGATACAATCTCTGGCTTCTTCAAATGCCTTGTCAACAAACTTTGTAAATAACTTCTCTCTGCATGAGTTCATTTTCTTGCAAAGTAGTTTTATCTGGGAAGTATGTAGAGAGGGATAGGTGGGCATAGGTAGGACTTGATTATACACCCAAACTGAGGTGCAGATGATTCCAAAGCGGAATGCTCCTGGGTGAGTTCTTAAGAGGATAAATAGGTTACTGATAAAGGCCCTTGGCAATGTTTTTCCAAAAAAGGGGACTTCTTTTCCTTATTCCTGGGGGCTATCTCCCAAGCAGTGCTCAGGGGAGCCGCGTGGGAAGAGCGCACTCCAGTGATGCTTCTCCAACCAGACCAAGATCAGAAGATCAATGCTTAAGCTGCCTGTGCTGGTCAGGGATGCTGAGAACCCCAGGGCATAAAATCCTAGAACTGGGGTCCGGAGTATGTAAGTCTCAATCCACTGACCAGGAAGCTATTACCCTGGCCCCCAATTATTATTTTCTAATCATAATTTTTAAATTTCCATGTATCAGTCAATTATATTCTTTTCTTGACTATCACAAAATTAAAAGTACTATTACAAAACTGTACTATTATAAAAGTACTATTATAAAAGTACTATTATAAAAACAGAGCCTCGCAAGAAGCCAGAGGAACTCCCACAACATAAGGGCATTTTCAACATCCGGACTCTACAGCTCTTCAGAGCTCCACCCAACAGAAAAGCCGATCTCTCCCTGTCTCACACAGCTGCTTTGCTGCTGCACGGTTCATCAATAAATGCACGAGATGAGAGCTTACTCCCTGAGAGTATACTACACGCACAGTAGAGCCTGGCAAGCTACTGTGTCATATTTGATATGCCAAAACCAGTAACAATTATAGACCTTATTCCCATGACCTGAAGGAATGGTTTGAAGCTCGTCATGTTCCTGGAGTGAGCAGATGCCCTTGGGCTACACTAGCACATGACAAGACATATGGAGATGTTACTGGTGCCCTCTTGAGCAAATCGATAAAAAACGGGAAGACAAGTGATACAAATGACAAGTGATTATAAAACTGTAATAAGCAACTGATATAAAATACCAATGGCATAATTGCTCTCTATTTAAATATTTTCATACATTTTACTTTTAAATCATTTGACTCATAGATGCGAGACCATTATTACCCCCCAACCAGTGTCTTCCAATGACAATCTCCTAAGAGATGACAGTATATTGTCAAAATCTTAAATTGAGATTGTTGCAATGCTATAAAATTATTGTGAGGGGCCAGAGAAATAATACAGCAGGAAAGGCAAGTGCCTTGTACCCAGTAAACCCAAGTTAGGCCCCCTGACACTCCAGATAGTCCTCCAGCACCACCAGGACTGATCCCTGAACACAGAGCCAGGACCAAGCTCTGAGCACTACTTGTATGGTCCCAAATCAAAACAAACCCAAAAGTTCATGTGGAATTTTAACAACTTTTTATATGGTCACTCTCAATTTTGGAGCAGATTCTTCTGCATGGTTTTGGCATCTGTATGCATCACATAATCACCACTAAAGGCAAGATCCCCGCTGTTTTGTTCCAACCCAACTCTCTTACATGCTCTCTCAACTGCCACAAGCTTCTCACAGCTCCAGCCCTCACTCTGACTTTCTGAACTGAGACAGAGACACAAAAATCATTTAGATTTTCTCCCAGTAAGTGAGGCAATGGGTTTGGGAGGGAATGGAGGCAATGGAAGAAGGACCCTGGGAGGAGAAATGGAGACAAATATACAAATATGGGCATGCACTGCTGCTGTGATGAGTGACCCCAATGCTCAAGGCTGTACACAATAAAATAACACCATTGATCACATAGCTGTGCAGGGCATCTGGTGACCCAGGGATCCAGACATCATCCATCTTGTCATGGTGCCACTAAGGGAGAGACAGGGAGGGAGGGAGAGAGAGAGAGAGAGAAAAGAGAGAAAGAGAATGGGAGGAGAAAGAGATGCACTGCCATATTCTTTTCTGTTGTTGTTGCATGCTAATTAAGTCTAATCCATTACATTATTTCTTAAGTTTATTTAAAAATACTCCAATGCACTATATTTTTTTGCATGGAGATGGGTTTTATACTAACACTCTACCATTAATCACTTGAATCACTTGAATCCCGTTATTCATCGATTTGCTCGAGTGGGCGCCAGTAACATTTCCATTGGACCCTATCACGTGCCAGTGTAGCCCAATGGCGTCTGGTTGATTCAGGAATATGAAGAGCCTCAAACCTTTTCTTCAGGGTCTTTACAAGGAAGTCTGACCATCTTGTAGGTGGGCGGCCACATGATCTTTTGACATCCCGTGGGATCCAGTCGGCAATGGCTCTAGTCCAGCGGTTGTCTCCAAATCGCATTACATGTCCAGCCCATCTGATTTTCGATGCCTTTGCAAAAGAGACAGCGTTCCTGATTCTGGAATAGCAACGGAGGTCAGAACTCCGGATTCCTTCTCTCACTTGAGTGAGGCGTGATATACCAAGCATAGCTCTTTCGATTCCTCTCTGGGAGACCCGAATAGCATTCTCATCCTGCTTTCGTAGGGCCCAGGTCTCTGAGGCGTATGTTAATGCAGGGAGAATGGTGGAGTCAAAGAGATGTGCCCGGAGCCGGAGGTTCTTTTTCCTTTTTAGCTATTTCTTCGATGCCTTTGAAGGCATTCCATGCCGCTCTCTTCCTCCTGCAGCTCAGATTTTAGGTCATTCATCATGTTGCCCACATACCAAATTCCACAGGATGGATATGTCATTCCCAACGTTCTCCCTTCTGAAATCGGAAATGCCATCTCGTCGGTAAAGAAGGGAACAGCAACAGGCCCAGACAAAGTCATACCCGAACACCTACCATTAATAGCATTGTAAAATTTAAAGAAAAACATTAAAATAGCCTGGTTCTAATTGGCATTAATATTCTAGAAAAATGTTATCATTACAATATCTGTTAGAAAATATCCATTGTTACGTTGCCCTTCCTCTTCTCTCAGTATCCACTGTGCTTCTTTGTTCTGGTTATTGCTTTAAATTGAAGTCTGTGACTAGTCCTGCTAAGACTCACTTCACACTTCTCTCAGCTGGAGATGGAGGCTGCACTCAAGCATCCTGGATGTGGTTCTTGATCCTTGGTGCTGGTTACCAGCTTCTTGACTGTCACTGAGAGAGACTCTGAGTATTTTCAGGCTTGCTACGAGATCTGGTTATCACTTAACACATAGGCTTGTAGAATGATCTGCAAACTCCTAAGGTCTGTGATGTGAAATTGGACCCAGATCTCTATAGAATGGTGAATGAAATAAGAACCAATCTAAATTAATTTATATATAGAGGAAATATTTTGCCATATGAGGGACTTTTGATGAAAACTGTTATCAATGGATAATATAAGTACCCCCATAGATTATATCTATATCTATATTAATAGCATCTTTCTGCTGTACTCTAACACAGCTTGTCTATAGTTAGATTTACAACACCTGACATTAAGTTTGTGCCATCTATTGCTTTTTATGCTATTCACAGATTGCTTCTTCATAGTCTAATATTTCTGGTTCTTGGCCAGAGAGAATGCACTTGGCAAATTGTCCTATTGTTGCTTTTATAGTTAGATGTAATCTACCTACTTTTAAATTCGAACTTCCATTGAGTGTGAATATACTCATTTATCGTCCCTTTCCAACTCCTGAAAAATGCTTTCAATTATGTTAAATGCCACTTTCATTTTTCAAACTGTGAATCCTTCTTTGCAAACCAGTCATCAGTGAGAATATCTGTTCTGTTTCCGGAGTTGCTGTCACCACATTAACAAGTTTTAGAATAAAATTATAGCAATTATTTCTACCCAAGTTTTCTCACAGTTGATCAAACAGCTGTGTACACAGTTTTCATCGGGAAGCATAATTTTTGCAGTAAATTGAGAGAATTTTGGGCAACATAATTGTAGATAGACCAACAGAATTTTAATTTATGTATAGGTATCTCTTATCCAAATTTTGTCCAATTTTTAAAAAAATTTTGAGACTGCTAAATACATAATTGTCACATAATTTACAGACATAATGAATATAATGAACCTATTATATAAACCTAGAGTGAATATAAATTTAATTCATCTTTAATTGAAAGGGTTGGCCACCCCATGGGGTGACTGACTGGGAGGCTCGGAACGCCGCTCCTATCAAGGAAAACTCTGAGAGACCGGTTCCTATGCAAAAACAAGGGTTTATTCGAGTATACCCGGGCCCATAGCATGACCACAAACAGTCAGCGGCTAAGAGCCCCGAGCCCTTTCAATGGGGATCTTTTAAAAGAAAGTTCCCACTGCTACAGAGAAGCCCACACATAATCATCCAATAGATTTAAAATATTACATCAAGGTCTGCGCGCAGGCAGCCAATCACTTTGTAACAAGTTACCATCACCTATCAATCGGGTCACACTCAATACTTCTTTCTATATTTGGTGTGGCTAAGGCATAAGTGCGGGATTGCAGGTCAGCATGCAAGTCAGACCAGATAACAGGATGTGGGTGGGGGCCTCCCAACATCTGCCAGGGTGGGAAACAGGAATTCGTTCTGGGTCTTTTGTTGTAGATACAGGAAGAAAGGGTTATTTAGGCCCTAAAATGGTACTTTTCCATGAGTAGGCCTGCCCTGGGTGGGGAGGGAGTTACTGGGTTGCTGCTTTCTTTCATAATCACATTAAGTTTAAAATTGGAAACATCTGCAATTTATTTCAATGTTTTATATAAAATGTAAATCATTATGAAAAAGGTTTTCCTAGAAGCAAACTTTTGAAGAAAAAATTTCAGCTGAACTTTTACGAATCACATATAAACTCCAGTACTAAAGAACTTTATAATAATGTGCTTTAGCTCTTAAAAACTGAGTTCCATAGGAATTATTTCTTTGACATTACTGTTGCAAACAACAGTAAAGATTGTTTGCAATCTTCTAAAAGTGAAGATTAGGCATGATAGATCTCACGGCCTGCCTGTGATGCTAAACAAGTTAAGGGCAACAGTTTCATCTTCATGATTGCGATTAATAACTCACATGTTAAAAATGAAAACATAAGGCTATGTCCTGTTCAAAATAAAGTCGCATAATGAATGTAACTCCTCTTATCTACGCCTCCCAGAGTAAATCAACATGCATGGCTGTGTTGCAGATGTCTGACAGAATCTTTTTATTGAATTTTCCAGTAATTCACAGTAACAAAAATTAAGTCTTTTTCAGAGCTATTGTTCTTTTTATTATTTTTCTTGTATAGCAAACTTACCCAAATTCTTATTCTCAACAATACTGCTTTACAGAAGTGTGGAGATTGTGCGGTGGGTAACATCCCTCTGACCTGAGGCAGGGGGTGGGGGGGCAGACCCCTGGCACCCTCTCTGTTCTAATATGAGTCTCCACATAGAGCACATGCTCCCACACCTGATAGCAGTACTGCAGTTGTGACCGCTGAGACCCAGCCTCTGCTTTGGGACTGGATTTCCCATGGGTTACCAGTTGGACTTTGGAAAGAGCCACTGAGATGGAGTTTGAGGAAAGAGAACTTCGAGATGACACGAAGTTGATAGCTGAGCTATTCTGATCTAGACTCTGAGGTCCCGTGGGGTTCCCAAGAACTGCCAGGAATCATTCCTGAGGCAGAGGAACCCTGAGTACCACCAGGTGTGGCCCCAAAACCAAAGCACAAACAAATAAAATAATTAATTGATAGAATTAAATTTCTTTTACAAACCTTGTTTTGTACATTGAATGGCAATTGTTTTTGGTTTCTGTTGCAACTATTTGCTCATATATTTTGCTTGTTCTCTTATTATTTATTGGTCATTTCTTATGTTTTACAAGTTCCTCATGTCTTCAGAATACAGAACAAAATTGTTTCTTTAGTCAAATACATTGTTTTTGTTATTACCACATTTGAATTAAAGTCAGGGGGAAAAAGTTTTCCCACTTTGAGGTCTTTAAACTTTGTCTGTGTTTTTTTCCTACACTTATATAACTTCTGATTCATGTGGATTTTTTTCTTAGTTAACAAGGCAAGAAATTGATTTCTGGGCTTGAAGGCATGTTATCATACATTTGCTAATATGGACCAATTATTGTATTTCTTAGATAAGCAAGTTCTAGCCCTGGCAAGACATCCCAATAGAGCCTTGCAAGAAGCCAAAGAAACCCCCACACCATGATGGCCGCCATTTTCAACATCCAGACTCCACAGCTTTTCAGAGTTCCACCCAAGAGAAAAGCCGATCTCAAGCCCTGCTCATCAGAGTCCACCCTACAGCGAAGCCTATTTCAAGTCTAGGTAGCTTGAACCAGAGACACAGACACACAGGGCAGAACTTCTAAAGGCTCTCCCTGTGCTCAGCTGATCATGAGGCACCTGGGAGGGAAAGAAAGTTCTACCCCTGGCCAGCCATCCCAATAGAGCCTCGCAAAAAGCCAGAGGAACCCCATACCATGAGAGCCACCATTTTCAACATCTGGACTCCACAACTCGTCAGAGCTCCACCCAAGAGAAGAGCTGATCTTTCCTCATTGTGGTTCATTAGTAAATGCACGAGATGAGAGCCTACTACTGAGAGTATAGCACACGCACAGCAAAGCCTGGCAAACTACCCTTTGTCGTATTTGATATGCCAAAACCCAGTAACAATTATAGACCTCATTCCCATGACCTGAAGGAATGGTCTGAGGCTCTTCATGTTTTTGGAGTAAGCAGATGCCCTTGGGCTACACTAGCAAGTGACAGGACATATGGATATGTTAGTGGTGCCTGTCACTGTCACTGTCTTCCTGTTCATCATCGATTTGCTCTAGCGGGCACCAGTAACATCTCCATATGACCTGTCTCATGCAAGTAGAGCCCAAGAGCACCTGCTTTGTTCCAGGAACATAAAGAGCCTCAAACCATTCATTCCATCAGGTCATGGGAATGAGGTCTATAATTGTTACTGGTATTTGGCATATCAAATACGACACTGGTAGCTTGCCAGGCTCTGCCGCGGGTAGCATATTCTTGTAGTCATCTCAAAATCCAGCATTTATTGATGAACCGCGTAGCTGCAAGTGGCCGCACAAGCCAGGCTGTGATAGGATGGTCTGCTGGGTAGAGTTCTGATGAGGGGGAAGTTCGGATGTGGAAAATGGAGGCCCCTCATGCGTTCCTGATGAACAGACCTTAGGAAGACTGGCAACAGCAGGGACTCAGCATTCCTCAGCACTGACTTAGAAGCAGCAGCGGCCATTTCAGCAATCCTGGGTAGGCTGTCCAGTCACTGCCATCAAGTGTAGCTCGTGTCCAACACTTCAGGCCTTCAGGTCACAGAGAGCAGCAAGTTTCTGGGGAAACCTCAGAAGCAGACCAAGGATGCTCAGCAATGAGGAGGTGAGGTGGAATTCAGTCTGCAACTAGACCCAGCGTTCAGGAAGTTCGAGGAACACATCTTGCACAGAAAAATACTGTGAAGGTGGAGATTTTCCTGCTTTTGGAGAGCCTGTGTCAGGTGATAACATTACAGAGCAACTGAGCAACGTGTTCAGGGTCGGCCTGTAAGTTCCACCCTGAGCGGTGCCCCAACACCTTTCTTATACTTGTTTCTCCCAGCAATATATGCACACAGATATGAACAGCTCAAGAACAAGATGACTAGAGAGTACGTCATGCAAAAGACATTTCCCAGAAAAGGCTACTTGAGCAAATCAATGAACATCTGGAAAAGTGACAGGTGACTTAGATAAACTCTACTTACAATTGCCATTACTGTAATCATTGTGTGATTTGAATGTGTCATACTTATGTAATTGCATTGAAGGATGATTTAGCTGCCAAGTTTTCTATTGAGGATAGGTTTCACTTAGCTCCCTGGTCAGTACTGACATACAACTCTTCAGGGACCATCATTTACTCTCTTTTACTCCTACACCTCAGGAATAATGCCGTCTTCTCAGAGAACCCCTCCATAAGTGGGTGCGAGAGAGAAATTAATTTTAGATAAAAGATTTTTTCCTCTAGCTGTCTCTTCATTTTGACTGAGGCTCAAATGACAATGTTGTTGGTTTCAGATTTCTCAAGAAAATCAAAATATTAGATAAATTTGCATTAGAGTATTTCTACACATAATTCAAGGAGGCATATTTTGAGCCTCTAATTTCCCCTTTGCAATAACACTTCATTAGAGCCTCAAAAATAATATTTAATTAAAAAGGATATATTCCACAATGTGAAAACATTAAAGCTTTTGTCTGATATTGAGGTCAAAGAGAGGAAAAGATAGATAATATGATCTTGACAATACCAAGGCACTTTAAAGACCCAATTAGAACTTCTCTGTGTGGCTTTAGGTAGAGCCCCCAAACAGCATTCTATGGTTGGCAGCAAATACAAAGCATGTCAAATGGGGGGGCCAAATGGGGAGGTCTCATCCAGGTCATTCTGTGGGCAGCAACATAACCAGTAATGTTTGATGGATTGGGACCAGTCTCTTGCCTAATCCCAATCTAGTCATCTGTGTAAGAACCCTGATGATTACTAACAAATATCAATAAGTAGGAATCGATGGTGGGAAAATACTGGCATGCTGTGTCAGATTATGTTTGAGGATAAAATTAGAGAGATACTGTGGAGAAATAAGAAAGAGTTGGCCTTGGTAAGATAAGCTTTGTTAATACAAAGAACATGACTGTGGCCAATTGCCTGCGACAGGGCTTTCCCTCTGATGTCAGAGAAATCCTGGAATTCATTGACTGCAAAATTCACATCTAGCAATTACTGCAAATGGTCAGATTGTATCATGGCGTGTCATGGAATGAAGACAAGAGGTTACTACAAACGGCTAAATTGTATCATGGAGTGTCATGGAATGGCAAATTCTTAATCTTGGATTGTGACGTTTCACTATCGCCAATATATAAGTTGAAAAGGGATGCATTCTACACTGTATTAATTCCCCTTCAATAAAGCTGCTGAAGTAAAAGTTTATACAGTTTCAAGCTGTCTTGACAAAATCAGTGGTACAAGCCTTTGTTGGCAGGATTAGAATGTATGAATAGAAATGGAGGAATAAGAAGGATTATTCTGGCATGGATCTGTCTTGGCCAAACAGAGAACAGAGCATTCACTGGTTACACAATTTTAGTTAGGGGTGTTCAGAGTCCAAATTTTATTACAAAAATGACCATTTTTTTCCTTGGATATATATTGTGTTCTTTTCCACTTATAGTCTATAAATGAAATTTGGCATGTGTTTTCCTCCCATAGATGCTACTTATGGATTTTCCACTACTGAACTTATCTAGAAGCCATCAATATGTCTGTGGGGTTTCAGGATGGAAATGGAGGTTAGTTATTAAGTCAAAAAGCACAAAATTATTTTTCCAAATGAGAAAATTGAAGTCTATGTGCTTTATAGTATGCCAGTTCGAAGCTATAAATTTATAAAAGAGAAACATATTATAGCATTTCAGTAGTTAAGAATGCAGTAGGAGGGAGTTTCATTCAAGCATTCAGAAAGCAGAAAGCGCCTCTCTGACATACTCTGACCAAATGGGCAAATTGCACCAACAAAGTATGATTTGGTTGTTCATGATTGTAATTACCTGATAAATCCAATCAGTGGGACTTCCTATCAGTAGGGAAAAAGCATATAAATTCCGCTTATGAGATCATTTAAGTACTGCCATCTGTTTCAGTAAATCTTTGAATAATAAACCAAAGTGCCTTAATATTTTTGAAATGCAGCTTTGACAGGACTTTTTCCTGTTGATGTTGGAGGTTTTGTTTTTGTTCAATTCTCGTATTTTTAAACACTTTGCCTGGAAAATTATGGTCTTGGAGTGAAAAATATGATAGTAGCTTATGCAGTGCGATGTAGCCTACCGCTCACTTTTTATTTCCTGTTACTATATTCCTAAGGTATTGGTTTACAAGAGTATAAATGTTAGCATGCCAGCTAACAGCTACCACCAAAGTACCAATATCCCTCCAGCAGTGACCATTACCTTTTTCCAATTTTTATAAAGAGTTAAAAATCACATTAAACAACATTATGGTTTTAATTCAAATTATTTGAGTCACTTTTCACTTTAATTGCATTAAAATTTAGATGCTTACATGATTTCATTTTATACTGTTTTTTTCTAGATGCCCGTAATTTTCATGTTTTCCCCAATAGACACATGTAAGAACCAAGTGTATTAGAATCTTTCTCACTCTTTCTCTTCCATAACCTTCTTTGCCCTCTCTCTCTCTTTATATATGTAAGTATGCATATACATACTCACATAAAAGAGTTTTATCTATATTACACATACAATTTTCTGATATCTATACTTTTTGTATATTTTTCTGCATTAGTTGGACTTTATACAGGGATAGAAGACAAAGAAATTTGCAGAATTGGAAGCTATTAGTTGACTGATTTACAGCTGTATTAATCATTACATCATTAAATCATACCGTATTAATCATTGCATCATAAAGTCATTACATCATTAGACCATTACTGCATTAAGAGACAATGCCTATTTTAAATTACAGCTAAGAAAACCTTCTTTCTAGAGGCATCTAACATATTAGTTTCTCTCAGATCTTATTAGCCTTTTGCTGTTACTTTTTGCTGCTCTGGGTTGGGACAGAGTCCATCTCAATTTTTCCAGGTCATTGTGCTAATATACATGAACAATAATTGGGTAAACTATGAAAATTATCCTTATTATGTTAGCTATCGCTTTTCATTTTGTACTTTACTATTATTATAATGGTGTTTTTTATTGTTAATTTTGATCTCTTCTGCCCTAATATGTCCATGGAGAAGTTTATTGACTTTATTGATCTTTTTAGAAGAATAGCCTTTTAATTCATAGCTCATTTCTTTTGTTTCTCTGTTATACAATCTAGTATTTCTTTTTCTTTATTATTTTTCTATTTATTTTACTTTGATTTAATATTCTTTTTTATTTGCCCCAGGCAAAAGCACATACCAAATATATTTTTAGCTTTGCATTTTTCCAATAAATAGCTTGTTATATCTATCTCTCTGAAAATTCTATATGCAATGTTTTCACTGTTTGGCTGTCCGAAATAATTTGAAATTTCTCATTTGATTCCTTTTTACTTTTACCCACTGTTTGTTCAGAAACATGTCATGTATCTTCCAAAATTTTGTAGAAGCTTTTTAGATACTTTCCTCCATTGAATTCCATTTGATCACAGATAAAATTTATCTTGAGCACCATATTATATAATTATTGGAACCTCTGCTTGCTGCTTGATATCTGACTCACACATAGTCTATATTGATAAAAATCCTGTATCTCTTAGAAGGTTTATTCTAGCATTGTGGGGAGTATTCCAGAAATGTCTAGCCCAAATCTGTTGATAGTGTTGTTTTTGGTCTCCTCTGTTCTTGCTGACTTTCTGTCTACATGTTCTAACGTTATTTGGCAATAGATGTTGAACTTCCTGCCTACAATTGTGCATTTGCTCTTCCTCTCTCTTTCCTAACACTCTGTAATTGGGTGCATGAACCTTTAAATTAATGTGTCATCTTGATTAGACATATGAGTAAAATCATAAAAAGTGAATAAAAATCTATTATCCAATTGTCCTTGAGAATATTTTAAAAGATGTATGTGTTTTCCATTTAAGACCTTGATGCATTTATATAAGAAAAGTGGGTTTTAAGAGATGAAAAATGGAAAAGAAATGTAAAGTTCTGAGGGTAATCCCACAAGGCCGAGGGAAGAATCAGTCCTTGGAGAAGAATCCACTGAGGGAGAGAACCAGTAAATCACTCAAAAGAGCAGGTAACCCACCTGGTAACTTCCAAAATTATCCAAGCTAAAACTGATATTTCCTGCTGGGAGAGGTTGTTTTTTCCCTGAAAATGACAGACAATATTGTCATTAAATTCTTCTGTGACCAGTGGTGCTGCTCAGTAGAAGGACACGTGCTTCACACACTTGAGGCTCAGTCCCTCAGCTCTAAGGTGCGCTGGAGATGGCGGGGGTGGGGACGGGAACCCACACATGCTCCTGCTTTAGCCAATGCCCTGTTCACTGTCTTCCTGCCATCTGTCAACATTAGATTTCTAGTTTGAGGATGTGGTGAGGCCTCAAAGCAGCTCAGAAGCAAGGACAGGGTCTGTTGTTGAGATTATGTATCATGAGGGTTGTCCTAAAGGGACGGTTCTCATCTCTTGTGCCTGAAACACAAAATTGTAGCAAAGGAAGAATTTTTTTAATTGTTTATTATACCACCGTGAGACATACAATTACAAAGGTGTTCACAATTGGTTCTTGGTAATACAGTATTCCAGCACCCATCCCTCCACCAGTGGCCCATTTTCACCACCAATGTACCCCACCCCTCCCGCTCACCCCCAGGCTGCCTCAATAGCAGGTAGCCCCGTTTCCTCTCTTTCTCTCTTTCTGTCTCTGCATCTCTCTCCCTGTTCTTTTACACATTGTGGCTAGCCCTGCAGATATTTATTTATTTTTTAAGTATTTTATTATACCACCGTGAGATATACAAATAAAAAGATATACAATTAAAAAAGTTCATGTTTGGGTTTTGGTCATACAGTGTTTCAGCACCCGTCCCTCCACCAGTGCCCATCTCCCACCACCAAAATCCCCGGTTCCCTCCCCCTTCCCCAGCCCTGCTCCATGGCAGGTTCTTTATTTCTTTCCCTTTCTCTCTCTTTCTCTTTTCCTTCCCTTCCAGACTATGGATTACAGAACATACATTAAAAGGTTGTCATGTGTATCCTTTTGCCTCTATTTAACGCTCAGTTCTAGGTTGGCATTAGTTTATCACTTAAGTCTCTTTGTGTATATTCAATGGTGAGTTTTAATCTGCCATTACCAATTCCCACACTCAGTAAAACACTGGTATCTATTTATATCCTATTAATGAATGCAGTCATTCTATATCTGTCCTTTTCCTTCTGACTAATTTCACTCAGCATGATAGTATCCATGTCCATCCATTTGCAGGTAAATTTCATAATTTCATCTTTTCTGACAACTGCATAGTATTCCATAGTGTAGATGAACCACAGTTTCTTTAGCCAGTCCTCTGTTCTCGGGCATTTAGGTTGTTTCCAGATTCTAGCTGTAGTGAATAGTGCAGAGATGAATAAAGAAGTACAGATAGTGTTTCTGCTATGTGTTTTTCAGTCTCTCAGGTATATTCCCAGGAGTGCTATTGCTGGATCAAATGGGATCTCAATATCTAGTTTTCAGAGGAATGCCCATATTGTTTTCCAAAAGGGCTGGACCAGCCGGCACTCTCACCAACAGTGGATGAGAGTCCCTTTTCTCCCCACATCCACGCCAGCACCGGTTGTTCTTGCTGTTTTGGATGTGTGCCAGTCTCTGTGGTGTGAGATGGTACCTCATTGTTGTTTTGATTTGCATCTCCCTGATGATTAAAGATGAAGAGCACTTTTTCATATGCCTTTTGGCCATTCGAATTTCTTTTTTTGGAAGCTTCTGTTCATTTCTTCTCCCCCATTTTTTGATGGGGTTGGCTGTTTTTTCTTGTGAAGGGCTGCCAGTGCCTGATATATCCTGGATATTAACCCCTTGTCTAATGGTTATTGGGTGAATATCCTTTCCCACTCTGTGGATTGTCTTTGTATCTTGGTCACCGTTTCTTTTGAGGTGCATAAGCTTTTCAAGGAACCTTCCCCAAGATAATCCAGGCCATCTACTACAAGCCCACAGCGAGCATCATTCTCAATGGGGAAAACTGAAAGCCTTCCCATTAAGATCAGGGACAAGACAAGGCTGCCCACTCTCACCAGTTCTATTCAATTTATTATTGGAAGTACTTGCCATAGCAATCAGGGAAGAAAAAGACATTAAGGGCATCCGGATAGGAAGGGAAGAAGCCAAGTTGTCGCAATTTGCAGATGACATGATATTATACCTGGAAAACCCGAAACTCTCTACCAAGAGGCTCCTAGAAATAATACATTCCTATAGTAGAGTGGCAGGGTACAAAATCAATATCCAAAAGTCAATGGCCTTCCTATATGCAAACAGCGAAAAGGGAAGAAAGGGACATTAAAGAAACTATCCCATTCACAATTGTGCCGCAGAAAATCAAATACCTAGGAATCCGTTTGGCAAAGAATGTAAAGGATCTCTACAAAGAAAACTACAAAATGTTACTTCAGGAAATAAAAGAAGACCTGAAGAAATGGCAACACATTCCTTGCTCATGGATTGGAAGGATTAACATTATCAAAATGGTAATACTCCCTAGAGCTTTATACAGATTCAATGCAGTCCCTATAAAGATACCCATGATGTTCTTCAAAGAAATTGAACAAACACTCCTGAAATTTGTATGGAATAATAAACCCCACGAATTGGATTGCTAAAGCAATCCTTGGGAAAAAAGAAGATGGGAGGTATCACTTTCCCCAACCTCAAGCTCTACTACAGAGCAGTTGTAATTAAGACAGTGTGGTATTGGTATAGAGACAGACCCGTAGACCTATGGAATAGAACTGAATATCCTGAAACACACTCTCAAATATACAACCACTTAATCTTAGATAAAGGAGCAAAAATATTAAGTGGAGCAAAGAAAGCCTCTTCAAATGGTGCTGGGAAAACTGGGCAGCTACATGTAAAAATGAATTTAGACCTCCTTTTAATGCCATGCACAAAAGTCAGATCAAAATGGATTATAGATCTCAACATCAGACATGAATCTATAAGGTACATCGAAGAAAACATAGGAGAAACGCTCTACGACATTGAAACGAAAAGTATCTTTAAAGACGACACACCACTGACCAAGCAAATGGAAGCAAAGATAAACAAATGGGATTATATAAAATTGAGAAAATTTTAATACACTGTTAAATACACCGGATTAACCTTTTTCGAAAGTGAAGTCAGCAAAACTACAATCTTGATTGATGGAAAGGAAGCCTTGAATAAAACGCCCTGTGGCCTGGCTTTATCTTATCCATGGTGGGTTTTGGCTTTATCTTATCCATGGTGGGAAACCCCATGTGCCAAGATTCAGCATTACTAGCCTGGGATAGTCTTAACGCTGTGGGGACCCAGAAGATGTGAGATGTGAGGTGGTGAGGAGAGAGAGGGGCAGCCTTGAGAAGGCAGAGCTGCCCACTATCTGCCTCTGCTGATCGGATCCTCAGAGTGATAAACCTGTGACGAGCCCTACACGACACAGGCGTCATGTTCTGTCAGCCCCACTAGGCACACAGAATGGAGGAAGTTGAAGGGTTTTTTGTGCAGGCCCCTGAATATGAAAATTTGGATTTTTTTTTTTTGTATTTCTTCTCTTTTTGACAAGAATGTTATGAAGAATACAAGGATCTTACACACAGGTTTGGCTATTTGCCTTAGGAGTTGCTCATTATTTTGGCCTCCAGTTGAGCCTAAGCTCTGGGGTAGAATTTTATGATTGGACAATTATTAATTTCCTTTTTCTCAGGAAGAGCCAGGAATTTAGAGGAATTAGAAAATGTCGGATGGAGACACTCAAAAATCGGGCTGTTAACAGCTGCCCAAGGGAAACTGAGGCTCCCTCTTTCACTCCTACACACACTCACACACACACACAATTATGTTGCATAAAAGCTCATTTGTAGGATCCATCCAGAGTTCCAATTTCCCCCTTCTCTGAATATTGAGTGCACTTCAAAACCTCAGGGATTGCAGTGGTCTTTATCGATGACTGTCCTGAACCTAAATGCCAGGGGATGTGTGACAAAGCTCAGAGTCACTCATGCACCTGGTCATTCATTCAGCTAAGAGCAAATTCATGACACAGTGCATTGAGCGTCTTTTCATACTGACTCTCTTGCATGCTACGTATTGAGGCTGAGTCTAGATTTTAATGGCCTTTATTAATATGCAAGTGAGGGTAATTGAGTGGTAAGTGAGCTTTCCTAAAACATTAAAAAATTAAAGCATTGAGAAAATGGCTTTATAGCCATAAGGCACATTCAGGTCTCATTTTATCATTCTGGGGAAAAAAATGTTCCTAGTCTTAAGGCTTATACCAGGTCTGAAAGACCATAAATGAGGTAAGGTATTTTTCTTGCCTTGAAAGTGGTGGGCCCAGATCAATCTCTGGCACCACATATGGTCACCTGAGCACTTGTAGGGGCCACTCCTTGTGCACAGAGCCAGAATTAGCCCCTGAACACTTATGGCTATGGCTGAGTCTGCCAGCTAGTCAACACCTCAACCTGGGTTGGTCCATAAGAGCGGGAATGGCTTCATCAAAAGATGTCTTGGAGGCTGCAGAAATAGTACAGTGGGGAAGGCATTTGCCTTGCTTGTGGCTGAGCTAGATTCAGTCTCCAGCACTAGATGTGGTCCCCAAAGCCTCACCAGGAGTGGTCCCTGAGCTTACAGGCAGGAGAAACCCCTGAGCACAGCCAGGTAGGACACAACCCTCATCCCCAATTTAAAAAAAAAAACTCCTGGTAATGGAGTATTATAAGAAGAAAATTCAGAGACAAGTGATTTGCTTCTTTCCATTAAATATACTAGTAAAAGAAACATAATTTATTTGGAAATTCGTGATAAAACCAGAAAGAATGGGGAGAGGTAGATAGTAAAAGGTGTGTATCAGGTCCGGAGCTCATGGGAGAGGTTAATAGGCTGCCTGGCAGTGAGGCCCCAAAAAGTCTAGAATGATCCATCATGTGGGAGGCCCTCGACCACAACAGGATTCTTCTCAGAACACGCTTTACTGGAGCTCTTTTAGTTTGAAATTCATGATGGCGAAAAGGACCCCGGCCCTTTGTGCAAGCTGCTTTTATACAGTGCTATTCAGCATGTCCGTTTCCCATTGGCTGGCGCAAATGGTGTGAGTCGACGTGTCCACTTCCCATTGGCCAGCGCAGGTCATACGAGCTCGTATGAGCTTGTACAAGCTGATGAAACATGCCCTGATTGGACAAAGCCCAATCACACCACGCCAGGGACTCTGCGCATGCCCGGGACACAGGACCCTGCGCATGCGCGGGGACACAGGACCCTGTGCATGTTCGAAAAAGCAACGTGGCAGTGGGCGGAGTAATGGTGCCCAACACCATCAACTTAAGGTTCAATTTGCTTAACATGCCCAAGAAGCAGAGGCTTGTGAGAATAACACATTTAAGACCAAGACAAGCCAGTGTTGGTTAATTTCTGCCAACGTTTCTCCATCGCCAATGTTTACAAACGGTTTGAATTGATGATTCTAATTCTCTCTGAATTTGAACCTTTGTTTTGTTTTTTATAAAGTCAAATAAGTATTGATGTTTTATGTAACAGCTCAATAAGAAGGCAACACTCATACTGTTTGCCTGTAGACATGCACATTTGATAAGTAATTACGAGATCATCAGAATCAGAGCATCACAGATGTGCTGTTAGCTTAGACGGACTGATACATACTTTCTTTTCCATAATACATTTTTTTTGGGAGCAGGGGCTGGGAGCATGTAAAGGTTGGTTCACACCCAACAGAACTCAGGACCTACTCCCAGCTTTCCACTTGGGTTTCACTCCTGTTGGAGTTCAGAGGGTTGCAGTGCTAGGGTCAAACCCAGACCTCCAGAATTCAAAGCACTGAGCTATGTCTCTTGCCTTCCTTGCTTGCCATTTATTCTATGAAGAGATGTTGCCTCAAATAGAAGTTTAGCACATATAGAAATGCATGATGAATGCTATCACTGCTCACCCTGTTTTTATGCTATCTAACAATTTTTATTTATTTTCAATTTTATTTTTTGAGTCACCATGCAGTACAGTTAGAAGGTTCTTCACGATTGAGTTTCAGTCACGAAATGCTTCACCACCCAGTGATCAACTGTTTTTGGTCACTTTTATTTAACTCTCAAGAAGTCTTATGAAATATACACCTTTCCTTTCAATAGCAGGTGGATATCTTTGTCTTGATTTTCTTGTCATGAGGAGCAAAAAGGATATTCTTAACTTTCATTCCTTTGTTTTGCCTGGGTTTTGGTTACAGCAATAATCTGCAAATAAGCAGAGACTTTTGAGCTCCTCATTTCTGTACATCAAATTCAAGTATGGACCTCTTAGAATTACCTTTCTTGATGGCCTGTTTGGAGTCTGGAGTTCAATCTTCTACACTTCCTTCCTGGCCTGGTAGAGTCTGGAGTTCAATCTCCTGCCTCTCCAATTTTTTAAAAAATTAGGCATGCCCACAGACAGAATTTTGAGGTGTAAAACCTGGATCTTTGCATGTTTGGGTATCTACCATCAATAGTAACTCCAGGGATTAGAAGATATTAAAACTTGATTATAATCCAGATCTTTTGGTTATACTACGTAAACGCATTTAATGTCAACCGAAGCTTTTGGATTTAACAAAATATGCTCAAACTTAATTGACTTTGTTTATTTACTTTTGAATCACACCTGGTGGTGCCCAGGGCCTAGTATACTGTGTATTCATGGAGCACTCCTGGCGAGCTTACTGGACCATCGGGGTTACTGGAGACGGAACCAAGATGGAACTATACACGGTATTATCTTTCCAGTCCCCCAAATTAATTTACTTTTTTAAAAATAGACCGTGCTTTCAAAATTTACTCACTATATTGACTTCTATGCTTAGCACATGAAGAAAAAAATTATTTTAGTATTTAGGTTATTCACATATCAAATTACATAAAAATATTAATGCCCTTCAGATAAGCTCCCTAGAGATATAAAAAATGATACAAATATCCCTGCCTCTCATGGCTTTACTTTATTAGTCCTGCCATAAAAATGACTGAAATTTAATTCAATAAGACTTATGTTAAACTGTTGAATTAGGTCTCATGAATGGGACACTGGCTGATAATTCCTGCAAGGTTAAAACCAGGTTTATTGCAGCCTCATTCATGAGTGCTTAGGCTCAGCAGAGTTAATATTCTGAATTTAAGCTTTCCTCTTTCTTTTTCTCTCACACTCTGGAAAGATAAGACACATATGAACATGACCCATGACATGGAAGGGGGCTGAGACAACAAAGAACATTGTCATGAGTTATCATTATTTCAACTTGGCTATTTTCCTACGGAGAATATTTAAATAAAAATCTGGTCTCAAGCAAGGTTTTCAGTCACTTTGGTTCTAAGAACTCTTTCAGAACTTCATTTACGATCCATATATGTTCATGTTCCTTCCTTAAATTCTGTTAAAATTAAGTGATTTGTGTCTTTAGAAAAAACAAGACAAAAACACTTGACATTCTGACCCACCAAAACAAAATAAAAAGGAACCAGCCCATTTAAATATGGAATTACTGACTGTGGACTCTAGGTGCTGCAGACATCACAATGGCTTGTATAGTCTAATTATACCTTGGGACTTTAGGCTTCTTTATCTCAGAAGGGCGCCTTGTCCTGGGTCGCTCGTTTTGTATGCTAGCATTGCCTGTAGTTGTTAGATGTTCTATGAGTGTGAGAGAAAGAATCATAGGATACTGGTGATCTAAGAGAAATTCCTGGATCCTACTTTTTTCATGGCAAACTAGAGAAGCTAGGGCTGGAGAGATGGTACATGGGAAAGGCTCTCATCTCGCACACAGCTACTCAGGTTTGGTCCTTCACAATCCATATGGTCCCCCAAGCACCACCAGGAGAGTGTGGAGCAAGAGTTAACCCTGATCATAGCTGGGTGTGCCCCCTCAAAAAAAACAAGCAATAATAAAAAAAACTAGAGAAACTTGAGAGAGAGGTGAACCCACAGAGGGCAGACTGTGAAGAACACATCGACTCCGCTCCACACCCATACAGCAAACCCCGCTGTTGACTGGGAACAGAGATGTGCATATTCCTCAGGACTGGATGCAGGCACCAATTGGGCAGGGCTCTTTCCTTGACCACTTTGCTTCCTGACTCAATCCTGAGTGGAGGTTCTTTGCTTCCTGACTCAATCCTGAGTGGAGGTTCTTTGCTTCCTGACTCAATCCTGAGTGGAGGTTCTTCGCTCCTTGACTCAATCCTGAGTGGAGGTTCTTTGCTTCCTGACTAGATGCTGAGTGGAGGTTCTTTTTAGTCATTCTGGTGAAGAGTCGGCGGCAGGAAGACAGCAGTGCTTCTGAGAGGAAACCAAACTACAGGGGACTAATGTTGGCCCTCCATGATGAATAACAATTTCCTCCTCATCTCCTACAAACTTCTAGTATCTGTCAAAAAATATATATATATACATATCATCTCTGTGCAGTCAAGAGTTACTTTTTTACTTGGTGTATTCTTTGGAAGCAAAATAAATAAATATAGAATGGAAAAACAAGAAGGATGGAAAGTGGAATATTTATACCCCTTCATTAATACTGTAAGACCAAATTCTAAATCAACAGACTAATCACCACATGTATCCATGGATTGACATCAAAATATGTGATTTTCTCTAGTTCCACCATCTAGTGAGTAACTGTCTACAAGAAACAGAGCTCTATCTTCCAATCTAGCTTGGAGTGAAACTAAATGCAGAAAATCACTTTAACACTGATTTTGCTAAGAAAATTTTTGCTTAGGAAACCCTGTCAATTTGGAACTCTACCCAAAGACACAGTCACTGGGGTAAATAAATAAACTGTGTATGCATAAAAATGGCCAGAAACTCTTCTTACTGTTTCACTGCTTATAGAAATTTCCAGTAAAATGTAGAGTTAATGGAATACTCAGCTCATCTTGCTAATAATAATAATCCTCTGGAATGACCTGAGAGAGAGGAAGCTAACCAGGCATATTAGCCCAATTTCATCGCATCACTAATACCCAATTGTCCATCTCAGTCCTTTGTTCTCACCCAAGCCTTTGGCTTTATCGTCTCTACATTTTCTTGAGGTGACATGCTGCTGAGTTTTCACCTTTTGTGTAATGCAATATGTAATAAACTAAGATGGCATTAACAGTGAGCAGCTCATTAAATTGTGATGGAATCTTACTACTTTTCATCTAGTTTTGGTCATTCATTCAACTTTTAGCCCCCTGGTTATACAAAGCATTTCAGATGCACCAGTTCTTCCTGCTACTTCCATAGGTCATTCCCATAATTATCCTCACCCCCAAACACTTCTCCACCTTGAGAACTGTGGAGGGTATTGATATGATCACAGCAACTGTTTATTTAAATTTTCAGGGGCATGGCCTGATCACTGACTGCCTGATCGTGGGCAGAATAGTTAGGGTAACACTCACTTGGATGAGACAATATTGTGGTCCATTAAGGTGCAAGAGGGCAAGGTAGGTTTTTGCCTGCAAGACTCCACACAACCAATAATCTGCCCATTAACCTTTTTAAACTTTGCTCGTGTTTGTTCAAAGCATTCTTAATATCTTAATTCAATAAATTCCTTCTCAACTATTTTTAACCCAAACTTTCTTCAAAAATTCCAGTCCCTCCGGTCTCTCATTTCCAAGTACCTCTGGAATTAGAGTTTCCTAAACAGACCCTGGATTCAAGCTGGCTTCCTTTAAGGATGTCTCATTGCAGAGACATGATGCTGGGTTTTACCTGACTGAGCAGGAGCTAGGTGAACACGCAACAGCTGGGAGCTCCCCTTTGTTGCATCAAGAACACAGTTTATTCTTCTTTATTAAAAATACAGTGATTAAAAATCTAACTAGAGAACATTGTAAGCTCTCTTAGTTTCCTAGGGAATTGTCACTGAGCAGAAACGGATGAAACTTCATCTAGTAAAAAATTAGTTCATGCTTGGACAACAAAAGTAGGTGAAATATTTAACAGATTAAATAAAAGAATCCTAGTTTAACACCTTTTGTGATTGGCATGTAACCAGAATTGTATTCTTAGAAGAAGGTTGGACAAGTTACTGTATGGATAATTTTATGCACTTTTAATTTTCCTTTCAATTATAATTATTTTATTCTTAGAGATTGAAAACAGCTTTTAAGTTTATTCTACATATGTATCTACTTTTGTTGTTTTTAAAATGCATTATATTGTTTTAATAAATTCAATACCTATTCTATATATGAAAGTTGCAGATTTTAATGTATTAATTTTGTATACAGGAAATAGGTCAAGTCATATTGTTTAGACAAGTCATTATTTGTGCTTTTATTTTCTTCCCATACCTTTTCACTCACTCTCTTTCTTTTTCTGTAATACCTGTGTGGAAACAGCTCATTAGCCACTTGCAGTTTTCAGTAGTTATGTGGTATCAAAAACTTTGCTTGTTGATGACATTTTCCATAGATTTGTTAGATAGTTTTTTTTCCTCTATTTTTCGTCCATTCTACATAAAAATAAGGTTTGAGAAAAACATATTGAGTATTACTCTCAATGTTTACCATTACAAAGGAGTATAATGAATATATAAGAAAATTCTCTTAAAATAGTTAAAAATGAATAACAGAGAGATTGCAGATGAGGGCCGCCTTTTCCACATCCAGACTCCCCTCTCATCAGTACTCCACCCAGCAGAAGAGCTGATCACAGCCCGGCTCACGTGGCCGCAAGCGGCCTCGCAGTTCATCAATAAATGCTGGAGATCAGAGGTGACTACAAGAGCATGCCACCTGCACGGCAGAGCCTGGCAAGCTACCCGTGTTGTATTTGATATGCCAAATACCAGTAACAATTATAGACCTCATTCCCATGACCTGATGGAATGGTTTGAGGCTCTTTATGTTCCTGGAGCAAGCAGGTGCCTTTGGGCTCTACTAGCATGCGATAGGACATATGGAGATGTTATTGGTGCCCACTCGAGCCAATCGATGATGAATGGGAAGACAAGCGTGATCATGTTTCACCTTATAATCATTAAAAAATAAAACAGATAAAAATGCAAGAATAGTCAGTGGGAGATGTGTGTTAAGACTTTAAACTTCAGGGCCAGAGCAATAAGACAGTGACAGAGCAGGGCCCTTTCCTTGCACACAGCCAGGCCAGGTTCAAGGATTCCCTGAGCATCACCAGAATTGATCCCTGAGTGCAGAGCCAGAAGTAAACCCTGAGCACCACCTGGTGTGGTCACCAAACAAACAAAATATATACAAATGTATAAGAATTTAAACTACATGTGCATTAATTAAAGATTCATCTTTAAGAGAAATCATTCATATTGCAAGCTTAAGTTTACAACGGAGAAATATCAAATTTAAGCATGTATCACCTAGCACTGAGTAGTGGAAACAGATACAGAAGAGCTGATCGCAGCCCTGGACGTCAGAGTCTCACCCTTTAGCCGTCTGTTTTAAGCCCAGGTATGCCTGATCCAGAGACTCAGAGACATAGGGTAGAGCTGCTGCAGGCTCTACCTGTGCCCAGCTGATCATGAGGTGCCCAGGAGGGAAGGTGGGTTCTAGACCTGGCCCACCATCCCAGCAGAGCCTCACAAGAAGCCAGAGGAACCCCACACCATGAGGGCCACCATTTCAACCTCCGAATTCCACAGCTCATCAGAGCTCCACCCAGCAGAATAGCTGATCACAGCCCTACTAGTCAGAGTCCCACCTTACAGCCACCTATTTCAAGCCCAGATTTGCTTGATCCAGAGATTCTGATGATAGTGCTATAATTTGATATAATTTATATATGCATTTTATTGCCTTATTTGGGCTAAAAAATAAGTCTTGGCTTACATTATATTTTACATGTTAGAAACTAACTAAATTTCTATTAGAAAATTTTCGTTATCAACAGGAAAATTAACACATTGAAGTTCTTGGAAGTTCTTACTACTAAATCCAATCTGAAAGGAAATTTGAGGAATTATGTAAGAGGAACATGGTATGAATGTTTTTCAGCTAAAATATCTCATTGAGTGAATGGAATAATCAATGAATTATTGACGTTCTATGTTTACTTCTCTGCTTCCATAAAATAATCTTAAAATGAGATAATTTCACTGCTTCGCCTGACAATATTTGCTACATTAATTTTTCTGTACAAGTCAAGTGGAAATTACTATTCAATGTCCCTGATCAGCCTCTTCTCGATGGGAAACACTGTTATCTCTCTGTGCAAAAGGATCTTAATCATGCATTCACATCACTCCAATTCACTTCCCAGATGCCGGTTTCCCCATTGCAATCCAAATTTTAATTAAATTCGCACCATTAATATTATTCAGTCATGTATGCTATATTTAACAAGGTCACACATATTGTTCACTATGTAAGAAAGGTAACAAATATAGACACATTGTTATGTTCCCAAAGAGACTTTATTATTTTAAAGCTATTCTAATTTGAAGTGTTTTACTGGATGTTGCCAGGTCAGCTGAGTAATTACCTAAATACACTCCACCATTAATACCTGCCTAACTGTAGCGTCTTCCATGATTAACTTAAATCTGTTTAAAATTAGAGAGCCACTAAGAGAAACACTTTTACTATGCTAAGCAATAATTATAGCTCTGAAAAGACATTTTACAGATCAAATATTTCCAAACAATCTTCTTATTTCAAATAAGCTTAGCACAAAATCTCTCATTTTGTGGATGCTTTATCTAAAAAATTTTAGGCAGAGTGAATTTATATTTCTCATGTTTTAAATTAAAGGATCTAAATTTTTCATAATTAAATAAAACTTAATTTAGTAGAATATAATGTTTTGACAATATACCAATATATGCAAATATTTTTAAATTATTTTTCATTTTCCCCCCCCTATCCCTGTGTCACCTCCACTATTCCATCCCCCCAATCCATCACCCCATTTTTTCAATTGAAAATTATGATTTTAGTACAGGCTTTTACCTTTCCTGGCACCACCACTTGAGACCCTTCTCTTACGTTCCCACTTTATTTCCCGGCAACCTCTTTGTTCCTCTCGCCTCTCACCCCATCCTGGCAAACTCTAGTCTATATTCCAGCATCAGAAGTTTATCATCAATTGATATTGCCCACATCCTTGATTTGTTTCTCCATAGCATAGATTAGAAAAATAATCCTGTGTTATTTTGGCCTTCTGCCTCTATTTAGCTCAGCATAATCCCCTCCTGTTTCATCCCAGTTCCCACAAACATCAAATAACTGTATTTCTTTCTAGTTGTGTGCTTTTCCATTGTGTGTGTACACATATGTGTATATATATATATATACATATGTGTGTATATACATTATATATATACAAATGGAAAATGGGTATTAAATAATGTTTATACCCATTTACCTACCGTTGGCCATTCGGTTGCTTCCATATCCTGAGATAGTACTGAGAGCTACAAGGAACATATGTGTGCATGTATGTTTTAGAACTAATATTTCTGTGTCTGAGTGTAAGTAACTAGGAGTGTGATGTCTGGGTCAGATAGGGCCTTCATCTAATATTATTGAGAAATCTCTATTAGGTGAATGGCCCAGTCTCTCTCTAGAAAATATTCTGGAAACAACGTAAGTACCATGGACAAAACACTGCTTAAAAAATGCCGCACACTTACACAGTAGAATACTGCATGGCTGTTACACAGACACAAAGCTTTGCTTGTCGTTATAAAAGAATATAATGATGTGCTGAGTAGAATAAGTCAAACGTAGAAAGACAAATATCATGGGAGTGTATCATTATATAAAGGAACAACCAAGCCAAAAAGGCAGAGACTCTTAGATACACAGAATGCATTGGTAACCATCAGGAACTGAAGGGTTGGTGTGAGTGTGACGCGTGTGAAAGAAGTGAGTGGTATGGTGAGGGGTGGGAGTTGGACCTTTGCTGGTTTCGCAAGTACACAGAGGGAAAATCCTCATGCCATACGCCAAAGATACATAAAATATTATACACCAATGTTCCTTCAGCAGAAATAGTAAATTAATATTTAATGAAATAAATATTTTAAAATTAGAAATTTAAATAATAATAATAATATACAACTGAGTGGGACTAATGTTTTAAATAATATATTAAATATTATGAGAGACTCATAGACATGGGACAGAGCTACTACTGGCTCTCCCTGTGCCCAGCCGCTCACGGGCACCCAGGAGGGATGGGGGGTGTTCTAGCCCTGGCCCGCCACCCCAGCAGAGCCTTGCAAAAAGCCAGAAGACCCGCCCCCCTCCATGAGAGCCTACATTTTCCACATCTGGACTTCTCCCTCATCAGAACTCCACCCAGCAGACCAGCCTATTACAGCCTGGCTCATCGAGATCCACCCGGCAGCAGTCTTTTTTAAATCCGGCCCAGGTATGCTGATCCAGAGACTCACAGACATGGCACAGAGCTGCTACTGGCTCTCCCTGTGCCCACCCACTCACGAGGCACCGGGAGGTATGGGGGTTCTAGCCCTGGCCCGCCACCCCAGCAGAGCCTCTCAACAAGCCAGACGACACACCCCTTCCATGAGGGCCTCCATTTTCCACATCTGGACTTCCCCCTCATCAGAACTCCATCCAGCAGACCAGCCTATTACAGCCCAGCTTGCGTGCCCTCAAGAGGCCGCATGGTCCATCAATAAATGCTGGATTTAGAGATAACTACAAGAGTATGCTACCTGCACGACAAAGCCTGGCAAGCTACCTGTGTCATATTTGATATGCCAAATACCAGTAACAATTATAGACCTCATTCCCATGACCTGATGGAATAGTTTGAGTCTCTTTATGTTCCTGGAGCAAAGCAGGTGCCCTTGGGCTCTACTTGAATGAGACAGGACATATAGAGATGTTACTGGTTCCCACTCGAGCAAATCGATGATGAACGGGAAGACAGTGATACAGTGATTAAATATTAATATGTGACTGAGCATATCAATGCTATTTTGATAGAAAACATAATGGATAATGCCTTGCATCACTGACACATAATTTAATTTGGCATTAGACCACCCACTAGGATAGTAGAGAAAGTAAATACCATAATTGAAATGCATAATTAACTGTAGGTAAAATATAAAATTAACTCTAGTTAAACTATTAAAATATCATGTAAACTAAACTATTGTAAGAGGCTCATAGTGATTATTTGGTTTAGTTTTTTTAATCTCATGTGATAAAATATTTAGAAGATTAAATTGCACATTAATATTGCCATTATGAATAGGCAAAAAGCTGGTGATTTAAAAGCAAGTATTGTTCTACCTTTATCTACATTGATATTTAAAACATCATTGACATTTCCATTTTACTGTTCTTACAATAAAATGCAGTTATGTCGACTTTCTGTTCTTTTTGCATAATTTTAGACAAATGCACAACAGCTTAGCATTTATTGTAGCTTTATAATTTACGCAGTAATAAAATACAGTACATTTACTTGCTGCAAATCAATTCAAATGATTGAAAGTCTACAGAAATATAGAGGCAGAATGTATAGTTCCAACGGTAAGTATTCCATAAGAGTCAATACGTAATCTTGCCTTTGAAGTCATTGCAAACTAAGTCTAAAAACCAAGTATGCAGATGTGTAGCCACACAGTAGCTATGGAGACTCCAGGAACACGGAGACTGTCCTTAGCATCTAGGACAAAGGATACTCAAAGGTCGCTGGCGAGCATGGTTGAGACAAAACCACCCACACTGGCCATAGTCTCATCATGTAACAAGTTTATTAGGAGCGACAATGATTGAACAGAGGCTGAAGGATTGTGCCTACTTGCACCAACCAGCAGGTGATGGAGGGAGGAAGGGGTGTCAAGGATGCAGCTGCAAGAGCACCTCCTCCAGGTACCAAAGCAGAGGCAAGGTTGTAATATTGCTGCCACCCAAACAGGTCTATTTCCCATGTCCCAAGCCATCACCCGTGGGCAATTACAAGGTCAATTAATCTATGTTATTCTCCGCAAATATCAGTACCAGCCAGTTACCAGAGAAGTCAGGACTGGGGACTTTCCAACAGGCCCTCGACCTCTAGGGGGTCTAAGGGCTGTGCCAGGGAGAAGCCCAGCCAACACATATGGCTTATCTGGTCAGCACTTACCACCTATCCATGTGGACACTTCGCTAGATTTTTGTCAGTTCTTTGGTGCATGTATATAATAGCATTTCTTTCCTGAATTTAATCTAATATGAATCTCCTTAAGGGCATTATGTTAAAAAATATTGGGCAGCATTCACGCCTTTGGATGTAATATTTCAGCTTCAGGTAAAATGGCATTTTCAAATGCCTTGAAATATTTTAGCTGCTATATCTGTCAAGAACGCTCAAGTTTTTCTCAAAGTCAAAAAATGTATAATGATAACAATTCACATTCAAAACATTTTTTATAGTCGAATAATTACATTTTCTATATTAAATTCATCTTTAGTTGGTGGAAAGTCATGTACATGTAGAAACACAATTTACTTTTTGTATATAAATAAGTACGCAAGGAGGATATCAACTCCGAGATCATTTTTATAGGCATGCCGCTGCAGTACAAGTAACCAGGGAGACTACCATTGAGAGAGTGGGAAATCATACAGATTGTTAAAAGGATGTGGGGAAAGCAAATTTTTGTTTTCGTTATTTGGATGGCAATCATCATATCTGCTGCATGGTTTTGCTGCCAGGCCGTGTTTGGACACGACTAGGCCCCCCTCATCCACCTCTCGTGGGAGAATCTTGGCAGCTACTTTCCTACTTCCCTCCACATCAGCTCATCCTACTTCCCTCCACATCATCCTACTTTCCTCCACATCATCCTACTTTCCTCCACATCATCCTACTTTCCTCCACATCAGCTCAGGGATAGCTGGAGAGCAGGAGCACCTTTACCATTTAGTTTCAACATTATTTTAAAATAAAGCAGCAACAACAACTGTATCTGGCCTCCATGACTTCTACCAAGAACTTAGCTGCTGATTTTGCAATTTTTTCTTTGCAGATTCTTATCTTACATGCATTCTTGGGAAATTTTTACTAATATTATTTTTGGCATTCAACTATGATATTCCCAGGTATTGTTCTCATTGTGATTATTCTTGTTTTTTTGTTTCTCAAGGTTTGTGAAGCCTACGTTTTTTGGTAGTTCTGAGTTTTGCCCTGGATATTTCTCTCTCTCTCTCTCTCTCTCTCTCTCTCTCTCTCTCTCTCTTTCTCTCTCTCTCTCATCATTTCTAAACAAACACCAACAATGATAATTTTCTATGACATAATATAATATATAACATATGGGTCTTCATTTCATGATATCCTTCATATATCTTTTGTATATTTTCCACATTTAAAAAATATCTCTGTGATTCCACTAGGCTCATTTCCATTTGTCTGCCTTCCAGTTCAATGACCTTAATTTATACTGGTCAAATCTACCCCTACAACCCCTCTACTGAGTTCAAAATTGCAAATAATGATCTTACCTCTGGCCTCTTCTTTGGCTCTTTGCCTACAGTCTTAATTCTGTTATTTCTCAAGGCTAGTGTGCTTTTTGTCTGCTCCTTGAGTATGTAAATCAAGCTTTTATTGGCCTGTGTGTGCTCACCGCAGTGTCTTAATCAACCACAGTAAACTCTGCTGGAATGTTTATTTCTCTCTTTTTTTATTGGCATTTATTTCTTTTTTAATTTCTCATACTTTCTACTGTCTTTTTTTTTTTTTGGTACACCTGATATAGAAAACAGCTAAGGAATACAAGAGACTGCCATCCCCAAAGGATTTTTAGTTAAGGAAGGGGAAGAGTTGGTCTATCTCATCTGCCCCTATCAGAATGAAGAACTGTGCAGTGTTTGTGACTACTTTCATTATAAATAAAAAGTCCATTTACTTAGCAATACTTTTGTTCTAGTTTGTTCTTTATGAAATGTAATTTTCCATAATATTGATTGTTAGGTGATAATATTTATCACTCCTTAACACCGAAGTATGTTTATAATTTGTTGTTGCCATTCAGAAACACCTTGGCCATCCCCGTCAGAATTTCTAAAAACACCACACATCTCTGCAATTCTCTGATGTTATGGGCAACAGACTTGGGGCTCATCTGAGAAATTTTTCCGTTCCAAGGTTTGGATGCTATACACCACCAGGTGGGAAGAGAGTTTTACGTTGGCTTAGAAAATACTGTACTCTATAACTAACTTCATTTTCTGCTTTATATTATTAGCATCCTTCTTGACATTTAACATAGCTTACTGCATTTTGATTGGTGTGTTCCAGTAATTCTTCATATCCCATGATATTCAGTTGTTTCTTTATATACAATGGATGCAATTTCGACATTGGATGCTAAATTGCCTTAACTTATCTACATCTGCTTCCCTTCCTAAACAGAGGCTGCACAGGTTTCATTTCATCTCTTATTACTGATTTGGCTGGGAAGCAATCTTCGGAAGTCTACACAAAGGGCTTACTATATTAATTTGTTCTTGAACTTTTGGATTATAAGTTTTAGGATGAGTTTTAAGGGCCTACTATTTGTCCTTGTTATTTCTACTTTAAAGTTTCACTTATCTCTACCAAAACCCACTCCACAACTTACCTTGTTACAGGTGGTCCTTGGACTATGACAATGCCGATCGCATGATAACCTAACTTATGCATGCAGATTACAGCTGTCTCTTCCTCTCTGCCTGTTTTAACAAGTCCTTCCAGTGAATAAAAGAAATGTCACCTATTGTCAACGAGAACAGAGTGATAGCTCGTGATTGGAGATTGCAGCATTTCCATTGCTAGTGAGTGATCAGATACGACTTTATGAAACACAATTTGAAGAGTGAGAATAGAACTGAAACGTAATCACTGTTTTAGTCATAATAATTGCTTTTCAAATAATGGGTTTTTTATGCTTATGGAATTCCCAAATGACTGACCCAGCAGAAAATTGAATGTTTGCCCCTATTACTGAAGGTGGCAATAAGGCTTCTGTTTACATATTTGAGACTAATCAGAAAACAATTGGATAAAGCTCTGAAAGCAAGGTAGCCCAGGGAGGATAAACAGAAAGAAGACAGCAAGGGACAAATGTGATTCTGAAGATTTGCATTTACACTCATAATAAGAAGGAAGGAGATAGTCAGATACTAAGAACTGTTGTTGGATGCTAAAAATGGACCCAATGTGATTCTTCACCAAAAATAAAATCTTAGTGAATATGGAGCAAGAAGCACATTCATACTTGGGATGCTTCCCTGACAGAGTGAGGAAAGGCTTTTTAATGGTGTCTTATTAGCAACAGCAAAGTCTGTAGAGAGATTTATGGAAATAAAGTGACTAACATGAGTGGGTCATTCTCCTCCTCAACTTTTCAGAAAATCTGCACTGAAATATTTCTCTCCCAATAACTATTTTATATGACTAGTTTAATATTAACATGTTAAAGTTAACATGTTTAGGTAATTCATTCATTCATTATTCTAGCTCTTTAGAATTATTACTTTTGTAAGGCAAGTTTGTAGTTTTATGCAAGAGACACTTTAAAAAAATTTTTTTCACAAAAAATTCTTATATAGAGGAATTCCATCAAGATATCTAAAATTTAATTCTCTTTACAAAATCATCTTTTCAAAGATTGATCTTACTTACCATCATAACAGAAATAACTATATTTTCTGAACAACCATGAAATTGTTTGAGTTAAAACTCAGACATTGATGAATTAGTCCTTTATTTCATTTTTCCTCCTCAAATATATATTGAGAGGTGTAATACATTGCGTGAGCTTTGAAGAGATCAATTTTCAATTTTTTATTCATAAATTAAATTTACTATTCATCCTTATTAGAAATTGAGTCCAGCAAGGGGCCAATTTGCAGTGATTAATGAAGAATAAAAATTTAGTTGCTTCTTTTACTGTCCCAACAACAAACCCCAACAATTTTTTGTCAGATGCAAAAAATATCTTTTCATAAAAGTTTTTGATTAAATGTTTTTAAAGTGTTTTGCAGGGCCAGAGTGACAGTACAGGGGTTAAGGTGTTTGCCTTAAATAAGGCTAAACGTTGATTCTATCAAGGCACAACACATGGACCCCTAGGCACTGTCAGGACTGGTTCCTAAGGAAAAAACCAGGAGCAAGCCAAGAGTATCACCATATGTGGCCCAAACCAATTAATTAAATTTAATCCAGGAGCACCACTAGGTGTGGCCCCAAACCAACTAATTAAATTCAAAAAAAGTAAAAGGTGCTTGCAAATATTATCATCTATGAGTAATGTGGTGTAAATTGCTTCTAATTATTTAAATAATAATACAAATATACAAAAATGAATAACATTTTTAAGACATATATAGAATAGGTTGTGAACTTTTCAACTTATTGTCCTGGTCAGTTTTGTGTGTGTGTGTGTGTGAGCATATGTGTGTGTGAGCGTATGTGTGTGTAATTTGGCTTTCCATACTTGCAGCTGTCAGTTGTTACATGTTCTTTTATTGTGGCATTCTAATACACTTTTTGAATGCACCTGAAACTTGCACTGTATTTACGTATTTGTCACCCTGACCATGTTTCACTTCCTGGATTGGATGTGAAGGCTATACTACCTTTAGAGATGTTTGAACAATTTTTATGGAAATGATATCAATATTCATGGAAATAGTAGCTACTTGCCATGATGATAACTTTGTTTTAAATCATAGGGATACATACATTTGCTATTCTGTAATGGAATTCTTAGACAAATGGTCAAAATTCATATATTGGCTTGGTTATAGGAGTTACTTTTTAAAAGATTATTTGGTCAATATCAACATGTAAATTTGACTCACAATGTATTCAAACTTCTCCATACTGCAATATGATTGCACCCATCAAACACATTATTTCTTTCCTATGGTGGGAACCATTTAGATCTCTTTAAGTCCTTGTGAGTCCTTGTGCTATCAGAGAGCTTTGATCTTATCACAGAACTTTGAACTTCCCTAAAGATCAAACAGCTTATCAAAAAAGTTAAGGATGTATAGAAGTAATTTGCTTCTCTAGAATTTTTAAGAGAAATCCTTCTTTCATAGGATTTCTTTGCCTTACTATTTTCAAAGGACAACTGTCCTTGTGAACTTCAGAATGGCAGGGTGTTCTAGGAGTGACAATCTCACTCCATCTCTGGGTGAAAAAATCAGCGTCCCCTAGAGCACCATCTCAGACAGGCAATATATTCAATATATTCCAAGGATTTGTAATCTCTTCCTGAGCATGTTTTCCAAGAGGCATGTTTTCAGCTCTCATGAAAGAGTGAGGCTTGACTTAAAAATTTTCCAGAATAATACCTAGAAACCACCTCCGACCATTGTTTGCATCCCGACCATTATATCCTATAAATTCAGAGAAAGATAAACTTTAGAAATAGTGTTCCTAAGTTTTCATGTCATTTGTTGTGTTATATTACAAGATTGATGATTTGTGGCTTGTGGCTACAGTGGGCTCATGTTATAAGGATATGAAGTAGCTTTCACTTTGTTTTTCTTATCAAATTGACAGTGTTGGATTCATATTGATTATGATCATGTTTTATAAAGTACCCTAAAGAGAGTGCTATGATTGCTTTAACAGGGCTCACTTTCATCTTCCAGTAACAGAAAAATAAATTTAGAGTTGTGTATTCGTTAGCATTCATTCATTTTCTCTTACGAAGGTCCGTGGAAGAAGGCTGTTGATCACTCAGAAAGTGGCTCCGTAAGGACCAAAAGACTCTGATGAACTTAGGGCTCCATTTTATATTACAAATTCACCACCAAGCATCTGCACATAGAATATCTCGGGTGCACAGCCCTTGAGTTCATGGTTTTAGAATTCCCAGCAAAAGGAACCCTTCTTTAATTCCTCCATGCAAAACCTAAACTTAATGAGACAATTTGTTTCAATAGTTAAAATGAATATAGTGTTGAAAACAAATTGTATTCACAAGATTCTTGAAAAAACAATTAAAGATAAAATTTTAAAATATTCCTAAAAATGTTCAAAAGTTTCTCTAATTTAATTTCATGTTACTTTAGTCAGAGTTTGTCAAGTTAAGTTTTTAAACTATCTTTAACATTGTGATTTGACAAATTGTTCTTTTGGTGAGTTCAGTTGCATTTCTCTCCATTTTTTTTTAGCTATGTCAGATCTTATGTGTGACTATGATCCAAATAGTAATGAAGAAAGGTGGTCTGATTACAGCATCATTGAACATAACTTTTATATATCTCATATCATATATGCATTTATCTGACATCTATATGGAGTATACCAACACCAGTAATTTGCATTATATTGGACCATTAATACTTTAACATGTCAACAGCTCTTGCAAATTGATTTATTCCTAAAGTTGCATAATTATTCATACTATCTATTAAAATATTCATACCTCTCTACATGCTAGGCATAAAGTTTATAGTGATTGGGACATTAAATAGTCATAAATTGTCAACAACTCATAGAAATTAATTTTCTTTAATGGCTGTTGATTTCCCAATAAACAGCTTATGGTGTACTTCAACCTCTCAATGAAATACGAAGCAGTTAGAGTAGATATTCTTATAGCAGAGGTAATAATGCTCTCCAAACAACACTGTAAATTACTCCTGATTTGCTAGCATGGCTCTCCCCTCATGCTTCTCCCACTAACACATTACTAATGTATGAAATCTGCCATTAGAACAAAGTGACTAACATATTCAAAGCAGTACTGTCCACTTAAATCATTTATCCCTTCCTACTGTGCTGTCCAATTGGGGAAGTTAAATCAACACCCTGAAATTCACGACTCCCACACCTTTGAAGAATTTTCTATGAAAATACAGAGAGTAATTTGATATTAACATATATTTTGTCTATTAGGTCAGTGTTAATTCTCTGGGCATCTTTATCGGCCTGTCACCATCCTGAGCCATTGAATATCCACAATCCTTCCAATGTTTCAATGCTTAAGTCCATGAGAAGGAGCCTGGAATCTGTCTTTTCCTTCTAGTTTGAGATTCAGGGCCTTTGAAAATATCTGCTGAAGCATTAAAATCTGAAGAATCCCAAAAGTTGTGCTTTCAGTACCTTTAGTTTATTTGCTTTGGTTTAGGTCTTGGTGCAGATGGGATCATTTTCAGGTGGTTAACTCTCCCCTTGGGATCCGCCAGATGTGAGGCACTGTGAGAGGCAGGCTCACCATCTACAGAGTCCACAGTGGACTTGCTCTCCGGACACGTGTGGCATGTATCTGACACCGAGACAAGCTGCACTGGGGTGGGTAAGAACTTTCCCTCCGAATGACTTCTCCAGGAGGAGAATGATTGGCTTTTTGTTGCCTCCAACACCCTCATGTTGCATAATCTGTCAATCCAGAAACTTCATAATGCCAGTGACAGCATTGCTTTACTCCTTTAATGCGCGTTGTAGAGAGCTCAAAGTATGCAAGTCTGAATCAAGTGCACACAGGTATCGTCCTGGGAAGTGCATTGAGAGGGTTTGGCTGTGGACTGAGAAGTGAGAGCCGGGAGAGTTGCTGAACATGGTGGCAGTGGTTTACAAAATTGATCGCATCGCTTAGCTCGTGGAGTTCTTGGAATCTTCCTGTAACAATATGAGATGGAAACCTAGGCTGGTCTCGGTCTACTTCATAGGCTTCAACTTCCGAAGGCGTCATTCTTCAAGTCAGAGCTGAATACGCTGTGTCAGGGTCAGGAGGGGACATAGAGGAATCCAGATTTTAAGAGTTGGACAATAACTTGCCATTTTTCCTGACTATTAAGCCCAATTTTAGTGTTGGGGTTTGTCATGCTGTATAAAGATGTTTGACCTTAATTACACTTTTGTGATCTGTGACCACTCTTGTTGAAAAAGCCAAACAGCTCAGAGAATAAAATTGCCATGAGAAAATCCATATCAGTTCATCTCTCTGGAGCTGTCAAGCCAAGTTATAATTCCTTTGGGAAATTGTTAAATTCTCGTCTCAGCATAAGGATGAGGAAAGACATCTCTCTTCTCACAGGAAAAAAGAAATGAAATTATATAATCTGTTTGAGCAATTTTAACATTTTTCCGGGGAAAAATGCACTATGGTTTAATAGTACTGTCAACCCCCTGCAAAGGTTAGCTAGCTTTGGCATCTATCTCCTGCTCATGGCTATCTTTGTTTTGAGTTTTATGATTCATTAAATACACATAAAACCATTACTAACTTACTAGCTCCAATTTTAAAGTCTTAAATTTGCTTTTTGTAGATTGTTCTAATCTTTTTCTTCTACAAACCCAGAGTTGTGTATCTAATTTATATCAGTTTGAATATGTAAACTCTGTTGATATAACGAGTAAACTTCCAATTTCAGTATCTTCACTAAAAAAGAAAAACCTCTGCTTTTAGCTGACCAGCTTCTGCAACACAGAAGTAGAGTAGCAGAAGCGACAGCAATCCTGAGCAGTGTCAGCATTAAAAGCAGTATGGCAGTTACAATAGCTGTGATTGTGTAACGATGATGACACAAGTCCAACTGAAGCAGTAGGGGAAGAACGCTAGTGGATATGTGTTGGAACAGTGTACGGCTGAAACCCAGTCATGAACAACTTTATAATTGTGTATCTCATGGTGATTCAATTAAAAAAATCAAAGAAAAGAGAGAAGAGTGGTAGTGTATAGGTAAAACTAGTATTTAGGTGGTAGCATAAATTACAATCATTGTGATAGTAGTGAGAGACTACTACTACTACTACTACTACTACTACTACTACTACTACTACTACTACAATGATTGTAATTTATGCTACCACCTAAATACTAGTTTTACCTATACACAGCCACTCTTCTCTCAGACATGGGGCAGAGCTGTTACATGCTCTCCCTGTGCCAGCCGCTCATGAGGCACCAGGGAGGCATGGCGGGATCTAGCCCTGGCCTGCCACCCCAGCAGAGCCTCACAACAAGCCAGACAACCTCCCCGACTCCATGGAGGCCGCCGTTTTCCACATCCGGACTTCTTTCTCATCACAACTCCACCCAGCAGACCAGACTATCACAGCCCGGATCATTGACACCCACCCTGCAGCAGTTTTGTTTCAATCTGGCCCAGGTATTCTGAACCAGAGACTCTCAGACATAGGGCAGAGCTGCTACTTGCTCTCCCTGGGCCCAGCCGCTCATGAGGCTCCCGAGAGGCATGGTAGGTTCTAGCCCTGGTCTGCCACCCCAGCAGAGCCTCTACAACAAGACAGACGACCCCCCCGACTCCATGGAGGCCGCTCTTTCCACATCCAGACTTCTTTCTCCACCCAGCAGACCAGACTTTCACAGCCCGGCTCGCACGGCCGCTAGCGACTGTGCAGTTCATCAATAATTGCTTTATTTAGAGGTGACTACATGAGTATGCCACCCGCACAGCAAGCCTGGCAAGCTGCTTGTGTCATATTTGATATGCCAAATACCAGTAACATTTATATTAGGTCATTCTCATGACTTAATATAATGGTTTGAGGCTCTTTATGTTCCTGGAGCAAGCGGATGCCTTTGGGTTCTACTAGCATGAGACAGGATATATGGAGATATTACTGGTGCCCTCTCTAGCAAATAGATGATCAACGGGAATAGTGATAGTAGTAATAACTGATGTAATTAAGCTAGCAGGAGCAACAGCAGGAGTAGTTCATGCAGTTGGAGCAATATTAGTACTATTTTTACTAATATTGCTTTCACAGGCATAGGGAATGACCATTTCCTGTTCAGTACAAGATTATTAATAAATTTCAGTACTTTCCCCCTTAGTATTTAAGTTTAATTCTCAGTTTTATTTGTTTGATATTCTAGTCGAAATTTCATTAAATATTTAGTTAAGCATTATTATTATTTTGATCACCATTTAGTTTTTTTTAAACGTTAAAGTATTCTCTTTTAATTGCCCCTTATTTTTAACACAACTGAATTATTTTAGTCTCTACTGAGGAAAATTCTTACCTGCTAGAACTAGATTTTCTGATGTCTGGCCCTGCCTGAGTCATTTTTGGATTTTCTCTGTATCCTTAAAATCAATATGTGAATCCTCATAGTACCTACCTTGTGATTCTAAGGATGTAAGGGCTAAACATATTTAAATAAGTGAAAGACTAAGAGTACAAGTCTAGAGCATTCACTCGGGAGTCAGCAGTCAGTCGCAGACAATGTCTCCTTATATTGTAATGCGTGCTTACATACAATAAATATTTATCTTAATTAGATTTATCAAATATTTCTCTCTCTTTGATCTAATTGAGCATAGTTTTCAGCTGTGTCATTTAATAATCTACTTCCTTCTATTTTCATTGGCATTTTAGTACTTTTGTGAAATTTCCTTCAATTATATAATTAATCTCATTTTAGTATCTGTTTATTTTTATTACATGCACTTATGTTACAGTTTTTATTTAATGACAAATTATATTTTCTTAAAGACTAATTATGAAATTTTTCATCTTTTTATTAGAAATTTGTATGCTTTCCTTAACTGTGTCTGTTTAAATAGTTTTCATATTCTTACTGGATTTTCTTATTATATTTTAATGATACTTTTAATTTTGCATAAAATAAAGATATATTTTATTTGATACTTAGAGAATGGATACAGTAAACTGCAAACTCAATGGTCAATATTTCTCTTTCATTCAGAATTTGGGCCATAAATTGAACATGAACTACCGACAATTTTGTTCCAATGTTTCTTTTTTGCGTAAAATATTAGAAGGGTAATCATTGAATAAAGAGACTTGCCATTAATAAAACTGTTGACACACATTTGCTAAATTGTGCTTCCATAAAGAATTAATCAATTCACTCTCTTACCCAACTATATGGTATATAGTATGTCTTATTTTCTTATGAAGTTATTGTTTTCTATTGTCATTTGCATCTACATAGGCAATATCCGAAGATGAGAAAAAATTGAAGAAGTGCTTTTGTTTATGAGAAAATTATTCTGTGCATAGGAGAATAAATATAGAGGCACAGAACCCCTCTTAGTGTAATATAAGATGAAAGACTAAAGCAACCTCTTGTTAGACTCCAGGAATCCAGCAGAGATTAGTCAAAATCTAACAGTGGGCAGCAGAGCTAGGCTAAGGGCATAGAGAATTTCCTATTTCACTACAGCTCTTGGATGTGAGAAGATATAAACATTTGCCTTCTACCAGTTTGTGTATATTTTTCTGTCATGACTTAAGCGTAGGTTTGCATATTGAATGGACATTAAGTGATTCAAAACTCCACCTACTCCTGTTTACATGGAAATTACTCTAAATGCACTGTGCATGCTTAACACTTGTGTTTGACACAACATTATTGAATAATGTGGACTTTTGCAGCACCAGAAAAATTTAAAATATGTCACGATATCATCATTTAAAATAAATTTTGGCAGGACTGGAGCAATAGTACAGTGGGTAAGGAGTTTGCCTTACACTAGGCCAACCTAGTTCAATCCTGGCATCCCATATGGTCCCTTGAGCACTGCCAAGAGTAATTCCTGAGTGCAGAGCCAGGAGTAATTCCTAGCTGGGTGTGATCCCAAAACAAATAAACAATAAATAACTTTAAAACTTTAAACTTTAAAAAAGTTATATTATGTGCAAATGCTGCATGGTCACACATTCTGCCTGAGCCCACATGGCGAAAGCACAGTTCTCCCTGCATTAACATAAGCCTCAGAGACCTGGGCCCTATGAAAGCAGGATGAGAACGCTATTCGGGTCTCCCAGAGAGGAATTGAAATAGCTATGCTTGGAATATCACGCCTCACTCAAGTGAGAGAAGGAATCTGGAGTTCTGACCTCCGTCACTATTCCAGAATCAGGGACGCTGTCTTGTTTGCCAAGGCATCGAAAATCAGATGGGCTGGACATGTAATGCGATTTGGAGACAACTGCTGGACTAGAGCCATTACCGACTGGATCCCACGGATGTCAAAAGATCACGTGGCCACCCACCTACAAGATGGTCAGACTTCCTTGTAAAGACCCTGAAGGAACAGTTTGAGGCTCTTCATATTCCTGAATCAACCAGATGCCATTGGGCTACATTGGCACGTGATAGGGTCCAATGGAAATGTTACTGGCGCCTGCTCGAGCAAATCAATGAATAACGGATTCAAGTGATCAAGTGATCAAGTGATGAATAGAAATAAATTCTTCTGTTTCATCAAAAGCACCATAATGGCATTGACACTGGTGACAAGTGCTGTGACACTGTATATCTAAATCCCAATAATAAATAACCCTGTAAATCATGGTCCTTTATTTTTTTAATTATTTTTAAATCAAATAAAAAATTTAAAAAGAACCTTATGGGTATGCCATGAGGTCTGCACTATTTTCAACTAGGTCAATACTGGTGAAAGAGAGGCATGCCATTGTTACTTCATTTATCCTGTGAAGCATACCTTCTTATATTTTAAAATTTCAGTATCTTTTCTTACCAGTGGAGGTAGTACTCAAATAAGAGGAATCTCTACTCTTTTCTGGACATCTGGTACCACGTGAAGTACCAGCAGATTTGACAAAGGTACTTGTTTGCACACATAGTGTGGTGGTGAGGCCTGGAATTTTCCTTCTGATTGCTTCATCACTCCTCTTCATCAAGATTCTTCTTGTACTCTAATGAAAGCCTCATGGCACTGTTCACTGCTAGATTAAATACATCTTCAGAACTTCAGGCATATCTACACAAATGTTCTCTCTAAGCACATGTTTTACAGGTCATTGGAGCCCAAGTATTGATGAAACTATAAATCAAAATGTCATTCCTTAAAACTTTTAAATTATAGCATTTAATATTCTTCTGACAGTCATATTTTTTAAAGGATATGACTTCACTTTTTTATTAGATTAAAAACTCTCCAAAATTCTTGTGAGTTAATATCCTGAGGGATAAAGATTATTCTAAAAGAAAGCCCTGTACATAATTAAGGCAAAATGAAGGCAGGCAGTGAGGGAGAATTTCATCCAAAAAGCAAACCGCGGGATCATGGTAGGCTTGTTTCTGCCTTAGTGACCTTATCATTCATCAAACACTCTTTTGCCAAACCAGAAACAAGAGCAAATATAGTTATAGATGAAAGCATTTTATCAGAATGTGTTTAAAAAATAGCATAGGATATACATAGCAAAAATATTGTTTAAGCCTGTCCAAGGAAATTGTGCTGGAGAGTTGAGTAGAGAGAAAGGAAAGAAACGTGCAAGATGTAGGGAATAAAAGATTACTACCAAAACTCTTTTCTAATGTATTCCCTAAGAAACAGAGGTTAGCTGTCAACATGACATAAATTTGTTAATGTTGTTTGCATAATTGTATTCGCTTTAATTTCGCTAATGCACAAAATACACATTTATAAGTATATAATTGTCCTAGCAGGGAGATTTTTGACTTCATGCATCAATAACAATGGACACTTTGCATAAATCTATAAATGTTTCATCTTTTATTTTCCTCATCTTTTATTAATTTGTCCCTTTATATGTCTATGTATTTTGCTTCCTTTCTGAAGTATTTGAAAACGAATTTTAATAACAACTTTCTTCAGTCAACTAAGTATGTGTTTCAAAGAAAAATATTTTCATACCTTTTTGTCAATCTCAAAAATTAAAGGGCACGATAATTTAATCTGCATTTATACTTTTTTTTCCAGGGCCTCTATTAAGTATGTGTTTATTTAGTGCTATGCATGAGAGTAGACCTGATTGAGGCGTGTGCAAACCAGAAACAGTTTGGGGAGCTTAGTGCAGTGTGAACTGGCAACTAAGGAGTGACCAGATTAGACATGTACTCAAGTCCTGCATACAAGGGCTTAAACTTTTCCTCTTAAAAATCCCCAAACATGAACAACGTTGTAATTGTATATCTCAAGGTGGTATAACAAAATATTAATTTAAAAAAAAAATTTAAAAAAAAACAAAAAAAAATCACTTCTGAGAGCCAGTATGGCATAATGGATGCCTCCTCTGTGCTCAGGCACAAGACCACTCACCTACTGCATTTACACTTTAATTCATCATTTCCCCACACTGTTGTATTTCCTCCTGCAGAGATCTAGCCTAATGGGAAGTCTTGTTTTGACTGTTTGCTTTAGTATCACATCACATTGACTCTTGACTGATACCCTGAACATATCTAACTATTTTGTGAATTTTCCACAATTTGCTGTTTTTCCAGGTACATTCTTCTTACCTGACTCAGCTTATCCAAAGTAGCTCAATCGTCCCCCCAAGATGGTGGCTTTGTTCTCACCGAAGATCTGCTCTTTGGCTATCTGCATGAGTTTTGTCTGTCTTCTCCACTCTTATTAGATTCCCTAACATGACACAATGACAACGCTAGTTTCCAATGACATCATATCCACACGCACTCTTTTGCTCAGTTTTACAACATGCAGAATCATTGCTGCTAAACTCCAAGATGAAATTTGTTTATATGTGGTTTGTGATGAGAAATGTTATTTACTTGCACTTCTGACAATCCTCTCTGGTTAAAAGTTACAATTCAAATTCTAATTAATTTTCTTTTACCTACTTTTTGTTAATTACTTTATTAATGAATGAAGTATTTCATCTTATTGCTTTTTGTGTATTGTGTAAACTGGCAATAGAGTTCACTACCTCTGCAACAGGCAACTGCATTCACCAAGAATGATTTTAAAGGTAAAATTTTTGTGTGAGAGTTTGATTGCACTCAGTGTGGCACAATGGACTTACCCACAGTCATGGCTGGGCACTGTCTGGTCTGGATAACTTTATCTGTATGCTTGATGTTCTCTGGCTGTTAGTTGAGACAATAAGGGATGCAAGTACTTGTGTTCTTGTCAATACTAGAAGACAGAGGCATTGGGTGTGAAACCACAGTTTCTTGGCCAGTGAGCAGACTACACAAGTCAGTCGGAGGCCTGTATTTGGGACAGATGTGTTTGGTTTGGGGGTGTATCAAGCCGTGCTCAGAGATGACACCTTTCTGTGCACTTAGGGATCATTCCTGGTTGGGTCTCAGGTGACCATAGTTTTACTGGAGATTAGACTCCAGGTCAGCTGTGTGCAAGGCAAGTACCTTACCCACTGTACTATCTCTCACATCTATTTTATTATATTCCATTAACCAAAGCATATCGTCAGACTAAGTCATCATTTTAAGGGTTGAAGAAATTTTTTTTCTTGAAGGAAGAAATGGAAAGTGACTATAAAGTGCATGAAGAGTACAGAGTGGTAAAAAATTATGGCTGAGTTTTCTATTACCCCAACTGCTGGTGGGGGAAATTGTATGGCTTAAAAAAAACAGGAAAAAAAAGCAAAGGGTTATGTTTTTAATGTAAGTGCATTTGTTATTTTTATTTTTATGTCAAGGAATTGTATATTTAAATATAAATGCATAAATTGTATATTTAAATATAAATGCATAAATGCCTGCCACCCCAGCAGAGCCTCACAACAAGCCAGATGAACCGCCCCACTCCATGGGGGCCGCCATTTTCCACATCTGGACTTCCCTCTCATCACAACTCCACCCAGCAGACCAGACTATCACAGCCTGGATCATCGACACCCACCCTGCAGCAGTTTTTTGTTTCAATCCGGCCCAGGTATGCTGAACCAGAGACTCTCAGACATGGGGCAGAGCTGCTACTTGCTCTCCCTGTGCCCAGCCGCTCATGAGGCGCCCGAGAGGCATGGCGGGTTCTAGCCCTGGCCTGCCACCCCAGCAGAGCCTCACAACAAGACAGACAACCCCCTACTCCATGGGGGCCGCCATTTTCCACATCTGGACTTCCCTCTCGTCACAACTCCACCCAGCAGACGAGACTTTCACAGCCCAGCTCGCGCAGCCACTAGCAGCCGTGCGATTCATCAATAATTGCTTTATTTAGAGGTGACTACAAGAGTATGCCACCCGCACGGCAAGCCTGGCAAGCTGCTTGTGTCATATTTGATATGCCAAATACCAGTAACATTTATATTAGATCATTCCCATGACCTAATATAATGGTTTGAGGCTCTTTATGTTCCTGGAGCAAGCGGATGCCTTTGGGTTCTACTAGCATGACACAGGACATATGGGAGATATTAGTGGTGCCTGCCCGCTCTAGCAAATAGATGATCAACGGGAATTTTGTGATTGAAGTGCATAAATTATAAAATTGGTATGAATATCTATACATGAATGTTATGTTGTCTGTTTTATCTTTTCAATTATGTAACCTTAAATAGCAAAGGTATGACCAAATATGTCATAATAGGGTTTATTTTAGGGGTAAGATCCCTGAGTGAAAATTAAGTTTAAATGCTGATATTATCCACATATGATTACAAAACAAGTCATTATTTTAACAGTGTGAATATTGAGATTTGAAGGACCTTTTAGTGAAAATTGCAGGAATTATTACTAAATGCTTAAAAATAGTTCTCCAAGAAATATTCCAGTCACTTTTTACAGATTGTTTTGATATTGACCTAAGTTACTTTCTGTAATGTAGCTGTGACAGTTATTATGTGTGGTTAGTTTTGTGTCACCAATACATTTAAGTGTTCCTAAAATGAGGTAATAGTTACAATATTTGAGATAAATCTATTTTCAGTTCATCTGAAAATAGCCTGTTGGATCATCTTTTATGGATTCTGATGGTAAAAAGTCATCCAAACCAAATAGCTTTAATTTCCCCTTTCCAAACTTGCACCATTCTGAAGTGCCTGATGTCAACGTTTTCGAGCAAGGGGTGGTGAGAGTGTGATCCCCCGCAGTCAAACACTGGGCTCCTCCTCCTGGAAGCAGTCATAGGCGATTATGTCTTTCAACTTTACTGATTAAGAGGCAAAGTCCTAACTTAGCATCTGCTCTTCCTGAGCGGGACCTGAGCATCCAAGCCTTACCACCACCCTCACTTGACCGGGCAGAGCAAAGCTTTTTTTTTTGCTCCCTTTGTGACAGAAACAAAGAAAGAAAGAAAAAAGGAAGGAAGGAAGGAAGGAAGGAAGGAAGGAAGGAAGGAAGGAAGGAAGGAAGGAAGGAAGGAAGGAAGGAAGGAAGGAAGGAAGGAAGGAAGGAAGGAAGGAAGGAAGGAAGGAAGGAAGGAAGGAAGGAAGGAAGGAAGGAAGGAAGGAAGGAAGGAAGGAAGGAAGGAAGGAAGGAAGGAAGGAAGGAAGGAAGGAAGGAAGGAAGGAAGGAAGAAAGAAAGAAAGAAAGAAAGAAAGAAAGAAAGAAAGAAAGAAAGAAAGAAAGAAAGAAAGAAAGAAAGAAAGAAAGAAAGAAAAGAAAGAAAGAAAGAAAGAAAGAAAGAAAGAAAGAAAGAAAGAAAGAAAGAAAGAAAGAAAGGTCACTCTGGTAAGAAATTTAGAAAGGCATCCTATTCTATTTTTCCATGAAAAGTTCATCATCTCATGGTATTGATTCCTAAGTTATCTGAATAGTCACTTATCTGTAGTATGTTTCTAGTTAATCAAATAAAATGCATTCTTAAATTGTGTGCTAATGTGATGAAGTTACTCTTGACCCTGTGAACACTTGTTTAATGCTGAGAGAAAGCTATTTTTCCTTAGTCCCATGCTCCTCTGCAACAGGTCTAGTGCTTCTTTCCTGTAAGTCCTGATATTTTAATACATTTTACTTAATTAAATATTTGCATTTTTGGAAACTGATATAAACTAAGCACACCCAACTTTCTATGAATTAGTACCATAGTCAATATAGCCCTGGGTGCATATAAATTACTACGGTGACCTCTGCAAACTGCCTTCAGACTTCTGACTTATTGAGCACTTCTAGTCAAGTCACTTTATTATTTTTTTTTTTTTATTTTTACAATTACAAAGATATACAATTAAAAAGTTCATATTTGGGTTTTGGTCATACAGTGTTCCAGCACCCATCCCGCCACCAGTGCCCATCTCCAACCACCAACGTCCCTGGTTCCCTCCCCCTTCCCCAGCCCTCCTCCATGGCAGGTTCTTTATTTCTTTCCATTTCTCTCTCTTTCTTTTCCTTCCCCTCCAGACTATGGATTACAGAACATACATTAAAGGGTTGTCATGTGTATCTTTTTGCCTCTATTTAATGCTCAGTTCTAGGTTGGCATTAGTACCCTCGACAATTGTTAGCACACTGTTCCATTTTCTGTCTTACCTAGCCTCTGACTCCCACACGTTTGTGATAATTTCCACCTTTGACAAGACCTCCTGATATATGTTTCACTTGACCTTGGATATTGGTATCATACTATGTACATATATATTTATGTTATGCAGATAAATGCAGTCATTCTGTATCTGTCTCTCTCCTTCTGGCTAATTTTGCTCAACATAATCTTCTCCATGTCCATCCATTTATAGGCAAATTTTATAACTTCATTTTTCCTAACAGCTGCATAGTATTCCATTGTGTAGATGTACCAAAGTTTTTTATCCAGTCATCGATTTTCAAGCACTCTGGTTGCTTCCAGATTCTGGCTATTGTGAATAATGCTGCTATGAACATAAAAGTAGGGATGGTGTTTCCGCTGCGTATTTTTGGTTTCCCAGAGTAGATTCCCGGGAGTGGTATGGCTGGGTCAAATGGGAGTTCAATTTCTTACTCTATGTATCTTCTGGCTTCTTTTGAGGTTTTATTGGGATGGTGAACACACCTGCACAATGAGGGCAGCCACTTTCAACATCCGGACTTCACAGCTCATCAGAGCTCTACCCAAAGCAAAAGTCGATGTCTCTCCCCATATATATGTGTACGAATTGAGAGCCTATTACTGAGAGTATCCTACCAGCACAGCAGAGCCTGACAAGCTACCCGTGTCATATTTGATATGCCAAAAATCAGTAGCAATTATAGACCTCATTCCCATGATCTGAAGGAATGGTTTGAGGCTCTTCATGTTCCTGGAGTGAGCAGATGCCCTTGGGCTACACTAGCTGGGGACAGGACATATAGAGATGTTACAGCTGCCCACTAGAGCAAATCGATGAACAACAGGAAGACAAGTGATACAAGTGAAGTGATGGGTCTTCATTACATAGAGTTGATACTTTGTATCTACTTCACAGATTAAAAACATAAACCAAAACAACAGAGTACAGAGGATAAGACATTTACTCATGACCATATAGGCAGCTTAGATTGGAGGTGGAAACTTTTATTCATCCACACTTTGGATTCTGTTCACTGGGGAAGAATCCAGAAACATGAAGATTATATGATGTTAGCGTCTTTTAAACTCTAGGTCACTTATTATTGTTACCTGTTTTGTGTGCACTGATGGTTTTTGAGTCCGACATTGAAAATGGCTGCCATTATGGTGCAGGGGTTTCCTCTGGCTTCTTCTGAGGCTCTATTAGGGTGGTGAGTCAGGGCCAGACCCAGCCTTCCTTCCTGGATGCCTCATGATTAGCCGAGCACAGGAAGAGCCCATAGCAGCTTTGTTCTGTGTGTCAGTGTCTCTGAATCACAGCTGAGAGCCCTGGAGCAGTTTGTGTGCAGGTCACCAGGCCTCCTGGAAGGGACAAAGGTGAGGGAGAGGGACCCTAGCCAATTTCAAGCCCAGGTATGTGGTTCTCAAAGACTAAAGTCACTGGGCTTCCATGGAGATGGAACTGGGGTCCCTCTCTCCCACCTTTGTCCCTTCTGGCATGCCTGGTGGACCTGCCCACAACTGCTCCGGGACTGTTGGCTGTGATCCAGAGACACTGACACACGGGGCAGAGCTGCTGTCAGCTCTTACCAAGCATCCACTACATCGAATTAGTAGAAACCAATCACATCCAGAAATTCAGATGGTCAATGCAAGAGCAGAAATAGACCAGATTAGCCCATAAACCTAAACCCCCAACCTAAACCCTAAACCCCATCCTGGAATGTTTCATGAACCCCACTGCCCTCTTACAGTACTCAATGGACCTGAAGACCTGTCCTGTTACAAATGACTCTATCCACTGAAGAGGAGAAAAGGAAGGAGAAGAGAATTCTTCTAGCCTGACAGCAACTGGGCCTCCTGGGATAAATCCAGAGCCATGGCAGAGCCTGGCAAGCTACCTGTAGTGTATTGAATATGCCAAAAACAGTAACAATGATGGACCTCATTCCCAATGAATGGAGACGCTACTGGTACCTGCTCGAGCAAATTAATGAACAACAGGAAGACTAGTGATACAAGTGATACAAAGTATACAAAGTGATGTTTTTTAAGACAGTTAACTCATCATTCAGATCTGAGCCCCCTTAAGACTTTAAGAAATGGAAAGAAATGAGAGAATAGTCTTGCTGCAAGTTATTTCCCTGGACCATGAGAAGGGTGAGCACTCAGCCACCACATAGAGCTCTCTCATTTAACATTTGAAAGTAATTCTTTGTTTTTAATCATTTATCACTAATTATTTTGCACATATAAAGATACTTTAGTTAATTCGATTCAGCGTTCTGAAGAATTATCCCTTGCTAATATAGTCTTGTTGCTTCACCGGAAAAATCTATTTAGGTTATATTCCAACATAAGATGCAAGAGGGGGTTCAATGAGCTTCACAGTGAACCCCATAGTTATGTAAAATTCTTTAAAGTGTTTTCTTCATTTAAAAATTGATTGCACTTTTATTTTACAGAATTACAAGTCACTTCAATAAATTGAAGAAATAATTTGACTCTTCCTCCAGTCATAAGTGAGATGTTTGCATTTTTACAGTTGATTGACCGAAAGAAACAATGTGAGAAAACCATCGTGGCAGTTGTCCATATATGTGGAGAATTTGACTCAATATTTTTAGGGAGACAGCACTAACATTAAGCTTAAACAAGCTTAATTTTACAAAAAAATGTTATTTTGTTTTTTGAGTGAGCTATTATATATAAATTTCACCCATTCATTGCTTACTATAGAAGAAAGTGAACCATTCTAGATAATGTTATTATTCATCATGCAAAAAATTCCCCTTTTGTGGTTCTAATCTTATCTTTTATCAGCTATACCTTAGTTCATATTTGGGTAGCAGCGCCACCCCTGGGCTGGATTATAAATGAGTGAATAAATGGGTAAAGAAATACATTATGAATGAATTAGGTCAAGGATGAGGTAGGGAAAAATCATAAAAAGAAAATCCCTATTCAACTAAGGGTGAATACACAAAGGCTGCACTAGAGTTCATCCCGCTACAGGCTTTCATCAGAAAATAAGAACAGGTGCAAAGAAATGGCTTAACGCCACCCCTCAAGAAACTAGAAAAATAACAACAAAAAAGAACCCAAAGCAAATAGAAGGAGGGACATGATTAAAAACAAAAAGCAGAGTTAAAATCAATGACATGAAAAATCAAAGACGTAAAAAGATCAATGAAGACGAGAGCTGGTGGTGGTGCTTGTTTTCATTGTCTGAAGTCACTGTTCCTATGGAAAGCAATTATCTCTAAATGACAAACAAAAAACCAAAAAGAAAACCAAAACACAGCAAATCAGATGATTAGGGAGAGAGATGGGATAAGGAAAATAAAATAGAATTTCTTCAACGTAAGAATTTTTTTTTAGAGATGCTTTCAGAATAGCAAAGATGCTGAACTGCGTTTATAGTATATACTTTTCATTTTTGTTATTATTTGTAACAGTTCTAAACAGATGTACTAGGGATCACTCACTGAATGTGCTGTGTGATCTGGGTCCTGATTTGGAGCTCTGGGAGTATCCAAATAAACGGCCATCTCCAGATGACAGCTCTGCAAGTTGTTCGCTCAGGAACAGTTTCAAAGAGGGTGAAGATCATTTCTTCCCATTTACCCTGGTGCCCTGGAAGCTTGGAAGCATTCAGGGAGTGTAACACTGAGGCCCTCCACAAGAGGGCTGGTGGTAGGAAATGGGTTTGCCTTGAGCATCGGGTTGGTCTGGGGGTGGGGTGGGGTGTGTAGGGAGGGATGTGGAACCCAGAGCTACTCACCCTGTGACACAGACTCAACAGCTTGGGGGAGGGGTTTCCAAACTGAATACTGCAGGTTCCTGTGTGTGTGAGAGAGAGACCAAGACAGACAAAAAACACACACACACACACACACACACACACACACACACACACACATGCACGCGCAGAGTTTATGTGATCTGCTTCCTATGTCCCTTCAGACTGGCCCCTGCTCCATTTTCACTTGCTCACTGAGGGGATTCTGGGTTCTATGTGAGACAGACTCACTGTGAGCATGTGTTTACATTTAAATAATGTGTAGAGACAAGAGAAATAATATCTCTAGTGATATTATTGGAGAACTATGTAATAGTAATGATATTATTATTACTAGAACTGATATCACTAGTGATATACCATGGTTTCGCCAAATCCTTACATGTTGTATAAAAATATTTGAGGGAAAAATATATAAAAAGGGCCAGATGGATAGAACAGCAGGTAAGGTGCTTGCCTTGCATGTCACCAACATGAGTTTGAACCCTGGCATTGCATATGGTCCCCTGAGTACTGCCAGGGTTGGTTATGATTACAAGGGACACATTTTTGAATTGCTCTGGGGAGTTCGTTACTGTAGGGGGAAATTTCTTTCCTGGAAAGCATTTTAGGGTATGAATAATATTGTGAATCCATCCTGCAAATTCAGAATTCTAAGTCTACTTGCATAACTCTAGATAATTATGAAAAATGCTCCTGTTAAATATGCTCAAAAGTGGCTCTATTATTTTTATAGTTTTGGTAGACTCTGACTCACTTCACTGACAATGCCATAATGCTACTGTCCCTTTCCCAGCAGGGGAGGATGAGAGGTGGCCTTTTCTTCACCCATGTGAGCCACTGCCACGATTGTTGAGACAAGCTCATTCCACAAACCAGCAATTCTTCATCCCCACAGGAACCGGGGTGGAATTCTCTGAAAACGTCCTGAAGGATGCAAAGAGCTGCCAGATCCATGTAATGAACTAGACTTTGCAGTCTCCCGAGAGAGCCTTCCTCCTACTTGGTATCTGAGGCGCTGTTGTGTCTGGTACTACTCACCTTGGAATAAGCAATACCCAGGGTATAAAGGAAGGGCCGTATAGCGGAAGGCATAGAGGCTGGACCTGTTGTTGACCGTTTGGACGGGAATTGCTCAAGTCCTTGATTGGTTATTTAGCAGCTTAACTTATGTTACTAGTTATTTGGGGGAAAGCGAAAATAAAATCTGGATTTCAACCTTTGCAATATTTAGACAGGACTAACTCAACAAATCAAGTGAAATAAAGTATTTTGCTTGAAATATGTCTGGTGGAGGGTAAGGAGCACTGATAATGAAATTGGTGTTGGTACAATGTACACCTGAAGCTCAATCATAAATATCTTTGTAACTTTGTAATTCATAGTGATTCAATTAAATTATTTTACAAAAATACATTCTGAAACAGATTAAGAGGTAATGAAAGTGCTTCCATTAAACATGCCTGGTTCATTTGATTAAAAAAAAATAGGTTGTCGTGTGCTACAATGATCCAAGCAGACTATTGACTTGTGTATTTAGCTTGAGTGGAACACCAGCACAGCTCACAAATAGGTTATCTAGCACCTAATGATGCACGAAGATTCAGAATTATTGCAGGACCCTCCCCCCCCCATTAGTTTTATTCATATGTTTGAGCTCAATAAAGGCTAAGTAATTGGCAGGCCTATGAGCTGAGACTCTGGATGGAAATAAAATTCCACAGGTAATATTTCTTTTGTGCTGGACGATTCCTCCACACTCCAGTGCCTGCATCTCGAGGAAGCTCTTGAAGAAGTTGTCAGTGTCCTGGGAGGGATATTTACATTTTCAATATAGTGTGGGTTAAAAGGCCCTCAAAGAAAAATGGCATGTAATAACCTGGGCTCCGGGGGCCCGCAGGATGATGGGCTGAGTGAGTTATTTGGAGAATGTAAGGCAAATACCACCCTGACCATACCGCTGAGCTCTTTTCGAAGATGAGTTGGGGGAGAATAAATCATAAATAGGTTTCAAGGTGTCAGTCAGGAAATAAGCTATTACTTGGTCCAAAGTGAAGCAGTTGGGAACAAGAGTACAGAATATTGCATGTGGGGAGGTTTCTGTGAGCTCTGGGTACCATGGCAACCAGGCCAGGAGTGGGAGGAACTGTTATCCCAGAGGGGAGATGGTTGCCATCAGTTTTCCTGTCTGAACTCAGAACGGGGAGGCTATGAAGTGTAAGTGGATAATCACGGCGCTGGCTCCAGGCTTGACCCTTCAAAGATGTGCCCCTCGCAGATGTGTGAAGACCGTGGGGTCAGGGGCAGGGTGGGCCTGCTAGTGACCCTGCTTCGTGAGCTTCCTCCAAGCCTCCACTCCGGCTGCACGAAACCCACAACGTCTTATTTTCACTAGAGAGAACAGCGCAGATCCCAGTTTTGCCGAGTGCTTCTGGGAAGCAAGCAGAAAAGGGAATGAAGAGGAGATATTTTTAAATAAAACAACTCAGGTCATTCAAATTTTGCACAGAACGTGAGCTCTTTGCTATTGCCAAAGGCTGCTTTTGAAATTCTAAAAGCTTTAGTCATATACCTTATGATCTTAGTAACAAAAGGATTGGGGGCAGGAGAAAGGAGGCTGAAAGCCCCCTTTAATTTGTTCTTTGGTTCTTATTTGAGATAAAATCCTTCCCTCCTCCCTCCCTTCTTCCATCCCTTCTTCCTTCCCTTCTTCCTTCCTTCCTTGTTTCCTTCCTTCCTTGCTTCCTTCCTTCCATCCTTCCTTGCTTCCTTCCTTGCTTGTTTCCTTCCTTCCTTGCTTCCTTTCTTCCTTTTCCTTCCTTCCTTCTTTCCTTCCTTCCATCTATCCTTCCTTCTGTCCCTCATTCCTTCCCTCCTGTATTCTCTATCACCCAAAGTGGCATTTCCTTAAAAATATTTTTTGATCCGAAATGGCCCATATCCAAAAGGGTAAAAGCAACAAGTGCTGGCATGGATGTGGGGAAAAGGGGACTCTCATACACTGTTGGTGGGAATGTTGACTTGTACAATCTTTCTGGAAAACAATATGGACATTCCTCCAAAGACTAGAAATTGAGCTCCCTTTAGACCCAGCCATACCGCTCTTGGGAATATACCCTGGAAAGCCAAAAACACACAGCGGAAACACAATCCGCACTTTTATTTTCATAGCAGCCCTATTCACAATAACCAGAACCTGGAAACAACCAGTATGCCCGAGAACTGATGACTGGATAAAGAAACTGTGGTACATCTACACAATGGAATACTATGCAGCTGTCAGAAAAAATGAAGTTATGAAATTTTGCTATAAATGGATGGATATGGAAAGAATCATGTTGAGTGAAATTAGTCAGAAGGAAAGAGAGACATAGAATGACTGCATTTATTTGCATGACATAAATATACTAGGTGATCTTACTGAAAGTGGAAATTGCCACAAGCGTGTGGGAGTCAGAGGTTGGTTTAGATAGAGAAGGGAACATGTGTGAATAAATGTCTAAAGTTCTGATGCTAACATAGAACTGAGCATTAAATACAGACAAAAAATGCAAATGATGGCTTCTAAGTGTATGTAGTGCACTTAGAAGTGTACAATGTGTGGGAGAAGGAGGAGAGAGAGAGAGGGAGAGGAGAGGAGATAAAGAACCTGCCATTTAGGCGGGATGTGGGGGGGAGGGAATTGGGGACATGGGTGGTGGCTGGGGGGCACTGGTGGAGGGCGGGTGCTGGAACACTGTGTGACCGAAACCCCCAAGCGTGAACAGCATTGTAATTGTATATCTCACGGTGGTATAATAAAATGTTAAAAAATAAATAAATTCCAAATTAAATAGTGAAAAAAAATATTTTTGATACGAAAATCACGCCACAAGTATCAAGGCTCAGAATTGGTCATGTAAAACTCAGTGACTGGAAACTTTTCTGTTGTTTACAATCTCGTTCCATCATGGCATTCCCTACAATAAACAAAATCTTTCTGCTAAGAGCTGCACAAACTTTTTAAAGATTTAATTAGAAATACCTTATTGTACAGGGGTGGAGGGAGAGTTCAAACACTTTTCTCCAGACTTCCATAAAGCAACGTTCTAGTGAGGAGGGTTTTCCCCAAATGATCCTCTGATACCAACTAGGTCCCTGCAATTCCACTCTTGCACCGTTTCCTCAGCACCAGCAGTGACTCAGGTCTGCAGACTGTTCCCCGCCCTCATCTGATGTCAGTTAGAAACCTAGTTGCCACCTGACTCCTGACCCGTCTCTCCTGGACAGGAGGTTCCCAAGCCATGTTTTTGGTTAGGAAATTACTAATATTTATGCATTTAATGCAAAGAAAATATTTCCAACCTCCCCTTTCACCATCACTCATAGGAAAGAATAGAGAAAGGAGAATATAGGTAAGGAAAAACAAAACTATTTGGAGGTTAAGTGGGTGGGGGGCAAATGCATATCTCATGAGCTGGAAAGTCATTTCAGTATTGAAATTAAACCAAATACTGAAAACAATTTTTCGTGTGTTTTTTGAACTTTTGCGTATCTTGAAGAGACCACTCTGGCCATTACTTTGGACTGTCTTTCTACAGACGCTGTAGAGCAAACCAGCGTTGCCATGACAACGAGACCAGGCGGAATTAATTCCCGTCCAGTTGTCCAGTTAAACAAACTTAGCAACCCCTTCCAGGAAAAGAACAGGCACAGTGCTGCCTACGGGACAGTATTTGAGGTCCTTATGCCCAGGAGTTGTTGAGACAAGGCACTGTGTGCCCTACGCTAGCTTCTCTCCTCATTTCTTCCTTCTTCAGGAAAAATCAAATGCAACCAAGTTATTTCAAAAATCTGGAAATAGGGACCAGAATGATAATACACTGGATAGGGCATTTGCCTTGCACAGAGCTGACCCAGTTCAATTTCCAGCATTGCATCTGGTCCACCAAGTCCACAAGAAGTGATCCCTGAGTGCAGAACCTGAAGTAAACCCCAAGCACCACTGGAGTTGGCCCAGAAAAGCAAACTAGCAAACTAACAAACTATCTGGAACCCTGGAAATTTCTAGTGGGGGTTTTCCAACTGTGAAATTGAGTTTATGGAAATTAACGAAAGTATGTTCTGATTCCAAAGATAAGCCTGGGGAAGAGTCACAGATTCTCAGGAAAGTTATAGTTTGGGGACACTTTTGTGTTGATATTTTTTATGGAAGTGTGTCCTGTTCAACTGTCACGGGGAAAGATGGAGTCTGTGCTCAGCTCCAAGTGACTTATGTCTATCGTTCATTCTGTGGCAGGATGTCCCGGTGATCAGGAAATGGGGGTTCAAGTGCTCTGAATATGACACGGAAAACATTTGTTGGCAGAGTAGCAGGATTTGCAGAGCTCCCCTGTGTCTTACCAGCACGATCCAAAGCATGCTACTATTATCCCCACTCTCCTTTCAGATGGAAAGTCATCACAGATAACTGTGTTTCCTTTTCTTCTGGAAAAATAATAAAAACTTCAGTCATATTGAGAGAAGGATCACTTATTTATCATTTATTTATCAGTTAAATGTGTCACGTTCCATCCATTTGCCTGGGATTCACTTCTAAGAGTTTGCATGGTTCAGATTTGCGGGAGGTGTACATAAGTCTATGCATTTGTCAAAACTAAAATGCACTGACAGCGAAGTGGATGCTACTGTATTTTAACTCAAACAACATTTTTTCTTCCAGAAGCTGTGGTTTTATTTTTTTTTATTTTTTATTTTTTTAACATTTTATTATACCACCGTGAGATATACAATTACAACGTTGTTCACGCTTGGGGGTTTCGGTCACACAGTGTTCCAGCACCCCGCCCTCCACCAGTGCCCCTCAACCACCACCCATGTCCCCAATTCCCTCCCCCTCCCACGTCCTGCCTAAATGACAGGTTCTTTATCTCCTCTCTCTCTCCCTCTCTCTCTCTCCTCCACTCCCACACATTGTAAGTTACACTACGTATACTTAGAAGCCATCATTTGCATTTTTTGTCTGTATTTAATGCTCAGTTCTATGTTGGTATCAGACCTTTTGACATTTATTCACACATTTTCCCTTCTCTATCTTACCTAACCTCTGACTCTCATGTGCTTGTGGTAATTTCCACTTTTGGTAAGATTACCTGGTATATTTATGTCATGCAAATAAATGCAGTCATTCTATGTCTCTCTTTCCTTCTGACTAATTTCACTTAACATGATTCTTTCCATGTCCATCCATTTATAGGCAAATTTCATAACTTCATTTTTCCTGACAGCTGCATAGTATTCCATTGTGTAGATGTACCACAGTTTCTTTATCCAGTCATCAGTTCTCTGGCATACTGGTTGTTTCCTGGTTCTGGCTATTGTGAATAGCGCTGCTACTAAAATAAAAGTGCAGATTGTGTTTCCGCTGTGTGTTTTTGGCTTCCCAGGGTATATTCCCAGGAGTGGTATGGCTGTGTCAAAGGGAAGCTTAATTTCTAGTCTTTGGAGGAATGTCCATATTGTTTTCCAGAAAGGTTGTACAAGTCGACATTCCCACCAATAGTGTATGAGGAGTCCCCTTTTCCCCGCATCCACGCCAGCACTTGCTGTTTTTACCCTTTTGGATATGGGCCATTCTCTGTGGTGTGAGGTGATATCTCATTGTTGTTTTGATTTGCATCTCTCTGATGATTAGTGATGATGAGCATTTTTTTTCATATGCCTTTTGGCCATTCGAATTTCTTCCTTGTCAAAGTTTCTGTTCATCTCTTCTCCCCCATTTTCTAATGGGGTTGGGTGTTTTTTTCTTATATAGCTGTACCAGTGCCTGATATATCCTGGATATTAACCCCTTATCAGATGGGTATTGGGTGAATATTCTTTCCCATTCTGTGGACTGTCTTTCTATCTTGGTCATTGTTTCTTTCGAGGTGCAGAAGCTCTTCAGTTTCATGTAGTCAAATATGTTTATATTTTCTTCTAGTTGCTTTGTTAATGGTGTTTCACCTTTGGAGATGTCTTTAGCTTCAATGTTGTGGAGGGTTTTTCCTATATTTTCTTCAATGTATTTTATGGATTGAAGTCTGTTATTGAGATCTTTAATCCGTTTTGATCTGATTTTTTGTGTATGGTGTTAGACACAGGTCCAAATTCATTTTTTTACATGTAGCTGTCCAGTTTTCCCAGCACCACTTGTTAAAGAGGCTTTCCTTACTCCAGTTTGGACTCTTTGCACCTTTATCAAAGATTAACTGATCATGTCTTTGAGGGTGGGTGTCAGGATACTCAACTCTATCTATAGGTCCACAGGTCTGTTTTTATTCCAGTACCACGCTGTTTTAATTACTGCTGCTTTGTAGTACAGTTTGAGGTTGGGAAAGGTGATGCCTCCCATCTTCTTCCCAAGGATTGCTTTAGCTATCCGTGGGGGTTTATTATTCCATACGAATTTCAGGAGTGTTTGGTCAATTTCTTTAAAGAATGTCATGGGTATCCTTATAGGAACCGCATTGAATCTGTACAAAGTTCTAGGGAGTATTACCATCTTACAATGTTAATTCTCCCCATCCATGAGCAGGGAATGTGTTTCCATTTCCTCGTGTCCTCTTTTATTTCTTGAAGCAGTGTCTTATAGTTCTCTTTGTACAGGTCCTTTACACACTTGGTTAAGCTGATTCCTAGGTATTTGATTTTCTGTGGCACAATTGTGAATGGAATCTATTTCTTAATATCCCTTTCTTTTCTTTCGTTATTTGTGTATAGGAAAGCCACCGACTTTTGGGTATTGATTTTGTACCCTGCCACTCTGCCATACATATCTATTGTTTCTTAGAGTTTTTGGGTCAAGAGTTTAGGGCTCTCTAGGTATAATATCATGTCATCTGCAAATAATGATAGCTTGATTTCTTCCTTGCCTATCTGGGTGCCCTTAATGTCCTTTTTCTTCTCTGATTGCTATGGCGAGTACTTCCAGTACTATATTGAATAAAAGAGGTGAGAGGGGGCAACCTTGTCGTGTTCCTGATCTTAAGGGGAAGGCTTTCAATTTTTCCCCATTGAGAATGATACTCACTGTGGGCTTTTGCTAGATGGCTTTGACTATCTTGAGGAAGCTTCCCTTCAATTCCCATTTTCTGGAGGGTTTTAATCATGAATGGGTGCTGGATCTTGTCAAATGCTTTTTCTGCATCTATCGATAGGACCATATGGTTTTTATTTTTTCTCTTATTGATGTGATGTATTATGTTGATTGATTTTGCGAATGTTGAACCATCCTTGCATTCCCGGGATGAATCCTATTTGGTCATGATGTATGATCTTTTTGATGAGTCTTTGGACTCTGTTTGCTAGTATTTTGTTGAAGATCTTAGCATCTGTGTTCATCAAGGAGATTGGTCTGTAATTTTCCTTCTTTTGTATTGTCTCTCCCTGCTTTGGCTATCAGGGTGATATGCGCCTCGTAAAAGCTGTTTGGGAGTGTTTCTGTTTCTTCTATTTCCTGGAAGAGCTTGAATAGGACTGGCAGAAGGTCCTCCTTAAAGGTTTGGTAGAATTCGCCAGTGAACCCATCTGGACCTGGGCTTTTGTGTTTGGGCAGACTTTTAATTACTGTTTCAATTTCCCGATGGTGATAGGCTCTAAATTTAGGTATTGGAGGTCTTCTTGTTTCAATGGTGGGAGGTTATAGGACTTCAGGAATTTATCCATGTCTTCTAGGTTCTCATGTTTTGTGGCATACAGGTTCTCAAAATAACCTCTGATGATCTTTTGGATTTCTGTTTTTTCTGTTGTGATGTCACCATTTTCATTTCTGATTCTGTTTATTTGGGTTCTCTCTTTCCCTGTCCTTACAAGTCTTGCCAGTGGCTTGTCGATCTTGTTTAATTTTTCAAAAAACCAGCTCTTGGTTTCATTAATCTTTCGGATTGTTTTTTTGGTTTCCAGCTCGTTGATTTCCCTCCCTAAGTTTCACTATTTCCTTCCTTCTGCCTGGGTTGGGCTTCCCTTGTTGGTCTTTTTCTAATATTTTCTGCTGTGAGGTCAGGTTATTTATATGGGCCCTTTCTTCTTTCCTGATGAATGCTTGCAGAGCTATGAACTTTCCTCTTAACACAACTTTTGCTGTGTCCCACAAGTTCTGATAGTTGGTATCTTCATTGTCATTTGTTTCTAGGAATCTTTGAATTTCCTGTTTGATTTCTTCTATGACCCATTTGTTGTTCAGCAGAGAGCTGTTTAGTTTCCAGGTGTTTGGTTTAGCTCCCTGCTTCTGTGTATGGTTCACTACTATTTTCAGTGCATCGTGATCTGAAAAGATAGTCGACACAATTTCAATCTTTTTATTTTGTTGAGGTATGCTTTGTGGCTCAGTATATGGTGTATCTTGGAGTAAGTTCCATGTGCACTGGAAAAAATGTGTATTCAGCTTTTTTGGGATGAAAAGCCCTGTATATATCAACCAGCTCTCTTTCTTCCATTTCTTCCTTCAGGTCCAGAATTTCCTGGGTGAGTTTCAGCCACATCGATCTATCCATAGTCGATAAGGCAGTGTTGAAGTCTCTGACTATTATTGTGCTACTGTTAATGTCTTCTTTGAGGTCTATTAATAGTCGTTTTAAGTATTTTGCTGGCCCCTCATTTGGCGCATATATGTTTAGTAGTGTGATTTCTTCCTGGTATACATACCCTTAATTATTAAGAAATGGCCTTCATTGTCCCTTTTGACCTTTTTCAGTCTGGAAATCTATATTGTCAGATACGAGTATGGCCACACCTGCCTTTTTGGAGGTGTTCAAACAACATTTTTAAAGCTGATGCCTAAACTGTCTTCCAATTCTGTCTTTAAAGTAAAATTTTCAATTTGCAGAAAATATTTCCTGTCCTTTAACAGAAAGTACCTTTGAGGTCTTGCCCTGGAATGGTTCTTGCTTGCACAAGAGATCTTACACATATTGAAAAAAAGACCTATGCGCTATTCATTTGGGACAGAGGAGCCCTCAAATTGCCAGTCGTAATGGAATTGGCCTTTGAAGAACAGGGTCACTTATTATGTTGAAAGACATTCCCTAGAAGGTTGCAAAGTGATAACCTGATTCGGAGTTGTATCTGCAGTTGATCTTTGCATCCGGGGCTCAGTCTGTGAAAAGAAATCACAAAGGTCCAGTCATTAACAAGTCTTGGTACTTACCAGGTACCAGACAGAAATTCTTGTGTGTCTCCTTACGTTTAATCCTATAGCATATCTGAGGTGACAGCACCGTGTGTGGGTTATTTTCAACTCATAATGAAAGAATAAGATGAACCTATTCTGTGCATGATCATTTAACTAAGTAAAGGGCAGGATTGAAACTGAAACTCAGGTCTGCAACCTGGGAGCTCAGCTTCTCAACAGCACACAATTGGTCACATAATCCCAACTTCTCTGAGTTCAGTATGAATTGATTGTGAGGCTTACCCAGAGGCTGAATAAATAAGCTTCATTATCTTCAATTATTATGAATTCAGCCCACTGTTTGATAGCACCCTCTAAATAGCATCCTCCAAATAGAAATATTCTGCTTTCATGGACTTAAATGAAAAAATTAAATCCATCGCTGTAACTGTGTACCTGCCGCAAGGATAGAAAGCTGTAGTTGGCTGCTCTGATGTGAGACTCAAGTGTGCATAGTCCAAAGTTGCCACTGTGGTTCCCATGTTGGGGTGTTCTGTGGGGATGGACAGGATGTGCTGGCAGAGGAGTTCAGGGGAGGAAGAGATGGGAGAGTTCCTGGATGGGACTCAGCTCCCTTGAAATTGGTGTGTCCTCGAGAACTCCTTGGGTTAGGGTTAGGGTTAGAGGATCTCTTCTCTGTTTGCTGGAAGAGCAGCAGGGGTGGTTGCAGCAGGGGGGGTTAAGGGGCGCTTCCTGCACAGGAAATGAAGGAGGGGAGCCCTCCCCCTCCTGGGAGCCATGTGAACATACTTGAGTAAATAGTTCCTGGGAAAGTTTTCTGTTCATGGTTTTTCTTCATGGTTTTTCATGAAGTTCAGCTACTGAATCAGAGGCTGTTGCAGGGGTGCTGGGGGGGGTCTTACTCGGCCTGTAAGCTCCAGGTGGCATCCTCAGCCATGGTGGAAAATTGATTTGTTGACCTTGGAAATGTAGTTTATATTGTCATTAAATTTCATTCTATTACTTTAGGGAGATTTGAAACAGTTTCTATATATTTATTTCCCACAATTCTATTATTAACTTTTCTTTTAAAATAATCTCTGCTGGCTAGTGTTTGGCAAATATCTAACGCAAGCACAGCTATAGCCCATTACTACATTCTGACTTTCTGTTATGACAGCCTGGTCTGTAAGGGCAAAGAGAAGAAATATGTTCTCTTCAACAAAAGTAGAATGAAGTCATTCCTCTGTGCTGGGATGTGGTTTAGGTGGAAAGGAAAGAAAATCTCTAGAAGTGGTTTAAGACATTTTCCTCTGGACTAAAGGAACAGTACAGGAGCAAGGAACAGTACAGGAATAAGGAACAGTACAGGAGTAAGGAACAGTACAGGAGTAAGGAACAGTACAGGAGTAAGGAACAGTACAGGAGTAAGGAACAGTACAGAAGTAAGGAGCAGTACAAGACTAAGGAGCAGTACAGGAATAAGGAAAGTACACAAGTAAGGAGCAGTACACGAGTAAGGAGCAGTACAAGAGTACGGAATAGTACAGGAGTAAAGAAAGTACATGACTAAGGAAACAATACAGGAGTAAGGAACAGTATAGGAGTAAAGACAGTACAGGAGTAAGGAAGAGTACAGGACTAAGGAGTAGTACAGGAGTAAGGAACAGTACAGGTGTAAGGAACAGTACAGGAGTAAGTAACAGTACAGGAGTAAGGAGCAGTCTAGGAGTAAAGAAAGTACAGGAGTAAGGAGCAGTCCAGGAGTAAGGAACAGTACTGGAGTAAGGAACAATACTGGAGTAAGAAGCAGTAGAGGAGTTAACACACATGTGACTGATTGCTCATGGATCCCCAGTACCATGGGGCTCTCTAGCACACTGGGTGGCCCAGGTGATCCCCCGCTATCTCAGGGCACTGGTTCATGGCCTCTGTTTCCTGAGCACTTGAGGCATCCTTGCCAAACAAAATTCTCTTCTTCCATAAGGTTTTGTTTGCAGGTCTAAGAATTTAATTCAGATACTGCCAGGAGAACAGAGACCATTTAGCATATGTTTGGAGGTGGAGGTGTGGGGGGCAGGTTTCCTTTAGTTTAATTTGGAGCCTGTGGTTCTGAGCAGAGGATCAGAGCCAGAGCCCGGGAGCTGAGTTGCTCTCTCTAATCTATCATCCAGCTTCACTTCCATCATCCTGACAGGAGCAGCTGCTCGGGTGCTCCTGGTCCCTCAGTCCCCATACCCGGACCTGCTGGAGACCCGCCCCAGGGAACCCCCAACTTCTTCTTTCTGGGCTGATGCTGCCTGAGTTACCGCTAGCCTGGGAGAGAGACAGAGAGAGGGAGAGAGAGGGAGGGAACAAGAGGAGAGGAGAAAGAGAGAGGGAGCAAGAGGAGAGAGATGAGAGAAAGAGAGGGATGGAAGAGGAAGAGAGGGAGGGAAGGAGAGATATAGAGAGAAGAGAGTGAGGGAGGGATGGGGAGAGAGAGAGAGAAAGAGAGAGAGAGGAATGCCACAAAAGCATTCCTGAGTCTCTGAAGACGGATGACAGTTTCACGGCTTGTGTGCGGGCATTAACAGGGGAGTTAATTAGCCATTGTTATGACTGAGACTCAAGTCCATAATATTTCTTTTTATGGAGCTAATGTGTTATCTAGGCTAATTTGCAGAAGTTTAATAACTGGAGGTTTCACACCAGCATGGAAAATAAATCACACATGACAAACCCCATTACAAACGTCCAAACAATTGGCCCACAGACTGGCATCCCATCACTGCAGGCCTCACCACGTGACAGAGAACAGGGTCGCAGAGTTGCAGGAAAGGGAGCGGCTCTTTCCACAGCCTGGGGACACTGAACCCAGAGATAGAGGTACCCTTTGGTGAGGGCACACTGGGCTTTTCCTCCTGAGTTGGGGAAGTGGGGGACAGGGGGTTCAGCCAGCCCCTATTCTTGGAGGGAGAAGGATGCTTCTGGGGGACGGGTAGGAAGTTACTGTCCTCAAGTGCAGATATGGGGAGTCACAAGGGTGGCTGTCACCAATAGAGAAGCCCCGGGGTCTGCAAACACCAGGGAAGGGCTGGCTATGTTGTAATGGGGGCAGGGAGACCCCAGGAGCTGTCTGCCCCCTGAGCTTACATGGGTGTCGGGCCTTCAGGAGGGGATCCCCATACCTTGGCCAGCAGGACGCCTGAAACCTGTGGAGTGAGGCAAGCAGAGCTGAGCTGGTCTCCAGCAGGTCTTGAAGAGGAGAAATTCAGAGGTGGGTGAGCCCCCGAGAGGGGAGGGGGTTCTCCTGGATTAGTTCCTTCCGGGCTCCAAGTCGCATCACTGGTCCCTTGCCACTTCCCTGCAGTGCTGAGAGGAAGCGCTCTTGTCCCCCCTGATACTGGAGAATACTCAGCTTGTAAAGACCAAGAACTGGGCCTGGACACTCAGCTGAGAGCCCCAGAGGGCAGGAGCCCAACCAGCAGGGCCAGTACCTGGTTGCAGCTCCCAACTCCTCGGACTTCCCCCTGGGGTCCTGGGTGCCTTGGCTGAGTGTCCCCCAGGTCACCTCAGACCTTTCTCCTCCGCTTGAACAAGAGCTGAATGTGCCCACCTGGAAGTCTCAGTCATTCATTCCACTCAAGGCCAAGGGCTCAGCCACCAAGAAAACAGAAACGAGAGAGGGTGGTGTTGTGTGTGTATGTGTGTACATATGTGAGTGTGTGTATGCACGTGTGTATACATGTTTGAGTGTGTGGGTACATATGTGAGTGTGTGTACACATATGTAAACATGTATGTATACATGTGAGTGTGTAAGCATGTGTATATATGTGTGAGCATGTGTATATACATGCGTGAGCATGTGCATGTGTGTAGGCATGTGTGTCAGTGTGTGTATATGTGTGTGAGTGTGAGTGTGTGTGTGCAAGTACACACAGTGGGAGTTGGGTGTTGGGCAGAATGGCAGCCATACAAGTGCTGCCGGGAGCAGGTTTTGCTTGCTGGCAGCCAGGGCTTAGCTCACTGCTCTGCACACAGGCCTTCCCCTACGTCTTTGTTGAGGTGAAGAAGAAACAAGTGTGCCAGCAGCACTGGGTGTAGTGGTCATGTCCCTTAGGGTCACTTCATAGCCGCTGTCCATGTGTCATGACACTGGCGCAGTTCCTTTTGGGGAAGTGAAGAGAGGAAAGGATTTGTGCCTATCTTGAGAGAGCAAACACAGGAGTCCCTGAGCACTCCCTTGAAAGCACTAGTCATGTAGCGGGTGCAGGGCTGTAGGCACTGGGCCATTCAGGGGGCCCCATGGAGACTGGTGCTTCAACAATGACAGAAACATCCCTGTTTGGGAAAACAGCATTTCGCTGACAAGGAAGGACCTTGGCCCAACTCAGGCAGAGGAAATGGCCCTGCTGACAAGTACAAAGCTAGTGGAGGCAGCAATGCCACTGGGAGACCACACGGGCCCTTTGTCACCACCAAAGCAGCTTGTTCCTGCTGAGCTTGCAATGAATGAATGTTGTCGGAGGGAGTTTCCAACCCAGTGGGGCACGGGCCTAGCCAGATAATTAATACACAAGGAGCAAATGGATGATGGATAGCTTTTGAATGGGAAGCTGACCACACATGAAACCAATGCATGTTAGCGTGCAGGAGCGAACAGAGCAGGGCCAGGGCCTCTGGGTTTGAAGGGGCAGTTGAGGTGGAATGGCTTTGGCAGGACCAGACTGTGAGTGCAGTGGTGGGGGACAGTGGGGGAAAGTGACGATGCTTTCTAGGAGCAAAGGGATCACCTGAATTCGCTCTCTCTGGCTCCATCTTCCCCATTCATCCATGAGTGCATGGGGAGGCGTCTAGGTGACACGGATTCTAATGCGCATGCTTTAAGGTTCTGTGTCTCCAGCTACTCCCCACGTAACTGGCATTTCCCCTGAGCATCCACTTTTGCTTCCTCCTCCAAGTGTTATTTTCACACAGCTCTTTCCTGCCTTTTTTGAATGCAAATATGATTCACTTTGCTCCTTAAAAATCCACCAACAAATATTGATTGATCAAATTTAGAGTAAATGCCAAACTTGGCTCATTGGAGGGCCTGACCTGACAGGCTAGTCTCTGTCCTCAAGCTCACCCTTTTTCCCTCCCACTTTTGCAGTCCAGTGTGAGATACTTCTAATTTCACAATCTCCCCGAAAAAATCATCATAAGACCTTGGACATAACTGTTATTCATGCACAACCTCTGCATAGATGGTCCTTTCCATAGATCCTGTCCCAGTCTAAAGGCCACTTCCCTAAGTTTTCTCTGCTTACACATTCTAATGGAGCAACCAGTCCCTCTCCGTCACTCAACCTCCAAATGGTCACATCTGTTACTGAATCTTTATTGATCATTTGTTAGTGGCCTACAGGAAGACTCTCTTCGGTAGAATTAGAACACATGAAACAGGGCCCTGAGGAAGTTGGACAGGACCTGACATGCAAATGTTATTTGAATGGATTAATGATTCCCCCAATAGTTTTCACAAATTCACTGCACCGCCCTGAAAACAGATGCTCAGTGAGTGGGTAAGGATTCCTTACTGTTGCTTTTATAAACAAATCAACTTGGAGAGAAATAACCCAAATGACACTCGAGAATCACTCAAGGGTTTGTTTTCTCCCACTCTGCCGTTCCAACAAGCAGTAACAAGTGGTTTGCCTCCTCTTAGAATGAAAATACCTCTGGGACGATGGTCTGCTAGACACGCTCATCTACCTAATATTTTCCTTCCTTTTGGGATTGAGGCACATTAGCTCAGGATTTTCAAATTCAAGTTTTCGTGTATTGCTAAAAATAGTCACTAAGTGTATCGGCCATCTTGAATCTAGACCATTTGTCCTGCAGTCCCAGATCCCAGGAGGCGTATTAGCACACCTGGCACCATCAAAAACAGCCTCTCCCAGAGGTGGGACCATGCACTGGCTTCTCTTCTGGGGGTGTTTCATATTCACAGAGGGGTTTGAATTTGAGAAGCATCCACATATTGCAGAAGGCATGCAATATCCATTTATTTCCAAATAAACAGTAGAATAGGCTCATAATATTCTTTCCCTTTCCTGAGAAAAGTAAAAAAGGCTAGTTTAGTCCGAACAGTAAACAGAATTGTTTCTAAACCAGCCACTTGCCGCATCGACTCGACTCTATTCACGTCCCAGTCAACTGCTTGCCATCAGCTCACCTGAACATATTACCAGAATTTGAGGAGGAAGGAAAAGAGAAGAAACATTCTGCAAACTTTACCCAGCTGGGAACTTGAAATCCAAGACTACACTTGGAGCACACCCAGCAGTGCTTTGGACTTACTCCTGACTTTGGGCTCAGGAATCACTCCTGGCCGGCTCGGGGACCAACCAAGAACAAGTAAGTACCCTAACCATTGCATTATCTCTCCGGCCCCCAGAACACGTTTCATTGTCTAGATCCCTTATTTCCCTAAAGAAACTGGAGGCAATATAGGAAATTAAACTTAGATGTTTTAAGGGCCTGGTTTTAAACTTTTACTGCCAGAAATATGGAGGAGCAGAGTGTGTCTTCATGTATAGGTCATCCAGTGTGTATCAGGTCCCATAGGTCCCATCAGTCTCTGGGTCTCCCTGCTGCCCTTCCATTTCCATGGCCATCAAAGGTTTCAGCCTAAAAGTTCAAAACATCCAATAATGAGTATCAATACCTTCCTCCTCACCTTGCCTGAGGTGCAACTCACACACCCATCTGCCAGCCACTTGACTTTTACCTTTTAGGCAAACATCAACTGATTCTCGGTAAACATGTGGGTGCTTCCTGAATGACACAGAGCCACAAGAGGTGTCAATCTCCCGTCCCAGTAGCTTCTGGTACTTAGGCTTCTTGCTCCTTCCCCAGAACACAAGCTCAGTGCTCGAAGCCAGTCTCAATCTCTGGGTCTAGCTACCAATCAGGTGCACTAAAGACGAGAACAAACTTATGACTCACTTTTCCTCTTGGACAGTTGTGCCGAGCTTGACTAATGACAGAATTGTGATGAGGGTAGTCAGGGGCAAGAGATACAACTAGATTAGGGAGTGAGTGGGTGGTGATGGGCGGCAGGAGGAAGAGATAAGTGAAGAACAGACCAAGTAGTGTCTCTTAGGGCAAGGGAGAGATTTGGAATCTAGTATAGCAACAAAATCCCAATCTTAAGAGTGTTCATAAATTAGAAAGTCATTGCAATTTGCAAATGACAGGGGATAGCTATTTTGCAATGTACTCATGTCTTAAATTCATATAATCTAAACTGCTTTTAAATGTAGATAGTCTAATTGCTATCTACTTTTAGGATACTGACCACATGGAAATGGAATGCTAGCATTGGGAATTTTCACTTAGAAATTTCCAGAAGATTCAATTAAATTGTCTTGACAAATAAACCTTTGGCACAAATAAACCTTTAAGTTAGATTATTTAACTTAACATTTTTTGGCCAGGAATATTTTTTATATTCTTCTAATTTTAATGTTAATATTAATGTTAATGAGAAGTCTTCAATATTAACAAATAATTTCAACTTGTTTTTTGTCATATTTATATTAGCTATTTGAAGGCAATATATTCAAATTCTATTTCAAATACAACTAAGCTTTGCTTTTAGACCTTTAGATTGTTTATAGAACAGCAATACAAATTTGCATTGTGCAAAAAGTGCTAACATCACTGTCAAAATCTAGACCATAAAAGTCGTGATGTTGTGCTAATATTATTATTCATCCGAATCTTGTCATACCGTTAATAGGACAAGCAGTATAGAAAATAACAATAACTTGCCTCAAATTTGGGGCTTTCTTTTGTGAAATTATAGCTTGATGGATTGTTCAATTAGTCATTTTACAGCAGGCAGCCTGGCCCGTCACACAGCAGTGCCACGGCCACGAGTTCAGACATCACGACGTGAGGCTGAGCAGCTCAATGCTTGCGGTCTCCGAATCATCTTCATTTGTGTCCCATCTTGTGTAGGAGGGCTCAGAGGGCAGGACATTGCCTCCCAGCACTGTGCCCCGGTCTGCGGGCCATGGCTCTCCAAATGTCTAGGTCAGCCTGCTTCTCAACCCGAATCCTCCAGCCGACTTAACGACTTAACGTCCTCATAAATCCTCATGGCAACAGACACCTTCTCCCTTGCCACCATTCACTCTCCCTCCCACTGGCTCGCCTGCGTGTTGCCATGGTGATGCTTCTACAACACACACTGGATCGTGACCCTCATTGGGTAGAAACCTCTGGTATCTCTGCCTTCAGGATGCAGCTCTAGAGACTTGTCACCCTCCACCAGCACCCTGTCTCTCTGCTGTAGACTCCACTTAACACTCGGCTTTGCCCTGACTGAAACTCTATAGTATAGGACATTTTCTTTAGAAAAAATGGGTTTAGGGGCTTCTTACTCTAGGACCTTCTGTGTTTTCACTGCATCATGACTAAGAACTGTACCAAGGATGGGATGGTGCGAGGGGCAAGGTGGGACTTAAGATTGAAACACACTGGAAGGAAATTTACAGGAGGAATATTAGTCAATAAGAAAATACATATTATATTTCATTTAATAGAAAAAAGTATTCAAAGGAACTTCGATGTCATGGTAAGCAATTTTATTAGACAAGTGTTGTAAACTATCTAAATGTCTTTCCAATAGAGACTGACTTCAAAGTCTTTGTATATTTAGACAATAAAAGCAGAGACCAGACCCCTGTTAGATATAGCAACATACTCTGAGAAAAAGCAATCACATATAAGAGGTACCAGAGCAACAGTACAGCAGGTAGGGCATTTGCCTTGCACACCGCCAACCTAGGTTCAATCCTTGGCATCCCATATGGTCCCCAAGCACCACATGGAGAATACCTGAGTACAGAACTGGTCGTCACCCCTGAGCATGGCATAAATAAATAAACATAAATGAATGGATGAATAAATAGTCATGAATAAATAAATAAGTTAGATTATCTAAACAAGACGAGAGAGGGAGCTTGAGCCCAAGAACTGTTTACAAGACACTGTAGCTATCTCACGGTGACGGGAATGTGAATATTTATCATCAAAAAATGTTGCTGTAACTTCTTAAACATAGAGAGGAGTATGAGTTTAAATGTACAATAATAAACCTTAACTTTTAGGGTAGAATTAGAAACAATTTTATAACTAAAAATAATGGCTCATTTTCTTTTGTTGACTGTTTTCTCCTACAATTTTCTCTCTGTATTATACTAAGCACAGGGGAAAGCTGTAGATTACAATTAACTGTATTTGAGAAAAGACTTTCACTGTGAACTCTTAGCCACTCATAACCTCTGGGGGAAAATAACCATTGGCACAAAATATATCTAGCTATTTTTAATCCAGTCATGAATTTTGTTTGAAAAGCTATAGGGGGAGATTTTAGTTATTTTCAGTTATTATTAATATTTAAACCCATGTGGTCCTTAATGTACATAGAGAAAAATAACATTTAAACTTTTTCTGGTAGGTCATCTGAAAAGGTTTCTGCTGAATTGCCCTTCAGTTGGCAAAATTGCCACCTGAAATTTATTTTATTGCTTTCACTATTGGTACTATATTCAACGAGTAAAATTGAGGAAGCAGAAACTGAATCACAGATGCCTTTGGGGCCTCTGTATAAATATGAATTTCCGTGTGGTTGCTCAGTTATTTCATGGAACCAAACCACAGTGTACATTGTTCCTTACGCAGATATATTTCTTTATAATTGGGTATAGTGGCAACAATCAGATATGGAATTTCTGATATTATCACCATATTTCTCCCTCTCTCTCCTCCTTCACTCTCTCTTGCCTCACTTCCTTATTTCATTCCTCATTCATTTTTTATATTGAAACAACCTGACAAGAATCTTCCTTTTTTTTTTTTTTTTGCTTTTTGGGTCACACCTGGTGATGCTCAGGGGGTTACTCCTGGCTCTGCACTCAGGAATTACTCCTGGCAGTGCTCGGGGACCATATGGGACGCCGGAATTGAACCCAGGCCAGCACAGGCCGGCTGCGTGCAAGGCAAACGCCCTACCGACTGGGCTATCGCTCCGGCCCCAAGAATCTTCCTTTAAGGGTTCTATTTATCATACCTTTTCTTCAGCTTTCCTAATTCTGGTCTTTGTCCCATGTTCTGATATACCTGGCAGAGCTAATTTCTCAACCAGTGGAAAGATCTGCCAGTGGAAAATTTCTCAACCAGTAGGAGAACAGATTAGCCTCTCTCATCTATAGCTTCTCTCCCCATCATCTGGGAACATAAGAATTCTCCTTAAAAATCACAAATCAATCAGAAGTTATGAGGCCAGTTACTAGTTCTTTTTCCAAAAAGAACTACCAGTTCTTTTTCCAAAAGAACTACCAGTTCTTTTTCCAAAAAACGAATTGCTGTTGGTGCCCCCTCTTAGTCTCTCCATACTTTTGCTTTGTCTTATTTTTTAAAGTTCTAAGCCTGGAGAGACAAGCCTGGTTAAACATGTATCTTGCATGCAGCCAACCCAAGTTCTATCCCCTCACCACTCTTGGTCTCTCTCTGGCACCCTCAGGACTAACCCTTGAGCACATAGCAAGGAGTAAGCCCAGAGCACTGCTGGGTGTGGGCCCCAAATAAACCAAAAGCACATGGTTTAGTGGTGATTTCCAGAGAGAAAAGATTTAAGTTTTTAAACTTAGATTTCATCTTTCAGCTGTCCAGAAACTGTGTATGATAAAACTATGTTTAATGAAAGAAAAAAGTAAGTGCCCTACATGATCTCTCAAAGGCTGAAAAGGGAAGAAAATTTAACCATCACTGCCATAGTTTATTCCATAGTAGGCAGAACATAGCCAAAACTTTTTATAAGTACAAGCAAGAAACAACAAAAAATCCCAAAGCTACAGGATAGAGCATCTTTCTGTGTCATTGAAAATGCTAAGGAACATCGTAAATATTTACATATTAAGATACACAGTTAACAACAAACCTGTGCATTGCAGATATATTCATAGAATTATCTAATCCTCAGTGTGAGAAGGATAAGTATTGCTAATTTCTTGGATCCAAGATTTTTTTAAAAGTGTTTGAAGTGACTTTTATAATCCATTTTTGATTATCCAACTTCTGCTAAAAGTACAATTAGAGATGTATGAGAAAGGAATGTAAAATCATTAAGGAGTAAAGCTGATGGCAAATTACTAATTCATGAACTCTGAATGCTTTAGCCTTCTGCCCTTTCTATTGATTTAATTTTTTTAGTTTTTATTAAACTATGTTAACTAACAATTTAACTCATTTGCCATGACTAGTTTTAAATCTCCTTATTCATGTAGAAGAAATACTTATTCTATACTTTTTAGTATATAGATGTAAACCATTACTTGGTTTTCTATTAAATGCTTCTGTCTATGTATTTAGATATACAAAAGATGTGTGTGTCTATTTAAGCATATCTGTATCTGTGCATTTTAATTTAAGGACTTATTTGGGCTTATGCTTCTAGTCAGATGGTAGACTAAACAGAACACAACAGGCTAGGGGATGAATGGAAACAATACACTACACTGTAAATGTATCAAAATCTACAGAGAGAAAAGAAAGTAAGAAATTATAGAGAAATATATTCTCTCATATAAAAATTGGGTTTTCTTTGGGAAAGTGCCAGCTCTGATCTAAAATTAGGAAATTAAGCCTAGTACTCTCAAAAGGCCAAGAACTAAATAAGAGAATTTTTAATATGCATTTTAAATTGTGGACTCAGCATTTTGGTGAGTAAGAATAAAGAATAAGGGGGAGACGTTTATACCAAAGAAACAAGTCAACAAGGCATAATAACCAGTAGAAGCAGTTCAATGAAAACACTCTGAGTACAACTATAAACATAATGCAAAAAGGTTATAAAAATATCTTTAAAAATAAACTAAGGAATAAGTTTATTCCTTAATTTAAGCAGCAATATTATGTCTTGAACTCTCTTCAAAGTTCTTTTCAACTTTCTCTTACGGTACTTGTTGACTATCTGTCTCGTGCGGTATTTAGCCTTAGATGGAGTTTACCACCCGCTTTGGGCTGCATTTTCAAGCAACCCGACTTCAGGAAGGCCCGGCCCGGCACGCCGGGGGGGCCACGACCGGCCTCACACCGTCCACGGGCATGCGCCGTTGGGTTGAATCCTCCGGGCGGACTGCATGGACCCCCACCCGTTTACTTCTTAATGGTTTCACACCCTGACGGTGCTCTGGGGACCATATGGGATGCCGGGATCAAACCCAGGCTGGCATGAGCAGGCCGTTTGCAAGGCAAAAGCCCTACCCACTGGGCTATCGCTCCGGCCCCTTAATTGGTGCATTTAGACCATTGATATTGAGAGAGATTATTGTCTTGGGATTTTGTGCCATCTTTCTGAATAAGTTTGTTGTGCTTTGGGGGTTTGTCTTATCTTACAGAGACTCACAAACATGGGGCAGAGCTGCTACTTGTTCTCCCTGTGCCCAGCCGCTCAGGAGGCCCCCCAGGAGGGATGGCGGGTTCTAGCCCTGGCCTGCCACCCCAACAAGAGCCTTGCAACAAGCCAGATGACCCCCCCACTCCATGAGGGCCTCCATTTTCCACATCCGACTTCTCTCTCATCAGAACTCCACCCAGCAGACCAGCCTATCACAGCCCGGCTCATCGAGTTCCACCCTGCAGCAGTCTTTTTTTAAATCCGGCTCAGGTATGCTGGGCCAGAGACTCACAGACATGGGGCAGAGCTGCTACTGGTTCTCCCTGTGCCCAGTCGCTCAAGAGGCACCCAGGAGGGATGGCAGGTTCTAGCCCTGACCCGCCACCCCAGCACAGCCTTGCAACAAGCCAGACGACCCCCACTCCATGAGGGCTGCCATTTCCCACATCTGAACTTTCCTCTCATCAGAACTCCACCCAGCAGAAGAGCCTATCACAGCTCGGTCACACAGCCAACTGCGGCCATGTGGTTCATCAATAAATGCTGGACTTAGAGATGACTACAAGAGTATGCTACCTGCACGGCAGAGCTTGGCAAGCTACCCATGTTGTATTTGATATGCCAAATACAAGTAACAATTATAGACCTCATTCGGAATGGATTGAGGCTCTTTATGTTCCCGGAGCAAGCAGATGCCCTTGGGCTCTACTGGCATGAGACAGGACATATGGAGATGTTACTGGGGGCCCGCTCGAGCAAAGCGATGATGAACGGGAAGACAGTGATACAGTGATTATATCTTAAGATTGCAAGGTCGATCTGAAAAATGATTAAACATATGGGAATGAAAGACATAATCACTAGTAATAAAGCTTCATTGGTGCATTTACTGTGGATTGCACATAGATATAGAAGTAATTGGTGGTATTGGAGACAACGCAGGGAAGTTCTGTAGAATAGACTGAGCAACCCTGAGAACAGATGTCACAGGCATATCTAAATTCTCAACGTCAACAATCTGACCCCTACACCTGGGGATTTACAGATGGAATTTTTGAACAATGCATTTGGGGGTTCCTTTTTATGTAGAGGCTGAACTCCAAGTGCACTATATTCACATGGCTGAGTACACTATATTTACATCGGTATCTCCATGCTCTTTATTCCAGTCTGGTCTACTATTTGGCCAGAATCATACTCTCCCTGGTCTTTGGAGAACACTTAAAGTCATGGAGTGGAGAGTCAGTCCCCCCAACACCTTGATTCTCTTTCAGCATTAAGTGGTGTGTGCTGGTGTTGGCAGAGCGATTCTCAACATGAGGCAGCATGCTGCCAACTCTGTTTGAAGTTGCAGAGGCTGGACCCACTCCAGGTACCTGTTCTGCTAAGATCAAGGAAAGCAACATGCAGAGTGCCTGGCAGATTCTGATACTTACTCATGCTTTGAGAAGCTCCTATAGAAAGTATCTTATAACCTGGGAGAGAAGTGCATAATCTTCCTATATATTCTGTGATATATTCTGTGTATGTATGCTTAGCGTACATGGGCCGGATACAGACGCTAAGCATACATACACAGAGACACACAGACATGGGGCAGAGCTGCTACTGGCTCTCCCTGTGCCCAGCCGCTCATGAGGTGCCCCCGGAGGGATGGCAGGTTCTAGCCCTGGCCCGCCACCCCAGCAGAGCCTCACAACAATCCAGATGAACCCTCACTCCATGAGGGCCTCCATTTTCCACATCCAGACTTCCCCTTCGTCAGAACTCCACCCAGCAGACCAGCCTATCACAGCCCGGCTCATTGAGACCCACCCTGCTGCAGTCTTTTTTAAATCTGGCCCATGTATGCTGATCCAGAGACTCACAGACATGGGGCAGAGATGCTACTGGCTCTCCCTGTGCCCAGCTGCTCATGAGGTGCCCCAGAGGGATGGCAGGTTCTAGCCCTGGCCCTCCACCCCAGTAGAGCCTCACAACAAGCCAGACGATCCCCTACTCCATGAGGGCCTCAATTTTCCACGTATGGACTTCCCCCCTCGTCAGAACTCCACCCAGCAGACCAGCCTATTACAGCCTGGCTCGTGCCGCAAGCGGCTGCACAGTTCATCAAAAAATGCTGGATTTTGAGATGACTACAAGAGTATACTACCCGCACAGCAGAGACTGGTAAGCTACCTGTGTCATATTTGATATGCCAAATACCAGTAACAATTATAGACCTCATTCCCATGACCTGATGGAATGGTTTGAGGCTCTTTATGTTCCTGGAGCAAGCAGGTGCCCTCAGGCTCTACTTGCATGAGACAGGTCATATGGAGATGTTACTGGTGCCCGCTTGAGCAAATCGATGATGAACGGGAAGACAGTGATACAGTGATACAGTGATGTATGCTTAGCAGACCAAAATGGGGTCATCCTTTGGACATGCATCCCCAGAGTATGTTGGTGCTCAGTACACACAAGACAACAGCCAGCATAAATTGCCCCTCACCTTTCCCATGCAGAGTGCTTATCTCCCTACTGGAATTAGTCACTACCCAATGAGAAAACAACTAGAGGTGAGAGGTACCTGCTGGAACTGAGAAATATGTTCAAACTTTACAAAAAATTCTGTTAAGCGAGCAGCCAAAAAGAAATAACTGAGTTGAATAGCTTCGAATAAACTTCAAAGATTACATTGTTTTGACATTTAACAGTCAATATTCCATGGTAAATGTTTGACTTGCACAATTATTTCATTTAGCAATGTTCTATGGGTTTTAGCGTATCATGACAGCTTCATTGACAAAGGTAAAATGACAATATACCACTTACTGGTGTTTTGAAACATAAAAACATGCACAGTTGGAGCAGGAGAGATAGTTCGAAGGTATTGTGTTACACTGGGCCAAGGTCAGGTCAGTCCCTGGCACCTCCCATAGTTGGTCCCTACGGCCATCCAGTGGTGAGCTCTGTGCAGGCAGGAGTAAGCCCCTGAATACAATCAACGCTTGACTCAAACAAAAAAAAAAAAAAATGAAAAATAAAAAAAAAAATACAAATAAAAAGCAAAAGTGCACATTTGCTCTCCTGGGGCTGTAAGAGTGTTTTCAGTCAAGACAGATTGACAGGCAACACGGATTGGTTTAAGGGAATACAACTTGCTGCTCCCATACACTTACATATTGCAATGCGCTTGCTGTGGTGTATCGGCTGACACATGTTATGTTACGCATTAGTCATTTCTTGGGCTATGAACAGTTTAGGTTTGGTCTCATGGCATCTCTGAAGTATTTGTCTCCTAATTTTTAATTTTACACACAAGTGGTAACTCTAGTATTTAGCACTTAAGGAAATCACTTTGTTTTTTGTTTTCCCTGCCCCCTCTTCTCCCTCCTCTTTTTCTTTCTTTATCTTTCCCTGTGTGTGTTTGTGTATTTGTGTGTGTGCATGTGTCTCATGCGTGTGCATGTGTGTGTATTTGTGTGTATGCATGGTGTGTGTGCAAGTGTGTGTGCATATGTGTGCATGCATGTGTGTGTTTGCACACGCAAATCCATCACAGGTCTCCTGAGCATCACACTACTGATCTTTGGGACAAGCTAATTCTTCGAGTCTATCCTTAAGACGTTAGCAGCATCCTGACTGGGCCCATAGATGCTTATAACCCACCATCCCCAAGTTAGTCCAATAAAACTAATCTGAACATTGACAATCGAAATAGCTGCCAAAACCTATTTACCTCCCTTTGTCTGCTTCTACTCACGTGGCTATGTTAGAAAAAGATCTCCTGAGAAAAGATTCAAATGCCTTCTCACAGCTGAAGTGGTGATGAGTCTAGGAAAATTCCTCAGTACTGCGTTGGCGGGAGCATATGCTCACAGTGGCTGACTACAAGGTGGCTAGAACTTTCACATCTGGGCATGCTCCAAATCTCCTCACAGTAGCCCTCCATACCACAGGGAGTTGCGAATTCACAAGACTTGAATGTGAATTCAAGTCTGAATGTGACTTTGATGCTGGATAGAAGGAATGAGTTCTTGCCATGGAAAATCAAAGGAAGGAGTGAACTCTTGTCATGGAAAATCAAAGCTTTTATTTCAGTGTTAACTTCCCTAAGTTGCTGATAGGAATGTCAAAGAGTACATGTATTATGGAAGGTAATTTGAAAATCTATTTTAAAAATTTGTAGGTATATATGCACTTCACTATTTATATAGAGTCTTTCAATACTCTCACATAAGTAGGAAATAATGTATGTACAAAGAATTTTGATGAAGTGCTGCTCATAAGGACAGAACAGAGAAATCAACCCTAGTATTTGAAGTAAAACAGCTTCTTTAACATTAGATCATGCATACAAAATATTGTATCCCAAAGAGGGAATTGAAAGAGCTATGCTTGGAATATCATGCCTCACTCAAGTGAGAGAAGGAATCCGGAGTACCGACCTCTATTGATGATCCAGAGTCAGGGATGCTGTCTCGTTTGCCAAGGCATCGAAAATCAGATGGGCTGGACATGTAATGCGATTTGGAGACAACCGCTGGACTAGAGCCGTTACAGACTGGATCCCATGGGATGTCAAAAGATCACATGGCCGCCCCACCTACAAGATGGTCAGACTTCTTCGTCGAGACCCTGAACGAAAGGTTTGAGTCTCTTTCCTGCCCAGCCTGCTCTCAGTGCCTTTGCGTTACTTCCCTTTTTCTCTCATGAGTTTGTTATCTGCAGGCAATTAGTCCAAACTAAATTACTCTGCTATTACCCAAAGCAGAAATTCTTAAGGTGGTCTATTTTTTAGGAGATAATAATCTGCCACAGAGTATTAATGAACTGTTTCAAAAAAAAGAGGAAAAAAACTAACGGATAATTTCTAATAATAACCAACAAAGTAACTTTGTAAGCAAAATTCTGCTCACTTTGTTTTGTGGTTCACAGCCTGCAGTGCTCAGGGCTTGCTCCTAATTCTGTGCTTGGGGCTTATTTATGATAGTGGTTGGGGACCATGTGATGCTGGGGGACTGAACCCAGGGACAGTCACATGCAAGGCAAAAGCCATAAACACTTGTACTACTCTCCAGCCACAAAAAACCTTTACTTCTTCTTTATCTAAGTTTACGTATACACATATTTACTTACTAATATTTCCAATGTGTTATATGAAAATTGGCTCCACATTCATGGTCCATTGAATGAAGTGTGACTATGTCATGAAAACTGGATGAGGAAAAGAGAATAGTAAAAATTGAACAAAGGATCATTAAGGAGAACAGTTTTATTTATTTTAGCTTTCCACTGGATTTCTCATTTTACATAAGCAGTTACAGAGAAAATTCATTTAACACATGAATAAGAATATGAAATATTCCTAATTTTTTGTATTTACCCTTTACTAAAGAGCTTTATAACAAAATTTATAGCCATATTTATTTCCATGCATAAGATTGAATGATATTCTTTGCATTATTAAAAACTACACACAATTCTTAATTCTCTCATGGCAGTTATTAGAAGTATATATGTATATTATCAAAGTATTTGTACCTTGTCTTAATAAGAATAATTGCTCTTCATCTTGTGATGTAAGTTTTATTTTAACTTTAGTTATTTCATATATATAGAATATATATATATGTATATATATATGTAGAAAGTTCTAGACGTTCCTATTTCCAGTGCTTGAAAATATCAGATTCATAATGCAGAAGCTTACCATTTCTTTTAGGACTATGAAAAATTCTTTTGACTTTCAAAAGTGTAAGAGCATAGTAAATGCCTCCATTTCATCTCAAAAATAATAACAGTGCATACAGTCAATATTCATAGAGATATCTCTAAGGCTCTACAAAATCTTGATTCTCTGGTAAATCAATATTCAACCTGATAGCTCCCCAGAGTCCCAATTAAATACGTATTCTGAAATGGGGGTCAGAAATGAATTGCCTTAATTTTTTTTCACTGTCTTATGAAGACAAGACAGTCGAAGTTCATCAAATATGAATGCCTTCATATCTTGATTATTAAGTTGTTTTTATCTGATAACCTTTATATAATACATATATAGTAACCATCAATCAAAAATGTAACTCTAATTGATTCCGGCAATTTTTATATTCAGTGTTATTTAATACCATACATGAGTAGCACAAAAAGAAAAAAAAATGATTCCATAATGAAAGATTTAGTCTGAATAACAGAGTAAAACTTGAATGCCCTGAGATACAAACATGCAAGAGCGCTTTGTGTCCGATCTCGTTAATTTTCCCCACAACACTGTGAAGCAGAGACGCCAATTTGTAGGTGAGGAAATTGAGCCACCAAATAACACAGTGGTTTACCCAAGGTCACAGAAATGGGGCAGTTAAAAATGAATCTAGTCTGGCTTCAGGGTTCATGGCAAATATAGACACTATATTTTTTCTATCCTTGGAGCAGGAATTTCCATCGAAAGCTCATTCTTCCTGCAATACCCATCTAAAGCGGTTTCCTTTCTCAAACCTCATAAGCTCCTGTGCTTCCCATTGCTCCCTCTCAAGAGAACCAAGAGGAAAGGGTATTTTATTTTATTTCTTTTCTGAAAGCAGGGCTCCTTGAAACCATATTTTCTTTTCTAAGATTACCATGCCATCTGCACTCAAGTCAGAAATGATGCCTTCAAAACACTTTAGGGCCAGAGCGAGCACAGTGGGTAGGTACTTCTGCCCCTCAAGGTGTTGCAGGTGTGGCTGCGGTGCCCGCCTGTGTTGGCAGGTGGCAGACAGGAGACAGGCTTGTCTACACCCAGGGCTTTGCTCTGTGGGCCCTGGATGGTTGATGGCCTGACATAGAAAAAGACTGGGCCCCGGGATGAACCCAGAGCCATGGCAAGCTACCCTTGGTGGGGTATTCAATAAGCCAAAACCAGTAATAATGGACCTCATTCCCAATGAATGGAGATGTTACTGCTGCCCGCTCGAGCAAATCAGTGAACAACAGGAAGACAAGTGACAAGAGACAAGGCAACCCAGGTCCCAGCGCCACTATCCCATATGGTCTCCAGAGCACCATCAGGAGTAATTCGTGGAATGCAGAGCCAGGGGCCAAATTACCCACCTCCCAAAGAAGAAAGAGAAACAGATTTTACCCCTGGCTCCCCATGAAGGCAGCAGGTGTCCCATCCCTGTCCTGTGTCCCTTTAGCTCACCCAGAATCTACCTGCAGCTCTGTGGGGACAGCGCCCAAGACACTAATTGTGGCACTTTTCACCAAGTTATATCCTTCCAAAGGTTTGTTCCTGTTTCCGAGCCGCCTAGACACACTCCTGAAACAGCTGAGACAGGACAGGACAAAGCACTCCGCAAGCCAACCCTTTCCCATTGCTTTTCCTTTCCTTAATCATCTCGGGCACTCTCTCTCTCTTTTTGCTTTCTCCCTGACCTCTACATACAGATGCACAAAAGAAAGTCAAACTTTTTCATCAAAACTAATCCTTCGCACATCATATATTAATTTTTCAGGAATATTGGCAAAATTTTATACAATGATCACTGAGATTTATGGGGAAAGATACAGATTTTATCACTGTACTCTTTTTTAAAGCTTTATTTTATTTATTTATTTATTTATTTATTTTGCTTTTTGGGGTCACACCTGGAGACTCTCAGGGGTTACTCCTGGCTCTTTGCTCAGGAATCACTCCTGGCAGTGCTTGGGAGACTATATAGGATGCCGGGATTGAACCAAGGTCTACCATGTGCAAGGCAAACATCCTACCCACTGTGCTATCGCTCCAGCACCATCACTGAACTCTTTTTAAACATTTTATTATATTACCATAAGATATACAATTACAAAACTGTTCATGACTGGGTTTCAGTGCCAGTGTTCCAGTAACCACCCCTCCACCAGTGCATATTTCCCACCACCAATATCCCCAGATTCCCTTCCCTTTCCCCAGCCTGCCTCTATGGTAGGCACGTTTCTTGTTCTTGTTATTCTTGTTCTTGTTCTGCTTGTTGTTGTTGATGTTGTTATTGTTGTTGTTCTTCTTTCTTCTCTCTCACTCTCTCTCCCTTCTCTTAAACACTGTGGCTTGTAATACATACATTTAGGGGGCTATCATGTACATCCCTTTACCTACAGTTAATGCTCAGTTTTAGGCTGGTGTTACCATTTCCAATAATAATTAGAAGGATGTCCCTTCTCTGTCTTACCTCTGACTCCCACACACTTGTGGTAGGTTACAACCACTGACAAGTCCTCCTGGTCCATGTGTACTCTCTGCTGTGTGATCATCTTTACAGGGTAAATGCAATGCACCGGTTTCCATTTGGTATCCTTAATTTGATTTTAACTTGATGTAGTTACTTAGTATGAAGTGGAACTTTAAAAATATTAATTTTAAATCAGCCATTTTTTAAAAAAAAAGAAAATTTCAAAGGATGAGAATACCATTTGGGTCTCCCAAAGAGGAATCGAAAAGAGCCATGCTTGGAATATTATGCCTCACTCAAGTGAGAGAAGGAATCGGAGTTCCGACCTCCATCACTATTCTAAAATCAAGGATGCTGTCTCATCTGCCAGGGCATCAAAAATCAGATGGGCTGGTCATATAATTCGATCTGGAGAAGACTGTTGGACTAGAGCTGTTATCGATTGGATCCCACGGAATGTCAAAAGATTGCGTGGCCGCCCACCTACAAGATGGTCAGACTTCCTTATCAAGACCCTGAACGAACAGTTTAAGGTTCTTAATATTCCCCAAAACAACCAGATGCCATTGGGCTACACTGGCACGTGATAGGGTCAAATGGAAACATTACTGGCGCCCACAGAGCAAATCGATGAATAACGGGATATCAAGTGATCAAGATATCTTTTTAAACAAAAAAGGTTAAGCAGGAAACCTTGGCACACTTGTATCCATCTGTGGACCTGAGATCAAAAGGCACCATTCTGGGCTTTTGAATTGAGGCACTGAAGTAAAAAAGATAAGCAGGGAACTTTGGCAGATGTGTATCCCTCTGTGGACCTGAGATCAAAAGGTACCAGTCTTGGCAGAGTTCAGAGACTGAAGCACTTCCCTTGCCTACATCAAAGGCCAGCTGTGACCCCCAATACCACAGCAGTGCTATCAGGAGTGATCCCTTAGCACAGAGACAGACCCTTGAGCACAGGCAGGTGTGGCCCAAACACAAAAATAAATAAATGAATAAGATAAAGATAAAAGTAGACAAAGAAATACTGGAAAGAAGCAATCAAGGAAGGAAGGAAAGGAAGAAGGAAGGAAAGGAGGGAGGGGGAAGGAAAGGAAAAGGAGGAAGGAAAGAAGGGAGGAATAAAGGAAGGGAGGAAGGAAAGGAGGAGGGGAGGAAGGAAGGGAGGAAGGAGAGAGGGATCAAAAAGGAAGGAAACAAGGCAGGAAGGAAGGAGGGAGGGAGCAAGAAATTGAAACAAGAAAACAGTTTTTATTTTAAATAAAAGCAATTGTAATGCCAAGTCGGGGACTGCCCAGCCTGGCCTAGAACCACCCTCTAACCAAATAAATGCTTTATTTGGAGGTGTTTAAAAGAGTTTGCCTCCTGCTCGGCAAGCCTGGCAAGCTTCTCGTGTTGTATTTGATATGCCAAATTCCAGTAACAATTATATTAGGTCATTCCCATGACCTAATATAATGGTTTGAGGCTCTTTATGTTCCTGTAGCAAGCAGATGCCCCTGGCTCTACTGGCATGAGACAGGACATATGGAGATATTACTGGTGCCCGCTCTAGCAAATAGATGATCAACGGAAGATCGTGATCGTGATCGTGATCGTAATGCCAAGTAGGTGAACTTGGGCTTGAGTCCCCTAGAGGGTGGTTCTAGGCCAGGCTGGGCAGTCCCCGACAATGAAAGAAGCCAGAGAAGAGATCTGGGTGAGAGCGACAGTGACTGTCGGCCATAGTCCCACCTGACTTCCCTCTCCCTCTGTGTCTGCCCTTGTCCCACCCCAGGACCCCACCCATGCTCACCCCCTGCCTGTGCCCTACTCCTTGCACAGGCTGGGGCTCACGCGACAGGCAAGAGTGTCTCTGCTCTACATTTCTGGGTGTGACCTTGGGTTTTTCCTGAGAACGCCCTTGTCACAGCCTGGTGCTCTCTCGAAGAGGCTGACTGTTTTGTGGACCCTGGAATTAACAAGCTGATGCACTTAGCCTGTCAGGATTAGAGTGGAAACAGGTAGGAGAGCAAATGATGACTGCTGCCATTTGCTACATCCGGTCACTACACACAGCTCCTGATATTTATCTGAACAGGGAGAATTTGGAGGATTTGGAGCTGTCATTTCAAAAGGTATTGGCCTTAATGCACACAGTTTGGGGACAGAAAGTAACCTGAGTACTATGTGATCCAAATTCCTGATTTTCTGAGACAAGGAAGGGAATTATTTGTTTTGTGCTGAGCGCCCCAGGTGAGTTAGCAGCACGACCTGGCCAGAGTCCAGGGGCCGAATCAATGTGACAATCCTGTGACACTGTGACCTCTCCTGGAAGGCTCGCCTTTCACAATCTAGCTGGAGAATTTGTTTTAAAATCAGGAGGGAAAGTCTGAAGAACAAAGCAGGTTTGCAGAGAATGCATTCTGATAGGAGTTTTTATTTTTTTGTTTCTGTCTCTCCTGTAACTCATATTTTAAATTCTAGTTTTCTTCCTACAATGTAAGGCAGGAGGAATCAAATATTTGAATCATCAAATATTCAGATGTAAGATGTCTATACACACCTTGGAATCATCGGCATAAAGAAAATTCTGTGCTCCATCATAGACGCTCTTACCCTCTGCGGCACAGCAGATCCTGGCCAGACTGCAAATGCTCGAAGACAGGGTTGCTGCTAGCACAGGCTGAGTTCACAGGTCCTTGAACTCTTCAGAGAAGAAAAGCTTAAAGCAAATTCTCCAATACCAACACAAGCAAAGATAAGCACAGTGTTGGCTGGGGGTTGTGCAAAGGCAGAGCCTTCTTTGTGTGCCTCCCCCAAACGAAACTTAACTCCATGGTTTATAGAGCAGAAGTGGAGGAGGAAGGGACTCAGGGAGCACTGGCTACGCTGTGTCCACAGAAATGGGCTCCGAGTGGAATGAAGGCGTGTGTCTGACCCGGCAAAGCAAATCCCACAGTTTTCAATTCCGACCTTCCAGGCAACCTGTGCTCTTGTGCCCAGCCATCCCTAAGGTGACGCGTGGTGGCTCTACACAGGAATCTTTGCGACTGTCCCTCTACAGCCCGATGTAGCTCAGATCCTCTGGTTGCTGTGGCGTCTCGCTCCTCTCCTGTTTCCAGTGCATGGATCAGGCTTTCTAATGGAATTTCTTCCAATACATCTATGCTAACCTGCCACTGGGAGAGAGCTCCGGGCTCTGCCTTTAATCACTGTTCACTCCAGTGCATTTTATTGCTATTGCTATTGTTTCACTAGAGATCAAACCCAAGGCCTCACACAAAAGGCATGAACTGTACCACTGCCCAGTTCTCCCAGCCCCATGCCCAGTGCACAGTGTATGATTGTTTGACCGTCTTCATTGCCTTGCCCATCTCTCCCTGGGAACAGGGAACTCCAAAGGCACAGGGGGCTGAGTCATTAATCTCCACACCCTGGTTTCTCAGCAGATGCTTGGAGAATACTATGTTTGAGGGAAGGGACTTCCCAAGCATTGCTCAGAGGTGATCCTGGGCCACTCCTGGCAATATTTAGACGCTGCAGTTGTCTGTTCCATGAGACTAGACTCAGTAGCCCAGGGGTACGCGGGCCATCAGGGCCACTCTGCAGTTCTCAGGGCACTAGGAAGCTCTGGAGATGAAACTAGGGGCCTTTCACATGTGAGGAATGTGACCCTAAACCCTGAGCTCACTCCCCGGACCCTAGAATTATTGTTATTTTATATTTTTGTTATTTTATTTTAATTTTATGTGACATTGGAATCAAACCCACTGCCTCATGCATGCAAGGCATAAGATTTACCAGTGAGAAACATTCAGTCTTTTAGAGAAAGTGGAAGAAATTTCTATTACCACTCCGTCTCCCCTCACCACACACAGACACATTTTTTAACAAGTCAGGTATATCCCACCTTCCTCACCAAGTCTCATCTCCTTGGGAAAGCATTTGAAGGCTGCATTCCAAAAGAAAATGGAGTGTGACAGTCGAGGAATTATGTGCAAGCAACTCTGATACAATATAGTTTGAAATGGAGTACGTGGAGCTCATCAGACTAACATCAATGCTTTCTTTAGCATCTGTGTCAGAAACCAGTATATAGGTCTCTTACTGTTCTGGAGTTGACTATACACTAATGGTGGATCAAGAAGAAGAACGTTTTATGGAACAGGTATGTACAAAATCACATAAAGATGCTAATATAATCTTGGCTTACATGAATTGTAAGTAGCTGCATTCATATCACTGACCTCAGATGCTTCCCAAATTATCCAGGTTGTACACAGAAACAGTTGTGAGGGTTGGGAAAGATCCAAGTTAACTGCTGCATTTAACTTTCATAAAATACAAGTATAATGTTATTTTTATGATAGTGTCAGAACATCCATAAAATCATAGACTGCCCTCCAAACAATGCTACTAAATATGAATCAGATGTAACGAATTTAAGAATAACTCCCCTGCATCCACTAAGTATATATCATTTATTTGATATCCCAATCTATCCGGCTTTCCTGCTTAAAACTTTTAAACATGACAGTTTATTCTGATTTTAAGCACTATAATTATGACCCTGGTTCTGAGAACTGCAACAGAAGTTGAAAAAAAACACTTGGGGAATTAACATCAAGGAATCTTCATGAAGTAAAATCTAAGTTGAAAAGTAATGTGATGTCTTTACCCATATTCAAGAGAAAAGGTCTATTCGAGGGAAAATGTCTATGTGTCATTCAATGTAACTCATGAACACATATATGGAGAAATTCATTTTGTACAAAATCACCTCCTGTGTCAGGTTTCAAAAGCAATGAAACCTGGTTTAAAAAAAATTCTATTTTTAAAACAAAATGCAGAGTGTTATAAAGAAATTTTCAATGTATTTTTATTTCCCAAGGATGTTGGTACTAGTGGCATTTTCAGTACTAATTCCATCTTGTGCTACTAGAGCAGGTCTCTGCAGGGCGGGTCCTTGTAGGCTGGGTTTCTGACAAGCTGGGCTGGAGACTGGATTAACCTGTGGGCTGGAGACTGGATTAATATGCTGTGGGGAGGTCTTACCAGCTGAACAATGTGGATTGTGACACAGATCGCTGCCAGCAAAGTGTGGGGGTTTCTCTGGGCTCCTCCGAGGCTCCATCGGGATGGTGGACTCGGTTCGGAAGTTGCTCTCGTGGTCCATGGAGTGCAGGGGTTCCAACGGTGAAAGCTGGCTTCTCCTCTGCCGGGTGTACCTGTGTCACACCCAGGAATGCTTGAGCCTAAGACACAGGTACACCCGGCAGAGGAGAAACCAGCTTTCAATGCGTCGCATAGCGGCCGCCGCCGACTTACCTCCAAACTACCACAAATATTCTACACACCCCTCTGAGAGAGTCCCACAAAGTAATGAGAATATAGTGCCCGCATGGCAGAGCCTGGCAAGCTGTTCGATGCATGTTCGATATGCCAAATCCAGTAACAAAAATGTTTATTTTCCTGACCCGAAAGAGCCCTTAATACGGCAGCAGTAAGAAAGGCAAACAAGCAGTGCCTGATAAAATTTCAAGACTGTCCTAGGCTGCCAAAACGAAGAAGGACTAAAATGACTGTCTGTACTTTCAATGCACGTACACTGGCAACAGAAGCATATATTGAGGATCTGATGCTGCAAGCAAGAAAGATCAAGTACGACATCATTGGTCTGACTGAGACGAGGGAGGCGTCAGTCGCATCATGCTGTATTTGACACCGGAGAAGAATTGTTCCTTGGAACATGTGATGAAAGAGACGTCGGTGGCGTTGGTGTCCTTGTCAACAAGAACATGGCTGTCAACATTGATTCATTTGAATGCCTAACAAACCGAATAAGACATTACACTTGAGGAGATGTGGCCCACTGCCAGCAATTTCTATCTTCATTGTCTATGCACCAACATCCACATACAAAGAAGATGAAATTGAGAAATTCTACATGGAATTGGAGGAGTTCTATAAAAAAAGATCACACCTTCTACAAGATCATAGTCGGCGCATTTTAATGCCAAGATAGGACCGAGAAGATCGGCTGAAGAACTCCACATCGGGACCCATGGCCTAGAATGAAACGAACAAGGTGAGAGACTATCTGAGTTCATCATGTCCACCAAGACTATTCATGGGAACTCACAGTTTCAGAAAGCTGAAGTGAAACGTTGGACATGGGAATCTCCTGGAGGACAGTTCCACAATGAAATTGACCACATCATCTTCAATCGACGGTTTAGTCTGACCGATGTTGCTGTCGTCCCCAAATTCCACACAGGATCGGACCACCGTCTCCTTCGTGCAAAATTCTACTTCCCGCAACGGGAGAAAAGGCTGCAAAGTTTAAGAAGAGAACTCCCAGAACGACCACCAACTGGGAACTCTTTGGCACCATTGCGGCAACATGGGAAGATACCATCATTGATGACATTGATGAAGAATACAACCGACTGGTTCAGCACCTCCATGATTGTGCGAAGAATGCTGAGAAAGAGAAAGACACAAAAGGACGCTTGTCTTCAGAAACTCTTGAGCTCATTCGCCAACGTGGCAAGGCGCGAGCCTCAGGAGACCAAATGCTAACGTCCAAGCTTGCTAAACAGTGCAGAGAAGCGATAAAAGCAGACCTCAAAGACAGAAGAGCAGAAATACTGGAAGATGCAGCAGAAGCCGGGAAAAGTATTCGCACTGCCCGCCTGTCCTTCGCCAACTATAAGACCAAGATGACTGCCCTCCGACGCCCTGATGGATCTATCACATCTTCCAGAAAGGCAATGGAGAAGATTATCCAGGACTTCTACTCAAATCTCTTTGATAGCCACATCCACCTGCCCACATACCAAATTCCACAGGATGGATATGTCATTCCCAACGTTCTCCCTTCTGAAATCCCACATGCCATCTCATCGGTAAAGAAGGGAACAGCACCAGGCCCAGACAAAGTCAGACCCGAACATCTGAAGAATCTGCCGTCGGTACTCATCAATACACTAGCTCGGCTCTTCACACGCTACCTGTCCGAATGTAAGGTGCCCTCCCAATGGAAAACCAGCAGGACAGTTCTACTGTTCAAGAAGGGAGACATTCATGACATCGGCAACTATCGCCCCATCTGCCTGTTGTCTGTCATCTACAAGCTGTTTACACGAGTCATCCTGAACAGGATTAGCAGAACACTAGATGAAGGTCAACCATGCAAGCAAGCAGGTTTCCGGAAAGGATTCAGCACAATCGACCATATCCACACAGTAACCAAGCTCATTGAGGTTTGTAGGAAGTACAAGATGCCACTCTGTCTCACGTTCATTGATTTACAGAAAGCCTTTTGATTCTGTGGAGACTGAAGCAGTCATCGAAGCCCTAGTCAAACAGGGTGTTCAAACCCAATACATCAAGATCCTTCGTGAGCTGTATTACGGATTCACCACCAGGATCTCACCATTCTACAAAGAAGTGATCATTGATGTCAAAAGAGGGGTTCGACAGGGTGATACCATCTCACCAAAACTCTTCAGTGCCACCCTCGAGAACATCATGAGACAATTAGAATGGGAAGGAATGGGAGTGGAAGATAGATGGTCGGCAACTACACCACCTCCGCTTAGCTGATGACATCGTTCTAATAACACCAAACATTAGCCAAGCGGCACAAATGCTGGCTGACTTTGACCGAGAATGTGGAAAGGTAGGTCTACAGCTGAATCTGAAGAAAACTATGTTCATGAGAAATGGACTAGTTCCAGAGGCCCCATTCACTCTCAATGGAACAAACATCTCTGAATGCAGCAGTTATGTGTACCTAGGTCGAGAAGTCAACATGATGAACGACCTAAAAACCTGAGCTGTGCAGGAGGAAGAGAGCGGCATGGAATGCCTTCAAAGGCATCGAAGAAATAGCTAAAAGGACAAAGAACCTACAGCTCCGGGCACATCTCTTCGACTCCACCATTCTCCCTGCATTAACATACGCCTCAGATACCTGGGCCCTACGAAAGCAGGGATGAGAATGCTATTCGGGTCTCCCAGAGAGGCATCGAAAGAGCTATGCTTGGAATATCACGTCTCACTCAAGTGAGAGAAGGAATCCGGAGTTCTGACCTCCGTCGCTATTCCAGAATCAGGGACGCTGTCTCGTTTGCCAAGGCATCGAAAATCAGATGGGCTGGACATGTAATGCGATTTGGAGACAACCGCTGGACTAGAGCCGTTACCGACTGGATCCCACGGGATGTCAAAAGATCACGTGGCCGCCCACCTACAAGATGGTCAGACTTCCTTGTTAAGACCCTGAAGGAACGGTTTGAGGCTCTTCATATTCCTGAATCAACCAGATGCCATTGGGCTACATTGGCACGTGATAGGGTCCAATGGAAATGTTACTGGCGCCCGCTCGAGCAAATCTATGAATAACGGGATTCAAGTGATCAAGTGATCAAGTGATCAAGCTACTAGAGTACTTGGGTTCAGTCTATTGCATTTACACATTACCCTTTGTGGATGGAGAACACATAGGGGCCCGGGCAAAGAACATAGGGACCTGGGCTCCAGTCTGGTCTCCCTCCTTCCTTTAGGATGCAGAGGCCTCTCTGCACTGAGCACCAGCTCATCACAATGAGAAAAGTGGGTCCCCTGCATAGAGTGTCTGCCTGGTAGGAACATCTGCCTCCAGTTCCTAGAATGCTTCAAATGGTTTTGTCTGGAGAGTGGACACCGGCAAGGGTGAAGATGATCAAAAGTCTGAGCTCTGACGACTGGGGCTCAGTCTCTTCATTGCTGCTCTCTGGTCCATGCCACGGTGTGCCTGCAGCTCGAGTCTTACCGAGACGTGTTGGAGTCAGGCCAACAATGGGTTTCAGCCATTTTGGAGGTTTTACTTCCGGTTCACATCTCAGTGAGATGAGCCACGGAAAGGCACCTTTCTACAGTGACAGTATCAGTGGAGTCCTCACAAGCTCACAAAGATTCGACATCTAAGTGGTGGTTGTCAGTCTGTGATGGTGAGCGATTGGCTCATGGGCAACTGATAGGCTGTTTCTGGTGTTACTGTCCACGTCTCCATCTTCTGAGTGAAAGTTATATGATACAAACTAGAAGGTATGAAGCTGAAGGTATTTAGAATAAAGATGACAGAATTCTACACATGATAACATATGTAACAGTCCCCATAGGACTATAAATCCCATTGATAGGAACCCACAATTACTATCTACATTGACGGTAAATCTGAAAGAGAAAAAAAGGGATATAAATAATATTAACATTTTCGGATTTTAAATTTGTGTATAATTATTCAGTTTGATCTTGGGTAATTTTTCCCATTAGAATATGGAATTCATTTAATATATTTATTGACTAACAGATGTATTATGAGACCAGAGACTTTCTATATTATTAAATACTTTAAGGCATCTGAAAAATTACTAGGTACTTTATCAGGGGATTACATGATTGAATTATTTGCAAAGCCAAAATGTCATTCTTTTTTCTAGAGTAAAGAACATAGATCATAGGATCAAAAAAGCTTCTATTATTAGATCAGACTATCTCAGGCTTCTCCGTGATATTAAATGTTATGAATGTTTTTATTTGTTCCCAATTTTCTATGATCTCTTAGTGTTTTACAATATTGTTAATGATACAGTTTTATGCTTGCAATATTCTAACCCCACACCCACAACCTGAGAACCTCCCTCTAACAAACAACCAGGCTTCCTTCCCATCTACCGTAATCACCCTCTTCCTTAGTGAACTGAAGATCTGTTCTGAAGATCAATTCTCAGTTCTGCTACTTTGGCCATTTTTATTACCTCACTAACTTTCTTTATATCTTATGTATGAGAGAAATCTTCCTGTATTTGTCTCTATCCTTCTGAAATGTTATGATTCCAAGAATCTAAAAATATCCCTTTTCCTTAAAAATGAACCACATGAAATGTACTGAGGAATATATCATGTTAACTCCCTTTAATATGGGGGTTCTGGCCTTGACCCACCAACCCAAATCAAGCCTTGGAAGAAGTCAGAGGAACCTCAGCACCATGATGGCAGCCATTTTCAATGTCCGGATTCCACAGCTCATCAGAGCTCATCACCCAAGAGAAAAACCAATCTCAAGCCCAGCTCATCAGAGCCCCACCCTAGAGAGCAACCTATTTCAAGCCCAAGTATGCTGGTCTTGGTGGCTAAAGTCACAGGCTTCTGTCGAGATGGAGATGGGGTCCCTTTCCCCCACCTCCGTCCTGTCTAGGAGGCCGGTGGACCCACCCATGAAGACTCCTGGGCAACTGATTCACAGCTGTCGGCCGTGAACCATAGACACAGATATATGGGGCAGAGCTGCTACTGGCTCTCCCTGTTGGGCACGGCTGCTTTGTGGCTGCACGGTACATCAGTGAATGCAAAAACTGAGAGGTCCCATGTGACAGAACCTGGCAAGCCTACCCATGTTGTATTTGATACACCAAAAACAGTAACAATAATAGACCTCATTCCCATAACGTGAATGAATGGTTTGAGGCTCTTCATGTTCCTGGAGTGAGCAGAGGCCCTTGGACTCTACTAGCTCGCAACAGGGACAAGTGGAGATGTTACTGGTGCCCGCTCAAGAAAATTGATGAACAACAGGAAGAGATGTGATACAAGTGAACCCTATTTAAAGTGAGATAATAAGTTTCCCAAGCTACTAAGTACAATTTTAAATTTTCAAATCATCAGAAAAATATAAACTCATAAATGGATTCTCCATTTATGGAGTATCTCTGCTAAAATGTTTGTATACCCTGATTTTAATGTTTTTCAGGATGGTCAAATTTCAAGAGGGTTGTTGAGAAATGAAAATATTACATTGTTTTGTAGGTAGCTTTATACACTTTATGGCTGTAAATAGGCAAGTGCACACATACATATATGCCATTTATATGTTATTTGTGAAAACTAAGCATATAAATGCAAAGTCATTGACTAAAAGATTAGGAACTGTATTAATGAGAAATGCATGCTTTGGACCAGCATGCAGGTGATCTTGCTAACTCAATCGCATGTTCCCCTCCTTCGGTCACTTATAAAGTGTTATTCAAGTTACCAATTGTAGTCTAACAAAACATCCACCAATTTCCTGTATTAAAACTGGCATTACGACTCATAGTTCTCTCAGTTGACAATTTATCTGAGTGTCTTTCCCTGAGAGTCCGTACCCACTAGACTGATCAAGCCAGAAGTGGAAGCTATGTGAAGGTCTTTCCTCTATGTCCTTGGCATCATACCTGGACCCAGGATGGCTGGGATAGCTGAAGATAGACCAGGCACCTCTTATCATTTGGAAAAGGCTCCTGGGAGCCTCGTACACAGTAACCTCCATGGAGTCATCTTTCATGGCCCCTGAGTGTTCTGGGGCATTTACCTGAGAACTCCCAGCAGAAGTTGCAAAGTGCAAGTTTCTTACAGCTTACTCTGAAGTGTCACCCACAATGTCACGACTACCACATCCTCCTCAGCATGCAGAGCAAGCTAACGCAACTCAATATGGGAGCAGGGAAGCCAAAGGTCTGACGATCAGGAGGCAAGTGTCATTAGGGTCACAAGGGACACTAGTCCCCAGGAAGTTAGAGCCACCTCAAGAGGTTATGTACCATAAGGTGTGGCAATTAAGGGAAGAGCTTTCAGCCCATTCCATGGAATAAACAGGGTATATGAATTGCTTACATTGATATGTGAACCTTTGAATTGCTTCACAGAGGTCAGTGGTATAGCATTATGCTCACACCACACAGAAAACATGTAAACAGAGCAGAATTGATTTGCTATTATTATTATAATTATTATTATTATTATTATTAGTAGTAGTAGTAGTAGTAGTAGTAGTAGTAGTAGTAGTAGTATCTGTGGCTTAATCAGGGTAAAGTTGAGCATTAAGTATTACTATTTCTTATTCCTATAGGAGAGAACAGTTCAGGTGTTTCTTAGAGCCAGTAAAAATTAATTTGACAGATTGAAATTTTCAGAACTCTATTTAATGCCAGAAATGTGAAGCAAGACTAATGTTTGAAGGACGCCAGGTCTTGAAGCTATAGCAAAGGAAGGACTGGCTGATGACTTGGAAACCCAGAAATGTCACCTGCCTCTTTCCAGTAGAAGAGGCATCTACTTGGGAGTCTGAGAAGTGAGCTACCTGCTGCAGAGCCTGCAGTGACCAGGCTGCTCCTCGCCTTTGACCTTGGTCTTTGAGGGTAAAGGACCCTTGAATTGCTCCTTAAGTGGCAAAGGCCCCAGCCCTTCTCTAATTCCCCGGGTGTCTACAGTCTCTCTACATTTAGTCTCACTGAACAGCGAGAGAAAAAAAATTGTCACAAAGCACTTCCACGTCCTGGGCTGCCCAAACAGGTGGCCTGGCTGGTGTCCAGGAGAAGCCAAGCACCTTTCAAAGGCAGAAGCTGCTCACTCAGACCAAGCAACCTGTGTGAGAAATTAAGGCTGAAAAAGAAAAGACCCCACCGGGCTGGAATCACAGCTAGAATGTCATGGGGCACAGGAACTCTGGCAAATTCTAAGAATGTGCTTTGGGTTCCCTTGGGTCATTTTAGAGAATTGGATTCCCCAAGGGGAAAAGTTACTCATTTCCTCCTGAAGACCAGTGGACTGCCCAAGGCAGGGCAGCCTCACCGGGCAGCCTCACATCATCTCTTCCCTGAATGTGCTGGCCGAAGGACAAGGTCCAAAGGCCAAGACTTGAGCCACCTCAGGAAGGCCCTGGGGTCCTCTTAGCCTGCAGGCCCAATCCCCTCTAGTCCCCAGATAAGCCATTAGACAGATAAGCTAAATGGCACAGGGAGGACACACACACACTCTCAGGACAAATCCTAGGTCACCCCAGTCCACTATGGACACCAAGGGCTATTGTCACAGGGACAGTCACTGCCTCAGCTGGAGAAACAAGCTCTTTTCCCACTTACTTCCCTCCAGGACGGTTTCCAAGCCTGGGGATTCAGAAAATGGAGACAGTGAGAAGAGCAGCCCTCAGGGCCTCCTGCAGGGCCCCAGCAGCACTGTGACAGCCTGCGGGGTTAATGGACGCGCGCGGAGCTGTGCTCAGCCAGGACATTCCTGCCTGCTGCGGCTCGAGACGCAGCAGAAATGATCTCAGCTGTGATCAGGGGACTAGTTTTTCCCATGCATGGTTCCTGTGTTCCGTGTCAGTCTGAAACTGTGATAACAACTGGCATATGAGGGCCCAGGTCTCAGCAGCTGCTTCACTGAAGACACAGAACCTACTGATTAGCATGGAAGGAGAGTAGAGTCCACCATCCTTAGGGGAAAAGCTGACCTCTGACCCGACCTTCATCAAAAACGTCAACAGGTCTTAAGAGCCATCCACAATGCTGTGTCCTGGTGGGATACTGTGACTGAAGTCTTTTCTCCAGATCCCCAGTGACGACAAAAACAGCCATCAGATGACAGCCAGGAGACCAGGCCCACAAGCTTCTCTGTGGCACCAGGACCTTGCTAGTAGGTCAGAGCTGACACGTGTGCATGATACACCAGACCTGAGCTTGAGGAGAAGAGCAAACACTCTGTCACGCTCATGTCGCACCTGGTCTCCATGCTCTAGTCCAATGGTGACCTAAGGGCAGGTCCCACCTTCTGCAGCAGAGACTTAAGGCGTGAATCTGCAAGGTGCGAGTGCATGAATAGCGTGCTTGTGTGTAGATGTAAGAGAAGATGTGTATGAGAGAGACTGGATGTGCATGTGTGTGAAATAGTGTCTCTATGTCTGTGTAAGGGACAGTGCATGTGTGTAAGGAAGTGTCTACATGTGTGTTTAAGATACTATATGCATGTGAGGTAGTGTCTATGTGTGTGTGTAAGAGACATTGCATGCATGTGAGGCACATGTGTGTATAGAAGTGCTAGTGTGTTTTTGTGAGTGCATGTGTGAAGCAAGGTGTGCATACAAGTCTGCATGCAAGCACATACATGAGAGAATGTATGCCAGATACCTGTCTGCTTGTAGTGCATGTTTAGTGATGTGGTTGTGAGGTCTGGAGGTATTTCTGAGTAACGGTGAGTATGGGGGTGTTATGAGAGTGTGTAAGTGTTTGTGCCTGTACTCATGGATGTGAGTGTGGAGGAAACCCTGAGCGTGTGACAGTGTCTGAGTGGGTGTCAGTGTGAGGATTGTGTAGTGAGAATGAGGCGTGTAGGACTTGGGTTATATATCTCAGCACCCTTCCAGGAACACAGGGACCCTGGCACTCTGATCCTGGCACATGCTTGACTAGAAAAATCTCTGAGTGCCAGAAGCCTAAAACAAGGCACGCCACGCTTCCAGTGGAGGGGTACATTCTGCGTGTCGCTCATTCTGTTGCTCAGGGAAGAGAGCGGAGCCTGCAGCTTTGAGTTCTGCCTTCTCCAACTAAGAGACGGGCGCTCACTCTCCCTGTCCAGTGGGGAGCCGACTCACTGCACATGGAACTGTCCACCGCTCACCTCAGAGCCCCTTGTGAGAGCACCCTCTTACCATATATCTGTCCAGCAGTGGCAGATTCGGTTTCCCTTACAGTCTCACTATGGACGAATTTCTATTCCATGATGTTGAGCAAATTCAGAGGCCTCGGTCTATATTCAGTTCACTCTGCCATGACCCGGGACATGACATTTAGAGAAAAGAGTCAGCACGGCCAGAGGTCTCCTAAACTCCAGAGAGAACCCCACCGTACTTGGGTGGCACTGCCTGTCTTTCCCTTATGCAAATACATGTAGCTTCTGCTGCTGACTGGTAGCAGCAGTATGAGGGGGCACTCCCTATTGGCACAGCTCTACCCACTGCGGCAGACCGCCTGACTTTGTTCTTCATGGATTTTTGGGTTTGTGACTGCCCTGGTTTTCAGATTAAACCCAGAGCCAAAGAGAAAATTCTTGGTGATAGTGAGAGGTGCTTTACTGTCATTGCGAACACCTCAGGGAGCCAAGATATTTCATTTCTGAGAATGGCACCTCTAGACTTTGCCTGGAGCCTTTCTTACTGATTAAAAATAGAAACCCAGGAGGAATATTAAAGGTCCTTGATGAAAGACTGTGGGGAGACAGTACAGTTCCTCTGACCCCTCCGGGAGGATTAACTGGGTCGCTCTAGAGAGCGTGTCTACCCCTACTGTAAAACACTCTCGAGCAGCGCTGCTTCCCTCTGGCCTCGGACTGGCCTAACATTCTTAACTATTTGGCCAAGAGGGAAAAAATGAAAACCAAGAGTCCACCCTATCTCTAAAATGCTCTCTTTCTCTTCAGGGAGTTGAGGACAAGTGTTTCATTTTAGTCTACTTTGATTTATTATCTAGTGAAAAGAACACAATTTATTGAAGAAACTAGTCTTAAGAAACTAATTCATCAATGTAAAGTTTAGGTTTTTTAAAAATCAGATTTTGAAAACTATATATTCCAGAGTTGTGATGTTTTAAGGAAATGGAGTGCTTTTAGCAAACACTCCAAACAAATTGTGTGTTCTGGTATGGTTGAAAAAAATTTATTTTAGAATAGATCTAGAATGTCAGGTATCCCCCAATATAAACACTAAGTGAAGAAAAGAGGGAGTCACATCCAGATTTACCAACGTAAACAATAAAAGGAAAAACACAGAAGGCAAACAGAACAATCGAATTGCCATGTAATGAATTACAAGTACACCCTCCCCAACAAAATAGATCGTATTTATTAAAATGGAATTCCTTTAAGAAAATTGGATGGCCTAAACTTTGCACCATTATTTTGTCTTCTGTCACTGTCTCCATGTTATTTCGAAGCAGTGAATTCAGAGTGCATGGGGACAGACTCCGCCCTGACTCCGTCCTGTCCTAACTCTGGGGAAGCAAGACTAGAGGCAAATTTGCTCCCTTTCTTTCTGCCGGTGCATTTTAAGGCAAAAATTGCTTGGTGAAAGGGGAATTCTGCTTCTTAGGTATTCCAGTTGCTTTGAAGAAAAGATAGCTACAATGAAGAGCTGCTGTATTGGTTTTATTATTGCCATCATGCAACAACAAAATTAAGAGACTCCACCCAGACTCACTAGTGTCTCCAATTCCTGTGCACCTTTGGACAGGTCCTTTAGCTTCCCTAGAACACCTGAATTTTCTGGCTTGTGAATGCTTTTTTCTTGAAATGCAAAGTGAAGTCTCTCTCACTTTCTGTCTCTCTGAAATTCTCCAGTCTGTTTCTCTGCCTCAGAGAAAGGTTTGTGTTTTTAGGGCCCTTGTGAGCATGTTGGCACAACTGGGTAATTTCAGCTCATTGCCCTTCTTTCAGAAGAATTGTGACTCTATTTTTTATGCACATCAATCTATATGTGCACATGGGGGGGGGGGGGGGTATGTTTGTATCACACTCATATGAGTACCACCATATTGAATTATGAGATAATGGTCAATGGATTTATGGATTTTTCATATCCATATCAATGACATCAATTTTTGTGTTTTGTTCCTCCTTTTCCTGCTTTTTGATATTTGTTATTTTGTTTTTTCTGTAGTTTGTTTTAATAGCTACCCTTTATTATCAGTAATTAGAATAATTGTTCAATTATAGGAGGCAACTCTTATTCTGACACTCTTCTACTGCTATCCCTCAAAAGCAAAGAAAAACTTACCAGTAATGGAATGACTCTTAGATCCATAGCAGAGCTATCAAATAAAATCCCCTATGAGCCAGAAAGGAATGGCATGGTAGAGCCAACACGTTGAATGGAATAGATGTACCATACTACTCTAAATGACTTTAGGACTTTTGTAATGTACAAGACCTTATCTCTCAACTCAAGCACCATAATTATTTATCTTTATAATGCATCACATATTTATGAGGATGAGCCCTTTATTTTTGTATCAATTTGATAGTCATATTGCAAGCAAAATTAATTTCTAAGAAATGTACTCCAAGATAGATTAGCAAAATATAGGTAATGCAAACCAAGGTCAAAGGCTAAACCCTGATGATTCAGGAAATTTTATTCTCATTTTATGATTACAGCATAAGAAATGACCTAGAAAAATACAAATATAAGGATTCCTATTAAGTACAAGTATATGAGGTTTTGCTTAGGCCAGAGAAAGTATGCAAATATACTTAAAGGCCTTGGTGATTTAAATTGTTCTAGTAATTGGTCACAGTTAACAACAGAGGAAAAAGGTTTTCTTGTCATTTGTGGTAAAAATGAATTGGTGGTCAGCATAATACCGGTTGCACTTTTTGAATTTCTTTTATAAAACAAATTCATTCTTAAAAGTCAATTTGCAATTTCTTTCCAAAACAAAATCTGACTTTAGTTCATTTTTCATAGTAAGTTTCTACTGTAAGATAAATTCAAAGGGGAAAAATTGCCTCAATTCTGTTTCTCCTAATTCATTGCATTGTGAAGGCAAACATTTCCGTACAAAGAAAATTACAGCATTGAAGGCTACATGAAAAGAAGCCTTGAAAAGAAAAGAACAGAGAGGAAATATTAACTCTAGGAAACCCAATCTGAACCAATACAATATATTGGAGTCTTTCATTTATGGTCTTCCCAAGTCATTTGTAAAAATGATCTACAAACTACCTTTAGTACTTTGGAAAGGAATTCAGTGGGTTCTGCACACTCCGGAGGAAAGTCCAAAGTTTGGGCTGAGCTTTAGTGCCAGGCTTGTCACCTGGCTTGGCCTCAGAGTGTCTGCCAGCTTGAGAGGCATCATCCACGTGCATGACGTCAGAGTGACGTCACCCAGCATGATGGGCAGATCTTTGGCTGCTGCCTCCCTTATGGGAATGAGACCCACAGAGCACCCCATGGCCCAGGCACAGGCTTGACTCTCCCCAGCAGAACAGTGGTGCCGAGCCCTGGTGCCCGGATCGGGGTGAGAGGTTGGGAGGGGGCCCTGTCTATGATTCCTCCTGTTTGGAAGTGCTAAGATGCGCAGGGAACCCCAGAAACAGACACTCTCTTTCCCCAATAAGGTTGACATAAGACAGGCAGTTGTCCCCCAAAGAGTGTGGAGGGAGGGAGTGTCTGCCGTTCTCTGCACAGCTCCTGCTCCTACTCTGGGACAGGTGGGGATAAGCCAGAATTAAGGGGACCCCTTCCCAGAAGGAGGAATCAGACTGAGACTGCGAAGTACTCCCTGACTCATGTCCTTAGGTGAGACACCCCCTGGCCTTGCCTTTGGTCCCAAGAATAACCAGCCACCTCATGTGGCACAAGCTTCTTGATTCTGAGAGTTCCTCCCCTCCTGCACCAATGCAGGCACCGTTAATTCTGTGGGTTAAGTCAAAGAGCTCAAATATATAAAATGCCTGGCAGATACCTAATAAAAATCACCACTCTGGGCCAAACATGTCTGTGTTCACTATGGTTGAGTCATCACTAATCATCTCCATCTGACTGCCCACACTCACGCTGCAGTGCCGCACAACCCATCTGTCTGTGGCGACTCTGAGAGAATCCAAATCCTCAGCATAAGAATTATGGAGGGTCTTCACTCAACTGCATAGATGTGCAATAAGATTATGGCTGGACGCTAGAAACTGATGCACGGTCACCCATAGGTGTGAAGTACTAACCCCCATTGGCCAGAGGAAGCACTTCCTTTTGGAGGTGGTTCTCCCAGAAGTGTCTTTAATCTGACTCGTGCTCAGGTAGAGACTCTGCGTGCTCCCTGGTCTCTCTTCTGGGTGGCCATCTGTGAACACAAAAGCAGACGGACTCTCAACAGATGCTGAATCTGTCAGCAGGGGATGGTGGACTTGCCAAACTCCAGAAGTATGTTCATAAGCCACAGTCTGAATAGACTCAGACCCCTCCTTCCATTTGTATTTCTCCGATATCAACTCTAGTGTGTGTCTCTACACAGGTTCTTAGTCTCTACAGCAAGCTCATTCATTTACTTATTTATTTAATTTAGGTTTGGGGGCCAGACCTGACCGGACTTATTCCAGCTCTCTACTCAGGATTCACTCCTGGCAATTCTTAGGGGACCATATACTGAGCCAAGCATTGAGCCCAAGTTGGTCATATGCAAGGAAACTACCTTGCCCACTGTACCGTTTCTTCAGCCCCATCATGCAAATAAATGCCACAGCTTCCCTTTGATTCAAGGTGGTCTAAGCTCTGCCTTACCCTGAAACTTATCCAACACATTCTCCTCCTAGAATCCTGGGCTCCAACCATCCTTGCTTGGCTTAGGTCAGGTCTTCCAAGTCCCTTTCTCTGAACTTTCTTTGCCCTACAGTCTGCCTCCCTTCTCCTGTACTCTGATGAAATTTTAATAATTTTTTACCCAATTGGATATTATCAGGCTTAGCATAGACATGACCTTCTCAGGAAAGCCTTCCTTTGCCTCTCAATGCTGGACCATAATTTTATATTGAAGTACCAGTTAACTCATCCATGATGGTATTAAGGAGTGTCGGGGCGCTCCGGGTCCCCGACAGTGCCGGGAAGCGAGTTCCCTTCTACCTCCGAAGCCGGGCGAGGAATGGATGAGCACTCAGGGATCCGATGAGGTTTTAAAAGACTTTACTTATCACAGGTTCAGGCATACAAATCAGCAAAAGGGAAAAACCCCGATGCTTAGGATTCCAGGCTAGAACCCCAGCCACGTGTAGGCCAAGATGGCGACCACCACGTGCAAAGGCTTTGGGAAAGGAGAAGAACACTTCCAAGCAGGGCGACTGCTCACAGCGAGCACAGCCCCCAAAGAAGCGCGGGAGAGTGAAAACCGGCTAGTTTATATCCCTTCAACTCAGACCTTCCTCCCATTGTTATGGAAAGCAGGGAGTGTTAAATGTCCTTAGATAATCCCTCCCTGCACCTCACCTAGGCCCTTTAGTGTGCTAATGCAGCGGCCCTTAAAGGATTCCTGCAACAACTCCCCTGATTAGTTTACTAATAAAAATTGAAAAGGTAAGAAATATTTAGTAATGTACAGAAAATTAAGATAAGAAAAAACAATTCGAATTACAAAATGACAATACATGTTACTTTAGGATCCTAACTTGTTTTTGGACCCAAAGCAAAGTTCAAGACAAAGTGTTTTTAGCTGTCTGATTATAACGGACTATAGTTTGCACTGTCCATAATTTGTGAGAGTCAATTTGCTATATTTTATGTAAAGTCTGTGGGGCTACTTCTGGAACAGCAATAGCGGTGATCATATAAGTATGAGTCTCTGGAGAGCAGCAATCAGGAACTCGTTGAATTGTCAGGAAACTGGATCGGGTCTCAGGAACACTGGAACAAGTATCTCGAATTCTGGAACAGGAGTCTTGAGTGCTGGAACAGGTGTCCGGAACATCGGTGTGGTATCTTGAACTCTGGAACAGGAGTCTTGAGCGCTGGAGCAGGTGTCCGGAACATCGGTGTGATATCTTGAACTCTGGAACGGGAGTCTTGAGCGCTGGAGCAGGTGTCTGGAACATCGGTGTGGGCGTCTTGCAGGGCTTCTTCAGCAAGGGAACATTGGCACCGGTAACTGTACCTGTAGCTTAGGCGAGACAAAAACACTTTTCGAGGTTAATCACAAGTAGGGATTTTAAGGCCTTGTAGGGATCCAAGTTTGGGATGGAGAGAAGAATATAAAGAAGCTCCAACATGGGTGGAGCAGGGAAATAAGTATGAGAATTGATGATTTTAAAATTGATAAATCTAGTGGATCAGCAGTGGAGTTGATGAATGTAATAGAGGTTTGTAGTGGTCAGAAATTGAGAAGGTAGTAGTTGAGACATGACATAGACACAACATTAATCACAAACATAATGGTGGCCACCACATGCACACACACGCACACATACATTTGATCGATCAATATCTTACAGCTGTATATGTGACCCATTTAGGGTGATAAATGGTAACGAGTCAAGCGCTTCATAAATATAAAGCCGGCAAATGATGGTGAGAAAGTATCTTTTCCTGTGAATAGAGCATTGGGAAAAATTAGTTTTGCAAATTATTAAATTTTTAGCGAGCACTGTTTTAGGAGTCTCGGAGTATTGAGCACTGTAGCGCAGGTTTACTGGATTCGAATATCTCATCCTGTGAACAGAATCATTAGAAAAACAATTTTTTTATTGATTTAGCAAACATTTTTGTAATGAGCACTGTGATCAGAGTCCACCCATTTTTCCACCCTTTTTTTTGTAAGAAAGAAAATATTTAGGCTGTAAGGCAAGATATTAGACATGAACCATGATCACAGACTGCAAAACAAGATCATTATTAAAAGGAACCAATCCAGGAAGTTTAAACAGCAACTTGCAATTTAAAATTTAAGACTTTATATTGAAAGAATTAGTTGTTTTCTGATTCTTGGAGAGTTCTAGTCTTAACAAGCCGCAGAGGGACCCAGAGTTTCTTGGCAGGGTTATCGTCTGTAGAAATGAAAGCATAGCCTCTTCCCCGAATGAGGAGGTGACCTGCAATCCATTTATCATCAATTTTCACCCAGATAGGTGAATTGACTGTTTTTTGAGTTTGCATATCTTCTTGAAAGTGACGTTCAGCCGCGGTATAGGGATCTCCTTGAGGTATATTTAAGAAGTTTAAGGTGAATAATGTTAAAGATAAAGAATCCATTGGAGGCATGCTTGTTTTTCGTTGCTTTAATAGCTGAGTTTTAAGCGTTCTGTGGGCACGTTCAACTATTCCTTGTCCTTGTGGATTATATGGAATTCCTGTAATATGTTTGATCTGCCATTCCTCGCAAAAGGATTTGAAGGTTTTGCTGGTGTAAGCAGGACCATTATCTGTTTTTATGGTATGGGGAATACCCATGACGGAGAAGCACTGGAGTAAAAATGAACAAACAGATTTAGCTCTTTCAGACGTCATAGGAACAGCCCATATGAACCGGGAATATGTATCGATGACCACATGAAGGAAAGGTTTGTTGGGAAATAAGTTAGTATGAGTTATATCCATCTGCCACAATTGGTTTGTCTGTAAACCTCGAGGATTTGCTCCTGCTACATGAGATGTACAATGTAAAGGAGCACAGACAGGACAGTTGCGGACAATTTGTCTAGCTTGTCTCCATGGGATGCCATGGTGTACATGAAGGCGGCGGGCATTTGTATGTAGAGTCTGGTGTTCTTCCTCAGCTGATTTAAATACTGGTGCTGCCAAGAGATCTGCTGCTTCGTTTCCTCGAACCATTGGCCCGGGAGTTGGCTGTGAGAACGGATGTGGGGAGATGTATATAGGGAATGTTCTATTTCGGAGGAGATCTTGTAGTTTATGGAGCAGCTCCTGAATTATAGGATTATGGGCATTTAAAGAAGCAGTGACAATTCCAGGAAATAAACCAACTACATATGCAGAATCACTCACCACATTACATGGGCCAGATACATGGGATAGTAAATGTATCAGGGTGGCGAGTTCCACTTGTTGGGCAGATTTATAATTTGTATGCACAGTAGTGGTCAACGAAGGACCTGTAATTCCACCCCTTCCTGATGAGGAGCCATCAATATAATACACTGGAGCATCAGGAATGGGAGAGGAGCGGACAATGGTGGAAATTATAAAAGGTGTCCTTTTCAGAAATTCCCAGGTTTTTCCAGCTGGGTAATGATAAGATATTTCTCCTGAAAAAATCTGCTAAAGCTCTCTGAAGGATTTCACTGAGTGGTAAAACAGCTTCAATTTCTTTTTTAGGGTCAGGTAGTACAATTACATGGGGATCATGTCCAAGTAATACTTGGGTTCTTGATCTTCCCTTAATTATGAGGTTAGCTATCATCTCAAGGTAAGGTGTAGCAGTACGATTCTGCTTGTTATGTAAGTAAACCCATTCTAACGGTCCAGATAATTGGGCTATAGCAGCAGTTGGAGACTCGGGAGTGTTGAAGACCAAGAACCATACCTTTTCTCCGGGATTAAATCTGGAGAGGTAAGATTTTGAAGCCGATTCATGAAAAAATCTAATTCCTCCTGAGCTTTAGGAGTTAGCTGCCTTGGGCTATTTAAAGCAGGATCACCTTCAAGGGTGTGGAACAGGTTACTGAGCTCACAGTTAGGAATACCAAGGGAGGGGCGCACCCAGTTGATATCCCCCAGCAGTTTTTGAAAATCATTCAAGGTTTTGAGCCTTTTCTGACTAATGGAGATCTTTTGAGGACGCACTGTAGTGCGGTCAAGAGCATAGCCCAAATATTCATATGGAGGCTGCATCTGGATTTTCTCCGGAGCTACTTGTAAGCCAGCCTCTGGTAAAACTGTCATTACATCATTATATAAATTCTGGAGATCTCTGGAATTATCACAAGCTAGCAGGATATCATCCATGTAGTGGATGATGTATGCACCAGGAAATTTAGCACGAATGGGTCGCAAAACCTCATCAACAAAGTGTTGACACATCGTAGGTGAATTAGTCATTCCTTGGGGGCAATACTGTCCACTGAAACCTACGTAAAGGACCTTTATGATTAATGGAAGGGACTGAAAATGCAAACCTTTTCCGATCATCTGGGTGGATAGGTATGCTGTAAAAGCAGTCTTTTAAATCTATGATAATTAGCGGCCAATCCTTAGGAATAGCTGCTGGAGAGGGAGCCCAGGTTGTAGGGCTCCCATGGGGACCATAGTAGAATTTACATTCCTTAAGTCAATCAGCAAACGCCATTTGCCTGATTTTTTCTGTATTACAAAAACAGGAGAATTCCATTCTGAAAACGTTTCCTCAATATGTCCTAATTTCAGCTGTTCTTCCACTAGATTTGTTAGCGCCTCTAACTTTTTGGTATTGAGGGGCCACTGTGGTGTCCATATAGGTTTGTCAGATTTCCACTGAATACGGATAGGTAGTGGGCGCTTAACCACAGCGGCCCCAATTAAAAAGGGTTACTCCCGGTGTTAGGCTTATTATGGAGAGCTGGAATTGGTGCTCGATGGGGAATTGGACGAGGTATGTGGATTACTGCCCCCCACTGCTCCAGCATGTCTCGACCCCATAAAGTTAAAGGCATAGGGGCTATATAAGGCTGGACCATGGCTACATTCCCTTCAGGGCCAATACACGGCAGCCACCTGGCACTCTGTCGGAGAAAAGAGGAGGAGATATTGCCTACCCCGCTCAGGCTATGGGACACTTTCTTTAGGGCCCAGTTAGAGGGCCAATACTTGGTGGAGATTATGGATATGTCTGCCCCTGTATCCAACATGCCTTTGAATTTCCTTTTATAAATTTCGATGGGTATAACCGGCCGCTTGGCCTGAGAAATTCTGGCAGTGTACCCAACTAGATAGTTAGCAGGTGACTGGTGGGCTTGGTTCTGTGTGGCTGCATAACCAACAATGAAGTTGGCAGAATGGTTGGTACTGTTTAAGCCACCAGCTGTAGGGTGTTCGGACTGACTACACGGATCCTCAAAAAATAATAATAGTTTAGCAAGTGGTTCCCCTTTTTTTAAAAGTCCATTTAGTTGGCACAGATATTGACAGTATTATCTCTCCATGAGATTCAGGATCCAGAAGTCCGAAATGCACCATAATTCCCTTAAATTTCAGCCAATCGCTCCCCTGAATTAAACCCATACTACCTGGGGAGCAGGTCCTTTTATCCCTGTTTTTCAGCATGTAGGGGTCTTGACTTGGGTATATTGTGACAGTCTTAGGGCAGAGAATGTCGAGACTGCCACTGCCTGATGGGGTAGGCCAGAGAGCATTTATTGACTGTAATTCTGTGGATTCTGATTCGGAGAATACTGGGCAGGTGGAATGAAGGAGAGTGCCCCTGGATTCAGCTGGGCCTGGGGCTGGCCCCCCACCCAGTTTCCCGCATTAGGGGAGGCATAGATGTTATTTGAGCCTGCGGAGCTTGTGGAACCTGGGAGGGGGTCCATGTAACATTTCCTATAAAGGGATTATTAGAATGTTGCCCTGTATTGATAATTGTAGAAGATGGGCAATCTCTACGGGTGTGTCCCTTCTTTCCGCAGATAAAGCAGGTTATCTGTCCAGATGAAGCCTGAGGCTGACTTCGCCTCCAAGACCGACAGTCTCTGGCCCAATGTTTTCCTTTTCTGCACCTTGGGCATGGTCCAGGTGGGGCCCTTCGAGGGGTGGAGCTGCGATTATTAGAATAGTTTCTCCGATTATTGTTTATCCTTTGAAGTTTATTGTTTCTCCCCCTAGAGCTGTCTGACTTGTTTCTCCCCCTAGAGCTGTCTGACATTTCATCCCTCTCCTGATCCTCCTGCTGTATGGGATAAGCCTCTATATCATCCTGTGTTTTATTGGAGGTTAAACCGACATTTCTACAGGCCTTTAGATACCCCATGAGGTCAGCCTTTTCCTTAATACTATATAGTAATGCTCGACATTTTTGATTAGCATTCTCATATGCTAAGTTTCGTTTTAGGATTTCTTGAGTGGTTGGGTCTTGAACCTGTCTTTGGATTGTTTCACATAATCTCCCAACAAAATCAAAGTATGGTTCATCACGACCCTGGTAAATTTTTGTATAGCTACCTAGAAATTCTGGGTCGGAACCTACTCTTTCCCACGCCTTTAATGCTGTCTCCGAACGAATTTTAAAATAGGTTCAGGTAATGTCGCTTGTTTTGCTTTGTTTTTCCATTCACCTTCACCTTTTAGCATGGCAAAAGTTATAGTATGGCCTGATTCCTTTTCTCTTAAAGTGTCAATATTCTGGTTAACCCCATCTGCATACCACATATGCCATTGCATGTACTGTGATTTGTTTAGACAAGTATCGGCTACCGTTTCAAAGTCTCCCAATACCCACTGACTACTTTCGCTCCAATCAGCTAAATATTTTAAAGTATAAGGACTTGATATTCCAAACCTGTCGCAAGCCTTCCTAAACGGGGGTTATTGCCTCAATTTTTAAGTCTTCATGAATCGGTTTTACTTTATCTTTAGATTGGTCATGAGAAAGATTGCTGGGCTTTGCTCTTTTGACTCGAGCTAATCTGTTTCTCCCCCTTCTTCCTCATCAGAGCTTGTAGTATCTGGCAGAGGAACATCTACCCCATTGAGGGTATTAACTCTGGGGAGATTTTCAGCTTGGGAATTTGCCTCCTCTGGGTTTTCCTGTTCCTCCTCTAAGTTATCAGCCACATTAGAATTCTTTTTTAAATTTTTTTGCTGGGAATGTATACACCTTTTCAAGTCTACAGTTTTGGGGCGTGTTTGTGAATGGCTTTTAGTTGGTTCACGCCTCAGTATTGGGTATGCGCTAGGTCCTGATTGATAAGTTATGAAATCAGAAATCTCCCTGCGTAACACATCCATTTCTTGGTTTAAGTTTTCAAGTTTCCTATATGTTTCTTCCTTTTGTTCTTTCAATCTTATGTGTAACTTCCAAACCTCCTCTTTCTGTCCATCTATTCTATCTCTCTGTCTGTCAATTTCTTCCTCTAAGATAATGCTGATTTTATCGATATCCTTCTTCTGCTCTTCAAACTTTACTTCAAATTTTAAATCCTGTTTAATAATTTTACTTTCCTGTTCTTCTAATTTTTCCTTGAATTTTAAATCCTGTTCTTCTAATTTTTCCTTGAATTTTAAATCCTGTTCTTCTAATTTTTCCTTGAATTTTAAATCCTGTTCTTCTAATTTTTCCTTGAATTTTAAATCCTGTTCTTCTAATTTTTCCTTGAATTTTAAATCCTGTTCTTCTAATTTTTCCTTGAATTTTAAATCCTGTTCTTCTAATTTTTCCTTGAATTTTAAATCCTGTTCTTCTAATTTTTCCTTGAATTTTAAATCCTGTTCTTCTAATTTTTTCCTCAAATTTTAAAATCTGGTTAATAATTTTACTTTCCTGTTCTTCTAATTTCTTTTCAAATTTTAAACTCTGTTTAATAATTCTGTCCTCAAGCTTTAAGACCAGTCTACCTGTAGCTTTATGATCCTCACTTATTTCTTCAATCGCTGAGTAAATCTCGTCCCTTAAGATTGCATTCAATTTATTACTTTCCTCCCTCTCTCTATTAAACATTGTCCTTACGCAAAGGTACAGTTTAAAAATCGCAAGGACCCAGATGATTTGTGAAAAGATAGAGTAGTTCTCAGAAAGGAACTTTATAGACTGGGCTATGTATGGTTCCGAGCCAATAAAAGATACAATGTATCTATACCATGAGATATCCATCATTTTACTCACGGTTCGGAGGCAGATGATCTCTGTCCGATGATAATTAGACCAGACGATGTTCGTGGTGCCCACACAAAGGGACGCCAAATGTCGGGCGCTCCGCCGGGTCCCCGACAGTGCCGGGAAGCGAGTTCCCTTCTACCTCCGAGCCGGCGAGGAATGGATGAGCACTCAGGGATCCGATGAGGTTTTAAAAGACTTTACTTATCACAGGTTCAGGCATACAAATCAGCAAAAGGAAAAACCCGATGCTTAGGATTCCAGGCTAGAACCCCAGCCACGTGTAGGCCAAGATGGCGACCACCACGTGCAAAGGCTTTGGGAAAGGAGAAGAACACTTCCAAGCAGGGCGACTGCTCACAGCGAGCACAGCCCCCAAAGAAGCGCGGGAGAGTGAAAACCGGCTAGTTTATTTCCCTTCAACTCAGACCTTCCTCCCATTGTTATGGAAAGCAGGGAGTGTTAAATGTCCTTAGATAATCCCTCCCTGCACCTCACCTAGGCCCTTTAGTGTGCTAATGCAGCGGCCCTTAAAGGAGTCCTGCAACAAAGGAGTACCAGTCTAGTGTGAGGGGCAATTGACCTTACACCAGGTTAACAGCACTCCAGATGTAGCGTCAATAACCATATCCTCCTTCCTAGGTTCACTGACAAGCCTGCATGTATTTTCTGTGGAATGAACTCAATTCATGAATAAATATCACACTAAAATACATGACTTTACTGTTGTATAATTAAAAATAAAAACACTGTGGTATAATTAAAAATTAAAAAAAATAAAAAAATAAATACATGACTTTAGTGACCTTCCTCTATTCCCACTTGATATTCCAACTCATCTAACAGCTTCCACTTCCATATCACAGCTTTTCCACTTTTAACAAAATTTAAAAAATTAAATTTTTAATTCCACCCCAGTCTCAATCATGACACACATATACTTACTTCTGGAACAATCAGGATGAGACGTCTTTGAAATCATTTCCTTGGAATCACTATGAGGGGGCAAGTCACAGAGTTCTATGTAGATCCACTTGGTTAGTACTTTCGGGAGTCTTTTATCTTAGGATTTTCTTCTCTTTGATTTTTTATCCTTTCCACCTGTTTTTCACTGTTTCTCTTATTGAAGAAGCATTGAGGTTTTATATTACGTGAGGTGTAAGGTACACAATTGTTTTCCAACATCTGTATATATTATACTCATAACCAAGAGTTATCTCCATCCACCTGCTTTTGAATTTCATTCTTCTAATATCCTATCCTTTCATTTTTCACCTGGCCAACTTCAAACTTCTTTTCACTTTTATATCTCCAATTACAGGCTAAGGTGATCTACATCTGCACATAGAGTGAAAACTCTATGCAGGGTAGGAAAGAATCTGAGAATAATTTTAAGATAACAAAGACTTGACTAGCTATGTAGGAATTGGGAAAGTCGAAGCCATCACAGTGCCACCAAACTTTTCCTCACTCTTCCTCCCATTGAAGTGAGAAAACTATGGAGAGGTTTGCTAGAGAGGTCAGGGAGATTAGAGATGAGTGGCTGTTTTCCAAAGTCCTTTGGCTGTTCTGTTCAAACCAGAACCATGCCTGCATATCCTGTTCCGGTATGCATGTCAGTCTTCCACAACAGGCTACTGGGGGCAGAAAAGCAAACAAAAGATTAAGCATTTCCTGAAATTCTCTCTGCTAATCTCCAGATCCTTGCATTAATGGGAGACAGTTGCACTGTGCATGTTTTAAATGTCTTGCATCTAACCAATATTTAATGTAAACAGCAAGAATATCATCACTCCCAAAAAATCATCTTTTTTATAGTGCTTCTAATTTATCTTCCCCTGCACCATTAAGCACAACTTCTATCTCTTGGGTCTCCCATCTCATATCCTGGCCGTCTCCTTCTCTGCACGCAAAGCAAGTCCAATCTGTCATTGTCATCTCTAAAGAGACACTTTCCTCGGTCTTCTTATTCTCCCTTTTATGCAGTTGACTTTTTCTTTCCCTTTCCAGCATCTTCAAAGAAACACGAGCAACAACTGAATCTACTTACTTCCCATTTACCAAGTTGCAAACTCTGTTACTTCCTTAAAATCAGTCTGATTCTGTTTTTTTTAAAAAACACTTTCCAAAAAAATGACTATAATTTACACATTTAATGAATTTTCTTGTTCTAAAGGAATTTTCATAAGCAGGCTGTTGAAACGTGTTTGGAGACTCTTCCTGTCTTTAACCTCACATTTTACTCCCATCACGCTCACTTAACAGGTCCAAGTGTCGCAGTTCACCCCTTCTGTCTCCTGCCCGTCTTTCCTCCTCTGCTCTCTCCCACAACGCAGTGTTACCTAAGGTGTTTGCAATGAGACCAAATTTCTTCGTTTCATGATTTTTAGAAAAAAAATAATCTATCTCCATATCTTTAGCGACTCTTGATAATTCGCAATTATTTTTCAACACCTTGACCTTTTTCTCAGGTTTACATTAGCATTTTCAAACTGTATGCAGAAGTTTCAAGAAAATATCCTAAAGTAATTGTGATTTTAACTTCTAAAGCCATTCAACCCTATCAAAAATGGGGAGATGAAATGAATAGAAACTTCCTCAAAAAATAAATTCAAATGGCCAAAAGGCACATGAAAAATGCTCTTCATCACTATTCATCAGGGAGATGCAAATCAAAACAACAATGAGATATCATCTCACACCACAGAGACTGGCACATATCCAAAAGATCAAGACAATCAGTGCTAGTGTAGATGCAGGGAGAAAGCGATTCTCATCCATTATTAGTAGGAATATGGACTGGTCCAGTGTTTTTGGAAAACAATGTGGACATACCTCAAAAAAGCTAGAAATAGAGCTCCCCATATGACCCTGCAATTCAACTTCTGGGAATGTACCTTGGGGGTCCCAGAAACACATAACAGAAATGTCATTTGAACTTCTATGTTCATTGCAGCACTAGTCACAATAGCCAGACTCTAGAAACAACCTGAGTGCCCAAGAACTGACAACTGGATAAAGAAACCATGGTACATCTATACAATGGAATGCTAAGCAGCCATTTGGAAAATTTCAGTCATAAAATTTGCTTATAAATAGAAAGTATCATGCTTAGTGAAATAAGTCAGAAGCAAAGGGACATGATATAAAGTATTTATATATGTGTATATATATATATATATATATATATATATATATAAGAGAGAGAGAGAGAGAGAGAGAGAGAGAGGCTAACATCCAAGGCCAGGGAAGGCAGGGCTCAAGATGATTGATCAACTGGTCAATGGTTAGAAGCTCGCCAGAAGAGTGTTTGTGGGGTGAAGAGCAGTGAGGATAGAGAAGGGAACAGTATGACCAGTATGACAGTGATCATTTTGCACAGGAACTGAGTGTTGAAAGTTGGTAAAGGTTGGGCTGAAATGATAGTCCAGAGGGCAATGCATTTGTCTTGCACACAGCTGCCCAGGTTCGATCCCCAGCATCCCATATGGTCCCCTGAGCACTGCCAGGAATAATTCCTGAGTGCAGAGCCAGGAGTAACCCCTGAGCATTGCCAGCTATGACCCCCACAAAAAGGTAGGTGAAGGGATATACCTGATAACTTTTCGGTATCTCTACTGAAAACATAAAACCCAAAAAGAAGGGATAGAGTGATAGAGGGTAGGGGAGAGAGAGAGAGAGAGAGAGAGAGAGAGAGAGAGAGAGAGAAGTGACTGCCATTGAGGCAGTGGGTGTAGGGTGTGGGGTGGGAGAGAAATGGGGACATTGGTGGTGAGAAATGTACACTGGTGAAGGGATGGGTGAAGACCCAATCATGAACAACTGCAACTGTGTATCTCACTGTGATTCAAATTTTTAAAAATAAAAAAACACAAACAGATTATTTTATGTATCTCTAAATAATCTTTATGTCTCCTAAATCCTTTAAGGATAACATGACTTTGTTCCTAATGGCTTAGTTATTAATTAAAAACACCACTATTCCCACAGAGCCCTATGACAGGATTTTTCATTGATTGGTAAACACTTTGAGGTGTTTTTCCCCCCTATTAAAGAGTTTGCCATAGACGGATGGGATATTGGGATATATTTTAAAAGAAAGGATTGTTCAGTGGGGTAGAAATTGGGGGAAATGCTAGCGTACCCACTTTAAAACAGAAAATAGACAAATGCATAGAGGTCCTATATTGACAGCAAATTCACTGAACTGTAGATCCTGTTGAAGATTATTTGGTGCTGTCTGGGTATTTATGAAATTCCACAGTTAGTAATTTACTGAATTTTCATTTCTGAAGGTTAGATAAGCTCTTGATAGTCACATTAGACTGAGGACAATGCCTCCGCCATCTAGGAATGGGAAAAGTGAGGTTATTTCTTTCATTCCTTCCATTTCTGATGAAGCCTTTGACAAAACCAGAGCCCCTTTCCTCTCCATGAAAAATTCCGTGCCTTTTTCTCCACTGGGTAAGCCCAGGCCTGGCCTCTAGCTTTCAGAACCGCTAGCCTGCAAACAGCAATATCTTGGGTGGTCCACTTCTGGGAGGCCTCCCGGCTCAGTTTCTCAGCGTGTCCATCACAGCATAAGCGATGCTGTTTACGTTTTCTTTATATTAAACGCACAGACGTATCTTTCTTTTTCTTTCTTAGACCTTCAATCACTTACAGCCAAAGGTTTCCAATAAGCCTTGATGAGAAATAAGCACCAGCATTCAGTTTGGATGTTGTACTTCAACCTGCATAATTCCTTGAATTTAATAGTAGAAGGACAGCTAAAGCCTAAAGCGCGGGAACTGCTCTAAAGATGTCAAGGGAAAACAGCTATGACATGGAAAATGCTTTAGTAGCTCTGTGAACACACCAGAGCAAGGCAACAAAGTCATTCATTTATTGCTGCTCTTCTCTGCGTGCCCATTTGTTTAAACAACATTTATGAGCACTTTCCATAGGCTCATAACAAAGAAGCAAAAAAAAAAAAAATCTTCCTTTGTTTGGATGGAAGAGGAATTAGAGTTATCTGGACAAAGATAAATGACAGGAAAACAACAACAAAACTTGTTTTGCCTCTGAGGAGTTCAGATTCAATTGCAGAAGAGGAACAACAAATAATTGCTGAGGCTTCACTCAGGTTCTGCAGCCCTCGCATCAGTACCAGGAGGAGGGAACAACGGTACAGTCATTTCTCATGAAAACGCAGAAATGTGATTCCTAAAATAAATATTTATTCTCTCCTGGATGTTTACTCTTCCTACAATTCATTTTTATGCAGCATCTGTTGATTTTTTTTTTGGCTTGCTTGATGTTAATCCTGAAAATTTTGTCTTATCACAGGCGTGAAGCAACTGGTGCCCATGTTCTTTGATTAGCTTGATTTGCCATACAGGAAATAATGTGCTCTCTGCCAACAGTATCACAACAAACATTGAGCAAGACCCATTTTGAAACTGACTACATTGTGCGTTTCTTTTTCCAGGTCACTATTTCCCAGAGTAGAAATAAATTCAAATTTGAATTTTTCATACTTATCTGGTCCCACCCATGCAGAATACTTCATTTAATTTAAAAGCAAACTGCAATCTTAAGCTGAAAATCTCACGTCTTTTTATGAAACGCCATAGAACAAAGCACACCTGAAAACGACTCACAGCTTGTGAGGCTTGTCCTATGATCACTTCAACATTTTCGGTGACACCAGCGAGTCCATTCTCCGTGCTTCTGCTGCAGCTCTGAGCAGCATTTTTATAAGTTGCATTAGAAAGAAACAAAAGGACATACGAGGTGGTTGAACAATGAAGACCAAGTATAAGGTAGAACTCTGACCCATTGTGCACAGACACAGTCTAGAAAACAATCGATTCATTATCCCAGTGCAGCACAGGGAGGCCAGCCTGCTCTCTGTACCAGACTCATAGGAAGCCGACCTTGCTCTAGTTATGACCCACGGAGCCAGGCAATTCTCCCCCTAGCAATTGACAGAAAAAGGTCAGGATGGAATTCATAACTGACTTAGGATCAACCAGAAAATCTCCAAAGTGCGTCCCCTAACCGATCTATACTTCTTTCTTTCTTCTCAATTCATTTAAAACCTCCCACAATGGACTTTTTCTCGGAAACACAGAAGTAGGTTCTCCCGCAACTGCCTGTGAGATGCCCTCTGCTCTGCTGCATGCTGCTGCCAAAACCCAAGAGACGGTGACTGAGTCCCGGGAGAAGGAGTTCCGAGTCAGCTACCTGTGCAATTCCCTGTGCAATTCCCTTTCAGTTGGCCTTTTGTTTGTTTCCTCGTATGATTTCACTGTTTTGTCTTTTCTGATGCAGTCAGTCTTCTGGATGTTGCATTCATTATTGTGGTAAACAGAAAAACTCGGGCTGTGAAAACCAAATTAATTGTCAGAGTGTCAAACGCTTCTTCAGTTTGAGACTGGCTGTCACAGTGTCTTAACCCTAAGCCCAAATGCTCCAATAAACCAAACGAAAGTGCTAGTAGAGATTTCCCACTGGGGTGGTATGTGTCCGCCATTGGGGGGCGGGGAGGGAATTCTTCCTCAGGTCAAAAGGGAAAGGGATGAAATGAGAATGTGCTTGGATGTGCTTGAATGTGTTTGCAAACCACCTCTGCCATATAGATGTGGGTCATCACCAACTATAGTAGCCAGGGAGGGAAGGAGCAGGAACCAGGACCAGTCGGAGCCTTCTTAGTTTGGACCAGTTAAGGAAGAGTATCCATTCAAGACTAAAGAATTACTTAGCTGTTCCATATTTAGAGGGGTCTGTCTGGGGTTGCTGTAAGACATATCACAATTATTTCACTGAACATAGAGTGGAGATAACAACACTAACTCAAAGTATTCATATATTTAAAATACTTCAAATGTATGTGTTTGTATGGACATTAGAAGCAAGCTCTCTACAGCTTTATATGTCTCTAAGGTTTGATGATTCTACTATAATTATTATACTGAGATAATAAAATTAGATGTGTTTGTTCCAAATATCCCAACTAATGGAACTGAAGTGAACAAGGACCATGTTCAGAATTCAAAGAGGACCCTCTGATTTCTGTCCCTAAGCAGTAGGAAGAGTGGCTGTAGAAGTTGTGCAAGGCACGCAGAGCGCTGAGCATCACAGTCCAGCCAGCAGCCAGGAGAACCATCCATCATCTCTGTAACCAGCAGGACGCAGTTGCTTTCTGCCAGACTTGGGGGAAGTTAGATAGACACGAATAAGAAATCATGATGAATAAATCTCTTGTTTTGTCCTATATGGAGTTCTGAAACATGAAGCAAAACATTAAGAGAAATAGCAAATGAAGTTTAGTTAATAATGAATTAATAATGGTTCATTGGTTGCAACAAATAGGTCACTGAGTGTAAGATGTTAATAATAGGAAAAGCAGTGTATATAAAGAGAATGCTTTAAACTCTCTGAAATACAATTTTATAAATCTGAAACTACTGTAAAATAAAATTTTTATTTAAAATGTAATGGGATTTAAATACACAAATGCTTAAAAGTGCATGTTCTGGCTTGCTTTTGGAAATATATTTAAATAAGAATATTTACACAGATGAAAAGCATAAGAGGTACCTTATTGAATTCTAAATTTAATTGGTGAATAGTGATGGATGCAGACTTCGCCCATGAACTGCTCCCAGGCTGTTGGCCATGAACCAGAGACACAGATATATGGGGCAGAGCTGTTACCAGCTCTCCCTGTGCTCAGCTGATCATAAGGCATCCAGGAGGGAGGGTGGGTTCTGGCCCTGGCCCACAACCCCAATAGAGCCTCAGTAGAAGCCAGAGGAACCCCCTGCACCATGATGGCAGCCATTTTCAACGTCCAGACTCCACAGCTCATCAGAGCTCCACCCAAGAGAAAAGCTGTTCCCAAGCCCAGCTTGTCAGAGTCCCACTGTAGAGAGAAGGCGATTGCAAGCCCAGGTATGCTGGTCTCGGTGGCTAAAGTCACTGGGCTACTGTGGAGATGGAGCTGGGGTCCCTTTCCCCCATTTCTGTCCAGTCTGAGAGGCCCGGTGGTTTCGCCCATGAACTACTTCCAGCTGTCAGCTGTGAACCAAAGAACAGATACACAGGGCAGAGCTGCTACTGGCTCTCCCCATTGTGCATGGCCGCAAAGTGGCCGTATGGTACAACAGTAAATACAAGAACTAAAGCACCCACATGGCAGAGCCTGGCAAGCTACCCGTGTCACATTCAATATGCCTAACCCAGTAATAATTATAGACCTCATTCCCATGACCTGAAGGAATGGTTTGAGGCTCTTCATGTTCCTGGAGTGAGCAGAGGCCTTGGGCTATACTAGCATGTGACAGAAACAAATGGAATGTTACTGGCACCCGCTCGAGCAATTCGATGAACAATGAGAAGGCAAGGGATACAAGTGACAAGCGAATAGTGATGTAGATGGTGCTGGAGCAGAGACAGCAGGTCTCTGGTCACAATGCCCAGGTTCTTCAATATTTTCAAGAATGAACATATTGAGTAATAAAGATGCCCAGATTCAGAGTTGGAAAGTAGAAAAGTTTACTGAAAAGCAGAGGGGAATGGAAAGGGTGCTCCCATTGTGGAGAGGAGCTTAGTGTAGGGCTAAATTAAAAGTAAGCTTTGTGTAGGTCTTTGTAAAGGTCCTTTGCATTTCTCATCAATTCAGAAGTATTATAGAAAATGCAGGGAATCTACAGGGCGGTCTGGCTGGGTTGAGTCTTTCTGTCCATCTGCCTCAGGTATTAGCCATTATCTTAGTCTCCTGGTGAGCCTAAGCTCTTAGACAGAATTTTATGATAGATTATTGTCAACTCCCTATTTATAAGAAAAAAGACCAGGAATTTGCAGAAAGTCAAATTTAGGATGGGACAGACTGCTCACAGCAGCAGGGAAGGTAAACTGAGGTTTCCTCTTTCAGTAGGAAAATTAAAGCAAGCAAAGCTATGTAATACAAACAACCCACAAGTTATCGATATATTTAAGACAGTGGTAAAAGCCAGTCATTGTCAGAGTTTTGCTCCAAAAATTAAATTGTGTGTAATTGTATTTCTAGTGTTTATGATGTTAAGGAACAGAAAGTCCTATCACAAAACACACAAAATTTTACAAAATGGCAAGCTCTCTTGTAGGATGCCACCAGTGGCTTTAGTCATCATAGTAAGTAAATTGTTTTAATCAGAGACTTTAGATATAGGCATGTTCTGAAATAAATAGTAACTAACGAGTTAATCATCTGGAGTAACGACATTGCAAAGTATAACATCTGTGGGCTCTCCCAACTTAAACACCATGTTTTACCCAGCAGGACTGTACTCTGAACAATTAGCTACATCATAAATTAAGGCTTATTAGAGGTTAAACATACAAGAAAGAAAAAAGCTCAAGTAAGTGTATGTAATCAATTCAAGAAATATTTGAAGCTTTTACTATAGATTCATTCGAAATCCTACATAAAAGTTAGACAAAAGCAATGACTACAAGGTGGTTTACTTTATGCAAGTAGCAAATATCCCCCAGTGTATAAAACACCCATACCTTTTTGCACCAAATTCTTCCCATGCTTCAGTGCTTCAGACCTCCCATCCCCATATACATATTTGTATTATATCTCAGTTTTCTTGGATTTTTGTTTCTGTGTCATCCCCAGCAGAGCTCAGCAATTACTCCTGGCTCTAGGCCCGACTATACTCCTGATGACACACAGATTATATAGGGCTCCAGGGAGTGAACCTGGGTGAACCATGTGCAAGACACGTGCCTTACCACTGTACCATCTATACAAAATTTCTAGAATCTTATAGACAAGACATAGTACTTTCATTCAGTGTTTTTGTGACTGGTCAGTTTGTTGCATATTTCAATATAGTAGTTTATTTTTCATTGCTGAGTAATGTGCCAATAATTTCATGGATGATATGAGGTTGCTAAAGTTTGTTTCTCTATTCACTGTTCATGAACATTTGTATTTTCTGGTTTCACCTATTGATAAAGCTACTAAGGACTCAGTTTGCAAGGATTTATGGGTTTCAGCTTTCATGCATGTTGCCTACAAAGTTAAGAGAGTGGACTGAGTAAGTCCTATTATAGGTTAAGAACATGTGACACTGTTTTCCAAACTAGTTGTGTTGTTTCATGTGACACCCAGCAGTGTCTGAGAGTTCAGGTTATTCTGTATCATCTACAATACCTTTTTGGGACTGTCCTTGATATGGTTTCAATTTGTACCCACGGTGACTAATGAGATTGAACATATTTCCATTCTAATTTCCTGGTGAAGTAACACTGGTCCACATTACTATTGGGTCATTGGCTTCATTATTCTTTATAGATTTTGGATGCATTCACAGTTTTTTAAAATGCCACTGGTTGGGGCCAGAGCGATACACAAGGGTAGGGCGTTTGCCTTGCATGCAGCCAACCCGGGTTCAATCCCCAGCATCCCATATGATCCTTCATGCACTGCCAAGAGTAATTCCTGAGCCTAGATCCAGGAGTAACCCCTGAGCATCGCTGGGTGTGACTCAAAAAGTGAAAAACAAATAAACAAATAAAAATAATAAAATGCCACAGGTAAACATTTTTCTCCATATTTAAATCTATGATATATCTAATTATTCTTTAAAAATTGTCTTATGGAGGCAGAAGTTTTAACATTGGCTGGCATGACTGATATTATTTTATTATATCACCATGAACCTTTCATGCCATGAGTCTTTGGGACTTACTTTGCATACATTTTGTGGCGCTGAATCTTAGTTACCCAAATGTAGCAAACATTCAGTCTCCCCTGCTTGCAGAGATGGAGCATGCCTTCCCATGCCTTAAGGAGGCAATGTCTGAAGGAGAAAATCACCCATGTTTCCAGTAAACAAGGCTGTCAGACACCACCTCATCCGGGGATCAAAGCAAACATTCAGCAATTCTTAGCATGTTGATAGGAGACACCCTTGCTCTGACATGAAAAAAAATAATCCTTTGCTTTTGTGTCCTCCTTCCCCTCACTCTCACAAACCAAGGGAAATGTGAGACACATCTACTAGAGGAAAATCTTACAACATAACTGCGAAGTACCCTATGAAACTCTCAGGACCATCAGAAACAATAAAAATCTGGATAAGGGCCACAACCAAGCAGAAATTAAGGATGTCTGTCTACTAACTGTAATGCGAGAAACTTCAGTGATCTCCTAGGACAGAAAGAATAAAATAGGGAAGAACCAAAGAAATCTGAATAAAATACAATCCTATAGTACTATAGTATCAGTTCATAAGATACAGCAAATATGTCCTGAGTGTAAGACATTAATAATGGGAGAATGATATGAGGTGTATCTGAGATCTTGGAATTACCTCCCTGGTGTTGTTCCAAAAGGGGCCATCTTCAAAATTAAATTCAAAAATAGTAATTAACAAAAGAGACCAATAGGTAAAAATCATCTAAGTTTGAAATTATATATAATTTTTGTATGCAAAATTACAGCAACCAAAGTATCTTCGGAGACAGGTATTCCATGTTTGATGGCCAATTTCTTTATTTCCTGCTGCAAATTGCTCACCAAGTTCTGTGAATCCGTTGATTCTGTAAGAGAAAAAATCTTCCCTTTACTATTGCTTTAGTCCAAATGACTTATTATTGTGAGAAGTCACTACTTATGATTTACAAAAGTAGATAAATATTTCACATCCGAGTCTTCTAAGGCTTATAGAATTTTCTTTGCTTGAGTGGTTTTTTAAAGATGAAGTTCCAGCTGGAACTGATATAGTGAATCCTTAGCACATTTTGAAGGGCACAGAAAAACTTGAACCATTCAATGAAACAGGAGAAACATATTATTCCTTTCCAAGGATAATGCTGTAAAAATAACCAATAAAACATGATTATGTCTCAGGTGGCATTTATTATTTTGACAGTTCTATGTTTATGTTCACTGTATGAACACAGTGTGATGTTTTAATCATCCAATTGCTGTAAGTGATTAATAACCAAGTACAGTAACAGCAGGGGAGAAATAGTACAAAAATGGTAGGTCAAATTCAAAATTTTCCCCATCCCCACTTCGCTTATTTGTTATGTGATATTTTAGGTCAATTATTCTAAATACATCTAAAATTCTACACTAGTTAATAGTCAATTTTGAAAATCATTTTAAGAGTAATAAAACATCCTGTCTTTGACAGTTAATTAAGCATCCTGGTTATTTTTGATACTGTATTGTTTGTTTGTTTGTTTGTTTTTGGTTTGGGGCTATACCCCGTAGTGCTCAGGACATGTTCCTGGCTTTGTACTCAGGATTTCATCCTGTCAGGGATCAGGACTAGGGTGCTAGGGACTGAACCCAGGTCAGCTGGGTGCAAGACTCCAGCATTCACACCAGGTTTCTAACCTACAATCAGAAGGTTTCATTCCTCCAATCAGAAGGGTTGAAACCCTCCCTGAAGCTTTGAAAGTGTTTACATATGATTTTTCAATTTCGCAATTTTTTCCTTTAGAGGAATTACTGTGCGCCGAGTCATTTGACACTGTCTATGGTTCCCGGAGCATTGGTGGGCCACTATTTCAATCTATTCCTCTCAACTCTACAGGTTGGGTAATTTCTGTACATTGTCTTCTTCCAGGCTGCTGCCAACTGAGTTTTGGGTGGATGGAGCTGGATGGATGCTCAGAGAATATTCTCAGCTCTGATCTTGGGGGACCGTGAGAGGTGCTGAGGATTTGAAGTGGAGTCCACAGCATGCAAGTGCCGTCCCTCCCATGCTATCTATCCAGGTGGGTCGGCCGCCTCCACTTTGCTCCTCCAAACCCAGTCTGCTAAGCAGTCAATTACATTTTTCACTCCAGTTATTGAACTTTTAGTTTGGGAGTTTTCATTTAGCTCCTTTTCAAAAAATCGTTTTCACACTTTTCATGATTTCCACCTGATTACCTCAAATATATGATATTTTTATTTAATTTTTTTGAAAATGCTATTAATCAGGCAAACTATTACGACAAGACTATATTCAATGGTCTTCTATGTCCAACATCTGAGCTTTTTTTTATTGTCTGTATTGTTTTAAATGATGGCAGTATCTTAATTTTGCCTTTCTTTCTTTGCTGATGGTATTGGCAGGTAGGGATGGAGGACTGTCAGGCAGTACTTGGGACTCCGGAATCAGTAGTACCTGCTGCTGCACTGGAGGCCCGATGCTGGGACCCATCCAAGGGTCGGGGCAAGGGCCTGCAGTGTACTGGGCAAGTGCTGAGGGCTGGTGGTGTGTGCAGTGAGGACTGGAGAGGAGCGAGCCTTGCATAGCAAATCAAGTGCTCCAGTTCTTTGAGCTGTTTCTCTGAACAGTCATTGAATTTTCAAATGATAGAGGCATGTTTGGAATGATGTAAGAGGAATTCCTTCTCTACATTCTTCCTCACTACCAAGCCTGACCTCTAAACGTTAGAGGTAATCCCTTTACACTTTGGATATTTATTATTTTTCTACACATTCCCCATGACTCACAGACATGGCGCAGAGCTGTGACTGGCTCTCCCTGTGCCCAGCCACTTACGAGGTGCCGGGAAAGATGGCGGGTTCTAGTCCTGGCCCGCCACCCCAGCAGAGCCTCACAACAAGCCAGACGACAACCACCCCCACTCTATGAGGACCTCCATTTTCCACATCCGAACTCCCCCTCATCGGAACTCCACCCAGCAGACCAGCCTATCACAGCCCGTCTTGCACTGCCGCAAGCAGCCACACAGCTCATCAATAAATGGATTTAGAAGTGACTACAAGAGTATGCTACCTGCATGGCAGAGCCTGGCAAGCTACCTGTGTCATATTTGATATGCCAAATACCAGTAACAATTATAGACCTCATTCCCATGACCTGATGGAATGGTTTGAGGCTCTTTATGTTCCTGGAGCAAGCAGATGCCCTTGGGCTCTACTTGCATGAGACAGGACATATGGAGATGTTACTGGTGCCTGCTTGAGCAAATCAATGATGAATGGGAAGACAGTGATTGTTTTAAAGCTAATTTCTATTTGCTTTGAATTTATATTTCTGGTGTGTATTTGTTTTTGTTGTGTTTTGTTTGGGGTCATACCCAGATGGCTAGGGCTTACTCGTGGCTCTAGGCTCAGGAGATCACTCCAGGTGGGCTGGGAGGATTGTATGGTGTACCAAGGATGGAACCCCCACTGGGCTGAAGCAAGGCAAGACCCCCAAACCACTGTACTAATTGTCCAGCTTCAGGGCATGTATTATTTTTCTTTCATGGTGTGTATTTTTAATTGAATGTCAGATATTCTGAATATACCTGGGATTCTTTGCTTTGTGTTTCTCTCTAGTTACTAATTCTTATAGAGCAGACGGTTCTAGTACTGGTCATCATGAGTCATGAGTCATATTAAGAGTAGATTTCAGGGAGTTACATTGTATCAGTATTTGTAGAGGAGTGTGTGTGTGTGTGTGTGTGAGAGAGAGAGAGAGAGAGAGAGAGAGAGAGAGAGAGATACTTGTTTTCTATTGTGGCTTATAGGGTTTATATCCTGAATTTATTTGATTTATCCTAGAATGTATTTATTTATTTCCCACACGGCATATATTGATGAATCAACAGGGAAAGATCGGCTTTTCTGCTGGGTGGAGCTCTGATGACCTGTGAAGTCTGGATGTCGAAAAAAATCCCGTGTCGTATTAGATATGCCAAAACCCAGTAATAATTACAGTCCTCATTCCATGACCTGAAAGAATGGTTTGAGGCTCTTCATGTTCCTGCAGCGAGCAGTTTCACTAGGGCTACACTAGCATGTGACAGGACGTATGAAGATGTTACTGGTGCCTGCTCGAGCAAATCAATAAACAACGGGAAGACAATGACAAGTGATACAAGTGATACAAGTGATTTCCAGCACAGCAGAGCCTGACAAGCTACCCGTGTCATATTTGATATGCCAAAACCAGTAACAATTATAGACCTCATTCCCATGACCTGAAGAAATGGTTTGAGGCTCTTCATGTTCCTGGAGCAAGCAGATGCCCTTGGACTACACTAGCATGTGACAAGATGTATAGAGTTGTTACTGGTGCCCGCCGAGCAAATCAATGAACAGGAAGACAGTAGCAAGTGACAAGTGATCTTAGAATACATCTACTTTCCTTGTGGCCAGCCATCTCCACCTCTTCCTCTGCCTCCTCGGCCTCCAAAGCCTCCCGACCTCTGCCACCAAATCTACCTCGATCCCCTCTGCCAACACCCCTGCCTCCTCCACGACCACCAAAACCACCTCCCCTTAGGCTTAGCCCAGTCCAGAGTAATTTTGTTTCCATCGATTTCTCCATCTTCCATGGTCTCCTTGGCAGCTTTTGCATCTTCCCTCACGGTTGAAATCTCAAAACCAAACCCTTTGGACAGTCTCCCAGTCAGTGACTATCCTCGCCCAAACAGAGCCATCAAATGACTATTTCAACATCTCCTCTGTGGTTTCCTCAGATAAACCTTCGACAAAAAGTGTTTTGGATAGCTGGTCTCTTGCATCGGGTGATCCCTTGGGTCCTTGCAACTCCAGTCTGATCGCTGTCCCCTCAATTTCCCTTTTATTGCATGAAGTTAAAGCTTCCTTCTCATCTTCAAATGAGGCAAATTCTATACACGCATACCCTTTAGAGTTGCCATTTTGGTTTGGGACCCTTTGGTAAGAGTTGCCTTCTCAAATACTTCCTGAAGAGTTTCTTCTGTTGCGCTGCAGGAAAGGTTGCTAAAACCAGAGTTTCTGATTCACCACTCCAAGTGCTGTTCTTTCCACCCTGTAGTCCTGATTTTGACCTTTTACTTAAGTATAATATAGGGAAATGGACCGACCACCTCTCTCTGTTCCTTGCTTTTCTTCTATTGTTTTCCTGCATCCATTTCTGTTTTAAATTCAATGTAAGCAATCCCTTTACTCTTCCCATCTTTACTAACTAATGTCTCCATACATCTTCAATATTTCTTCTAATTCATCCTGAGTAACTTTGTAAGGCAGAAGTTTAGCCAAAAGTGTTCATGCATTTTGATCTTTCTTACAATCTTTTCCCTTTGTTTTTTCTAGTTTGATTTCATTGCCAAACATTTTCAAACCAGTAAGTTCCAAGGCTCTTTCCAAGTCTTCAGCAGATTCAAAATCCACAAAACCAAACTTCCTAGATACATCAATTTTGACATCTACAAGAGCAAGTTAATTTTTTGCAAAAAGATCACTGATAACCAGTTTTTAACTCAGGAGCAGATTTGTTGAAGTTCAGGATTCCAACAAAGAGATTGAAAGCTGTAGTTGGTTCATTGCCTTCTCCTTTCTGTTTCTTTGCTTCAGGAGCTGCTTTATGCTTGACCATTTCCTTCTTTCTTTTCACAGGTGCTTGTTTGATGGGCTCTTCCTCATCATCCTTTTCATCATCATCATCATCATCTTCCTCTTCATCGTCCTCATCATCATCCTCATCCTCATCATCGTCTTCCTCAGTCACATTCTTGACCTTCACAGGGGCAGCTTTTACAGGAGCTTTCTTTCCTTTGGCTGGTGTAATATCCATAGGTTCTTCCTTTGAGTCCTCTTCATCATCCTCATTTTCATCGTCATCTTCATCCTCTTCTTCCTCATCATCTGAGGCAGGGGCAACATCAGCTGATGCTTTTATCATTGTTGGCTCAAATTCCTCTTCATCTTCATCCTCCCTCCTCATCATCCTCGTTTTCTTCACTGTCATCCTCATCATCATTGTCTTCTTTGTTTAGCATTCTTGCAGTTCTTTGTACCCTTGGCTGAGAGGACTTCCCCCTTCTTACAAGACACTGCTACCAAAGTCTTGCCTGGTGGGGCACCCTTCTTGCCAGGTGTAGCGACTACTTTGGCTGGTGTACTTGCTTTTTTGGATGGTGGAGGAACTGCTCCTTTTTGCCTGGCATGACAACTGCTTTCTTAGCTGGTGTGGCCACTGCACCATTTTTGGCTGGGAAAACTATCTTCCTTGCTGGGGTTGTGGCAGATTTCTTGCCTTTTTCTGAGGGATGATAATCTCCTCTTCTTCTCTGCTATCATTGACTTCATCTTCTTGGACATTTCCTCCCTCATCACTCTCTTATTCTACCTCCTTGATGGGAAGAGCCATTTGCTAACCTTGATCTGTCACTTTTCCCGCCCCTTGAGGTGTTGCAGGTGTGGCTCTGGTGCCCGGCTGTGTTGGCAGGTGGTAGACAAGAGACAGGCTTGTCTACACCCAGGGCTATGCCCTGTGGACCCTGGATGGTTGATGGTCTGACATAGAAAAAGACTGAGCTCCCGGAATGAACCCAGAGCCATGGCAGAGCCTGGCAAGCTACCCGTGGTATATTTGATATGCCAAAAACAGTAACAATAATGGCCCCCATTCCCTATTAATGGAGCTGTTACTGGCGCCCGCTCGAGCAAATGGATAAACAACGAGAATACAAGTGACATATATTTCAAGCAATTTTTATTTCAGCAAATAAGCTTCTCTGTAAAACTTTGGGTACATATAAAGGTTGGTTCCAGGGGCTTTAACGTCTGAATATTTGGCAGAGCTGCTACTTGCTCTCCCTGTGCCCAGTCACTCATGAGGTGCCCGGGAGGCATGGCAGGTTCTAGCCCTGGCCTGCCACCCCAGCAGAGCCTCACAACAATCCAGACGCCCCCTACTCCATGGGGCCCGCCATTTTCCTCATCCAGACTTCCCTCTTGTCACAACTTCACCCAGCAGAGCAGACTATCACAGCCTGGATCATCAACACCCACCCTGCAGCAGGTTTTTTTTTTTCAATCCAGCCCCGGTATGCTGAACCAGAGACTCTCAGACATGGAGCAGAGCTGCTACTTGCTCTCCCCTGTGCCCAGCCACTCATGAGGCGCCCGGGAGGCATGGCGGGTTCTAGCCCTGGCCTGCCACCCCAGAAGAGCCTCACAACAATCCAGACGACCCCCCCACTCCATGGGGCCAGCCATTTTCCACATCCGGACTTCCCTCTCGTAACAACTTCACCCAGCAGATCAGACTATCACAGCCCAGCTAGCACGGCGGTTCATCAATAAATGTTTTATTTAGAGGTGACTACAACAGTATGCCACCCACATGGCAAGCCTGGCAAGCTGCTCATGTAGTATTTGATATGCCAAATACCAGTAACATTTATATTAGGTCATTCCCGAGACCTAATATAATGGTTTGAGGCTCTTTATGTTCCTGGAGCAAGCAGATGCCTTTGGGTTCTACTAGCACGAGACAGGACATATGGAGATATTACTGGTGCCCGCTCTAGCAAATAGATGATTAACGGGAAGATAGTGATAGTGATATTTGGCTATATCCCCCCATTTATATAAATTTTAGGATACCAACTAATCTCATGTATTTTAGTGGCTTGACGATAAGATGCCTATACAAATGGAGTGCAGTTGGTGTATGTGTACAACCATGTACGACACACATGTACACCCAGATCAGGTGTACAGTGATGTATATGCCCTATGTTTGCTTTCAAGAATATCAATTAATGTATATTTTAAAATCAGGAGACTTAGTTTCTTGCCCTTTTTCTATAGGTCGGAAGTATTGTTCTTTCTCAGATGAATTGTATTTTCCCAATGTTCTGAATTCATGCACAATAATATAACTTGCTATGCTGAATTAAATGTGAGCTAAACTGAGATATTTTCAGCATTGCTCTAAGAGCCAAAAAGTGCCTAATCACTATCTCTTTTTCTGTTGTTCATTACTGTTCTAGAAAGTTAAAGTATAATCAGGATGAATTTGACAGGAAAATCAGAACCATGCACAGTACAGCTATGGGTTCTGACCTGTGTGAGAAGGAACGCATATCTTAGTCAATAAAATTGCATGTACTGTCTATTATGCTAGCAAATTTCATTCATCATGACAAATTCATTGGATAATGTATACATTATTATTTAATAATTTATTTTCTAATGATTTATTATCATTTTAGAATAACTTGTAAGGTTTAAGTATATCCCATTATATTTGTAATATTTTATTAATAATAATTAAAATTATAATTAATTTTAATTAAAGAATAATGTATAGTAATTGACATATTTAGGATATCAAATCATCCTTTGCAAAAGCATAATGTGTCTTTCCATTTATATAAATCTTCTCATGTGACCAACAGAGCATTTCAGTGTCTGTTATAACATAATTTACGTCACATTTATCTAATGGAAAGTCATTACTTATTTTTATCTGTAATATATTAATTGTAGTATAATGAAAATATTTTGCAGAAATATTTGACATGACTTCTAATTAAATCCACATCATGAAAGTGTAGATTAAGACTGCTAAATTAAAGATAATAATTATCTTTAAACTGTATATTACTGACAAATATTTTAGGATGATTAGATGGATTAGAGAATGCTGATTTTAGGATAAGGTCCTTCCAAGATCTTTCACATTTATACATTGTATACAGTTCTAGACAGGTTCTAACTGATACCAGTAAGCCTAGCAAGAAACCAGAGCAAACCACACATCATGCAGTCAGTCATTCTCAACATCCAGACTCCATAGCTCCTCAGAGCTCCATCCAAGAGAAAACCTGATCTTCCTTTAAGTTTCATCAGTAAATGCTCGAGATGAGAGCCTTCTACTGAGACTATACCACCTACACGGCAAAGCCTGGCAAGCTACCCGTGTTTTATTTACTTTTTATGCCAAAGACTAGTAACTATTATGGACCTCAGTTCCATAACCTGAAGAATGGTTTCAGGCTCCTCCTGTCCCTGGAGCAAGTAGATGCCCTTGGGTTACACTTGCTTGTGACAGGACTCATGGAAATGTTACTAGTGCCCACTCGACAAATTGATGAACAATGGGAAGACAGTGATACAGTGATACAGTGATAGATGGATACAGTCACCACAAGCAATAGATCTATACAAGTAACTTAACGTACACATTGCTTATCTTCTTCTTCAATAAACCAGTCAGATGAATGCAAAGACAGATACATGTATAAAGATAGATATATACATTGTAGATAGAAAAGCACATATGTGCCTTGAATATTAATATTATGGATATTCTGAGCGTTCCTACTACTTTTTTGTGGTTACTTTTTTTTTTTTTTTTTGCTTTATGGGTCACACACGGCGACGCTCAGGGTTACTCCTGGCTCTTCGCTCAGGAATTACTCCTGGCAGTGCTCGTGGGACCATATGGGATGCCTGGATCAAACCGGGCCGGCATGGGCGGCCACATGCAAGGCAAACGCCCTACCTGCTGGACTATCACTTCGGCCCTGTGGTTACATTTTTATATGAGAATTATAATAATACTTTTACTTGCACTCCAGGTTTGGCGCACCCCTACTTACAGTCATTTCAGATTCAGGAGTTTGATTTAACAAGCCCAGCCTGTTTGTTTTCCAAAAATAGCTTTATTGAGAGATAATACTCATACTGTACAACTTCCTTTTTGAAGTGTATAACCTGAGGGATGAAGAGATAGTAATAGAGGTAAGGCACTTGCCTTGCATGTGGCCAAACCTGTTTGTAATTTTTAATTTATTATACCACCATGAGATATACAATTATAAAGCTGTTCATGACTGGTTTCAGCCATACAGTTTGAAAGTATTGAAACCTGTTTGAGCACCCATCCCTCCACCAGTGCACATTTTCCCACCATCAATGTCTCCTGATTCCCTCCCCAGGAGACACCAATGTCTCCTGATTCTCTCTGTCTCTCTATCTCTCTCTACTCTCTCTTACACACTGGCCAACCCTGTTTTGATTCCCAGTACAACATATGATCCCCTGAGCACTGCCAAGGGTTACTTCTGAACACAAAGTCAGGAATAGCCACTGAGAACCTCTGAGTATGGCCCCCAAACCAAAAAGCCTTTTTCCCCCCACACCACCCCCTCTCTCCCTCTCCCTCTGACTCCTACTGGGTTCCTAGGGTCAGTCCTGGCTGTGCTTGTGAGACTGGACTGCCCTGTGGATCAGACTGGGGCCCAGGGTGTCTTTGCCACTTTCTCAGCCCTCTATCCCTTGCTTTTCATTAGAAAAGGGGTCACCAGATCCAGAGAGATAGTACAGAAGTCAGTGTGCTTGCCTTGCACACAGCCAACCCCGGTTTGATCCCCCTAGGCCTGCCAGGAGTGACACCCTGAGCACTGAGCTAGGAATGGGCAAACCCCCCATACACACACACACCAAACACAAGAGCATCATATCTTTCCAGGTTGTCAAAGGGAAATGATGAAAAGTTGGCAGGTAAGACTAGAGGTGACTAATAGAGCATCCCACCTGCATGGCAGAGCCTGGCAAGCTACCCGTGTTGTGTTTGATATGCCAAAACCCAGTAACAATTATAGACCTCATTCCCATGACCTGAAGGAATGGTTTGAGGATCTTCATGTTCCTGGAGTGAGCAGATGCCCTTGGGCTACACTAGCATGTGACAGGACGATGGATATTACTGGTGCCTGCTCAAGCAAATTGATGATCAACGGGAGGACAAGTGAGTGACAAGTGACAAGTGACAATTAATACTTTACAACATTTATGGCCTAACATATCAACGTATTAAAAACTCTTTATAAACAAACAAAAAAAGAAGAAAACAAAGCTTTTTAAATTTGATCTTAGATCTATCTAATTTGTTTAAATATATTAATTATTTTCTCTTATTTTATATTCAAATTTATCTTTCAAATTTTATTCTATTTCCTTGCTTCAGTGTCTTTAACATAATATTCAGTCCTTTTTGGGAGGCTTTTTTGAGGGGAGAGGGGGAGTGACACCCAGCGATGCCCAAGAGTTACTCCTGGCTCTGCATTCAGGAATTACTCCTGGTGGTGCTGGGGGACCATATGGGATGCTGAAGATCACTCCCCAGACAGTCACGTGAGAGGCAAAGGCCCTGCCCACTGTGCTTTCTCCCTGCCTTATATTCTGCCTTTTAAAGTACACCTGTGTATAGAATTCTTTCCCAAATAATGTTTTAATCAATGAGTGAGACAATGCAAAGTAAGGAAATAAAAAACAATCAAAGGCAACAGAAGCTGAGAATCAGTTTACAGATCTGAGTTCCGGAAGAGGGGAAGGGGGAAGGGTGCGCAGAGTGAGGGGAGGGGTGGCTCCAGGGTCTCTTCATGAAGCACTGTCGACCCTGCTGTGCTTTTGTTCTTTGTCAACAACACACTCAAGGAAGAGACTGTGGAGAACAGCAAAGAGATTTGTTATATGATACGCACCCAGAGAGAGAGAGAGAGAGAGGGAGAGAGAGAGAGAGAGAGAGAGAGAGAGAGAGAGAGAGAGAGAGAGAGAGAGAGAGAACATCCCCTGCTGGTTATAGCCTTTTAGAGAGCTGAGCTAACCAGGGCTGGGAGATAGTACAGAGGTTAACATGCTGTCTTCATGTGGTTGACCCCAGTTGGCCCCTGGGCAGCATATATGGTCCCAAGCACCGCCAGGAGTGGCCCTGAGCCTAGGTCTAGGTGAGGACCTGAAAGAGTGAACCAGGAGTGGCCACAGAGCACTCCATCTATGACTCAAAAAAAGTTTTAAAAAAACAGTGAACTGAGGGGAGGGACATGCCTAAGGGGCTGGACGGGAAGAGAATGATCAGGGTGGGCTCAAGCTGTGTGTGTGGAGGACAGCATGCCTGCTCGGACACCAGACCACAGGTATCTATTATGCAGATTGAGGTGTGTAAGTTCCTGTGTATTGGGACTCAACCAGGAGAAAAGCTAAACAAGGCGGGATTCTATTATGCGAGTGTGCTCCACCAATGGGCTGGGACTAATTGTCCAAATCCTCTCTTTATCAGGAAGTTGGTGGCCCTGAGACACCCGGCTTTGGACCATAAGGCCCCTTTGTCTCTAGTTCCTTCTGTCCGACACAGGACACATGAGACCATCTAATTGGCTTCCTGCAGATATTTCCACAGTTTTTTTAGCTCCTTTCTCTGGCTCTTCCACAGCTCTCATCTAAATGCCTTAAAAAAGTCTATTTTATTTTAATATGAACATACATTTTCTTATTGAGGTGATGTTGGTTAACAAGATCGTGGTTGTATTGGGTGTACACCTTCATCCCTCTTCAAAATATACAGTAGTAGAGCTCAGCCACCACTAAACACAGTATAGGTGTGCCTCAGTCCTGTCGCCAGAGTGTGGGGCTGGCTCTCGTTTTCTTTTCTCTTTTCCTTTGCTTTGTTTCTCCATAGCCCACAGAACCATGATCTCCCTCAGTATTTATCTTTCTTTGTCTGATTTATTTCACTCAGGGTGACCCCCTCCTTTTCTATTTATCATGTAACAAAATGCATGGTTCCATTTTTTGTAAGGACTGATTAAAATTCCATTGAACATTTCTCTCTCAGAGATAGTACAGTGAGTAGGATTCTTACCTTGGACTCGACCTACACGGTTTGATCCTTAGCACCCCATATGATCCCCTAGCCCCCAAGAGTGATTCCTGAGCACAGAGCTGGGGGTAAGACTTGAGCACTGTTGGTTGTGACCAAAAAATGCCACCAAAAAATGCTCTTTTTATAGAGAGAGACAGAAGATATCACCTTCTTTGTCCATTCACCTATGATGGGCATTTTAGGTAGTTTCCAGATTCCAAGATCTAGATTTTAATCAATAGAGTGCTGCAATTGATAGGATTGCTGATCAGTGTATGATCTAACACTTCCCGTTCACCTACCGTAGCAATTATGGTCATTTGTGATGTAGTGACATTTATGTTAGTCTGGACATTTATGTAAGTCTGGACATTGACTGATTGGACCTTTGCTAAATAACATTGTTTAAACTTATAAACAAGCCTTAACACTTTTCCCACTGAGACTCTGGTTGCTTCTTACTGAAGTGGCCACACTGAGAGATGCAATTCTTTTATTTTATTTTATTTTGCTTTTGCTTTGATTTTTTTGGGTTACCCCCTGCAATGCTCAGGGGTTACTTCTGGCTCTGCACTCAGTAATTATTCCTGGCAGTGCTCAGGAGATAATATAGGATGCCAAAGATCAAACTCAGATTTGCCATGTGCAAGGCAAATGTTCTCCCAGCTGTACTATCACTCAAGCCCATATCTTCACATTTTGACATCCTAGGATTTTAAACAAGGGTTTTGTATTTTTGAGGCTTGTTTTTGTTTGTTTGGAGGGATTTGTGTTTGTTTAGTTTAGGGGTCACACAGGCGGTGCACAGGGTTCTTTCCTGACTCTAAGCTCAGAAACTACGCCTGACAGTACTGGGGGCCCATATGTAGACACAGGGCCAAGCCCAAGTTGGCCACATTCAAGGCAAGTGCCCTTTCCTCTCTCCGATCTTTCCTGTTCCATACTTGGGAACTGGGAATTTTAAATGCTTTTACCCCTTCTGTGAGTGTGTCAGTTACATGTGCTCCTCTTAGGGCACCTGTTTAACTTATCAAAGTGATTCTTTCTCACGTGTGACAGCTCTGAAGCAAGTTTATGATCTATTTGGCAATTTCTGAGGTTTCTCCAATGTGACTTACAGATGTTAATGTGATCCTGAGATCTGATTATGATAGGCTGAGAATTACAACTACATTCTTTAAGAATTCTGGTTCTACGTAATAACCATCAAAAAACAGCAGGGGTCCTTTTTGCAATTTAGTGTCAATCATTTCAACAGCAAAGATAACGAAAGTTGTTAGAGCTTTATCAGAAGCCAATTAATTTCCCTCTCTGAGATTGGAAGTCACTGGGTTTTTTGCATGCCATACCGGAGATTTGTTATTGGCTTGTATTTATGGCAATGAACTAGGTAGATGGCATGCAGCTGAGATCATATGCACAAAATTACCTGAAAAATTAAAACACCATAATGGTTCACTTAGCACAGCTGCCTGCTAATGAAGACACATTGCTAATGGCGAAGTTTATTCTATACTAGGAATGTACCTGAGTCTGCAAAACACATGAAGTGAGACAGAGACAGGACAAAACTGCTCCCAATTAACACCAGTGAGGTGCTCCCTGCACTGAAGACACCGATGGAGGCATCCACTGAAAGAGCAAGTCAGATTCCCTCCGGGCCCAGAGCCTACTACGTTCATTTGAATTTGAAATTTGTCAGTGTGTTTTGTTCCATGTTCCGGTCATTTTCAAAGCAATCCCTTGGATATTTGCTTTTGACTCATGCACACCAAAACAGAGCAGGGAAATCTCAAGTCATGTCTAAATGTGCAGATCGCAGCCCCCACAGAAGCCAACGTATTCGGCAGCACACTGCACTCCTTTCCCTGCAGGAGGAAGACACCTGCCAGTGAAGGAGCATCCTAGCGCTGTCAGATATTCACAAGTGCATCTTTTTCCTACAGCATACTCAGCAAGGCACATACGCCTATATAAGTCCTTAAACACATTAAAGGGGGAAATCAGCTCTTCTGGATATATACCAAGGGAACTTCAGGACCAAGCACAACTCAAAGTAACAAAATGACAGCAACAATGCTATCATGTTTGAGGCAGAGGTGGGCAGAAAACCCGAAAGGATAAATGAGGGGATTCTGGTCAGTCCTGGCTGAAGTTGCCAACACTAAAGGAACGTTCCTCAAGATAGTAAAAGGCATCTACCACATGCCCATAGCAAGCATTATTCTCAATGGGGAAAAACTGAAAGCCTTCCCCTAAGATCAGGAACAAGACGAGGTTGCCCTCTCTCACCACTGCTATTCAATATAGTACTGGAAGTACTTGCCTTAGCAATTACGGAAGAAAAAAGACATTAAGGGCATCCAGATAGGAAAAGAAGAATCTATCACTATTTGCAGATGAGATAATACTATATTCAGAGATCCCTAAAGTCTCTACCAAAAAGCTCCTAGAAACAATAGATATGTTTAGTAGAGTAGTAGGTTAAAAAATCAACACACAAAAGTCCACAGGTTTCCTATATGCAAATAACAAACGAGAAGAAAGTGATATTAAAAAGTATCCCATTCACAATCATGCCTCAGAACCACAATCATGCGGTAGTAATAAAAACAGCATGCTAGTGTTAGAGTTCTTTTTTAGAATTTGTCTAACAGGCTTTCTGATTTCTACTGGAAAGTTCCTAAAAAATAAAAATAAATAATAAAAAATAAAAACAGCATGCTTTGGAGTAAATATCAACCCATAGATATATGGAATAGAATTGAATACCCTGATACCCATCCTCAAGTATATATTAAATTTAACCTTTGATGAAGAAGCAAAAAATACAAAGTGCAGCAAGGAAATCCTCTTCAGCAAGTGGTGCTGGGAAAACTGGGCAGCTACATGTAAAAAAAAATGAATGTCAGATCAAAATAGATTAAAAGTCTCAATACCAAGCCTGAATCTATAAGATACATTGAAGAAAACATAGGCAAAAACCTCCACGACATTGGAGCTAAAGGCATCTTAAATGATGAAAAACCACTAAAAGAGCATGAAACTAAAAAGCTTCTGCACCTCAAAAGAAATGATGACCACTCCCCCACAGGTGTGTGTGTGTGTGTGTGTGTGTGATTCTTGCGTCTCCGTGGACCCCAAGCTGCCCCAGGGAAGAGCGGAAACTCCATCAACTGGAACCAAGGCAAACTGCCTTGGTTTCACCCCGACCGACCCTTGGGCCTCGCGCTTCTGGGAACATCCCAAAACTCAAAACTGCTGCGTCCGCGCAACCCTCTCACTACCTACCTTGCATGAGGTACCAGTGAACCTTGGTTCCTACATCCTTGCCACCCACCCAAACTCTTCAAACAGACCACACACCTACTAACTGTACTATCTAGTCACCCAAGAACTCACATTTGCAACCTACAATAGACATAATGGTAAAGCAACGCAAAATTCCATCAAGCTCTGTGAGTGAAGTCACTGGTCCAGATGAGTCTAGCAATACCAATGAGTTGTATAACCTCTCTGAAAAAGAATTTCGGAAAGGACTGTTAAGGATTCAAAAGGAATTCAAAGAAGCAATGGAATGCAAAATCAATAAAATACAAGAGGACATGAGAGAAGAAGTGAGGAAAATGCAAAGGGAAATGACAGATATTAAAAATGAGGTAAATGAAATAAAAAACACAGTTGAAGGCCATCATAGCAGAATAACAGCTACTGAAGAAAGAGTTAGTGATCTCGAAGACGAGTTCCAAAGATTCTCTACACAACACCAGAAGATAGAAAAAAGGCTCACAATTACCGAACAGACAACAAGAGATAATTGGGATGAAGCCAGAAGAAACAACATACGGATCATTGGGGTCCCAGAAGGGCAAGAAGAAAACCCTGATGAAGAAGAAACTGTCAAAGCCATAATTGCTGAAAAGTTCCCGGAACTAAAGAATGCTTGCCTCAAGATCCAAGAGGCCCGTAGGATACCAGCTAAAAGAAACCCCAACAAGAATACTCCAAGACACATCTTAATAAAAATGACAAAAACTAAAGATAGGGATAGAATACTAAAAGCAACAAGATCAAAGAAGGAAATCACATACAAAGGAACATCTCTAAGATGTACAGCAGACTTCTCTGATGAAACACTCCGAGCCCGAAAACAATGGTGGGATATTGTGAAAAGGCTCAATGAACTGCAGGCTTCACCAAGAATTCTTTATCTGGCCAGACTCACATTCAGATATGAAGGAAAGATACACAACTTCATGGTTAAGCAACAACTCAGGAACTTCATGGACTCAAAACCAACTTTAAAAGGACTGAAGGGTCTACTGTAATGCGACCAAACCCATAAGCACAACAAACACAAAAAGAAAGATGGCACAAAATCCAATGACAATAATCTCTCTCAATGTCAATGGTCTAAATGCACCAAGTAAGAGACACAGAGTGACAAAATGGATTAAAAAATTGAACCCAACATTCTGCTGTCTACAAGAAACACATCTAAATAATCAGAACAAACACAGACTCAGAGTCAAAGGTTGGAAGACCATTCTCCATGCAAACAACTCCTCCAAAAAGGCTGGTGTGGCCATATTAGTATCAGATAATATAGACTTCAGGCTGAAAAGGTTAGAAGGGACAATGAAGGCCACTTCTTATTAATTAAAGGGTATGTACACCAGGAAGAAATTACACTACTAAACATATATGCACCCAACAAGGGGTCAGCAAAATACATAAAACAACTGCTAAGAGACCTCAAAGAAGACATTAACAGTAGCACAATAATAGTTGGAGACTTCAACACTGCTCTATCAACGATGGATAGATCAACAAGACTGAAACTCACCAAGAAAATACTGGCCCTAAGGAAGAAATGGAAGAAAGAGAGCTAGTGGATGTATACAGGGCTCTTCATGCCAAAAAAGCTGAATACACATTTCTCTCTAGTGCACATGAAACATTCTCCAAGATAGACCACATGCTGAGCCACAAGGCATACCTCAATAAAATTAAAAAAGATAGAAATTGTGTCAGCTATCTTTTCAGACCATGATGCACTGAAAATGGAAGTTAACCGTATACAGAAACAGGGAGTCAAACCAAACACCTGGAAACTGAACAGCTCACTCCTGAACAACAAATGGGTCATAGAAGAAATCAAATAGGAAATCCAAAGATTTCTGGAAACAAATGAAAATGAAGACACCAATTATAAGAACTTGTGGGACACGGCAAAAGCCGTGTTAAGAGGGAAGTTTATAGCTCTGCAAGCATTCATCAGGAAACAAGAAAGGGCCCACATTAATAACCTGACTACACAGCTGAAGACATTAGAAAAAAGACCAACAAAAGGAGCCCAACCTGTACAAAGAAAACTACAAGAGACTGCTTCAAGAAATAAAAGAGGAAATGGAAACACATTCCCTGTTCATGGATGGGGAGAATCAACATTGTCAAAATGGTAATATTCCCTTGAGCTCTATACAGATTCAACACAGTCGCTATAAAGATACTCATGACATTCTTCAAAGAAATTGACCAAATACTCCTGAAATTTGTATGGAACAATAAACCCCCAAGGATAGCTAAAGCAATCCTCGGAAAAAGAAGATGGGAGGCATCACCTTTCCCAACTTCAAACTGTACTACAAGGCAGTAGTAATTAAAACAGCATGGTATTGGAATAAAAACAGACCTGTGGACCTATGGAATAGACTTGAGTATCCTGACACCCAACCTCAAACACATGATCATTTAATCTTTGATAAAGGTGCAATGAGTCTAAAATGGAGTAAGGAAAGCCTCTTCAACAAGTGGTGTTGGGAAAGCTGGGCAGCGACATGTAAAAAAATGAATTTGGACCTGTGTCTAACACTATGCACAAAAATCAGATCAAAATGGATTAAAGATCTCAATATCAGACTTGAATCCATAAAATACATTGAAGAAAATATAGGAAAAAGCCTCCACGACATTGAAGCTAAAGACATCTTCAAAGGTGAAACATCACTAACAAAGCAACTAGAAGAAAGGATAAACATATGGGACTACATGAAACTAAAAAAGCTTCTGCACCTCAAAAGAAACAGTGACTAAGATACAAAAGCAGTCCACAGAATGGGAAAGAATATTCACCCAATACCCATCTGAGAAGGGGTTAATATCCAGGATATATCAGGCACTGGTAGAACTTTACAAGAACAAAACAAACAACCCCATCAAAAAATGGGGAGAAGAAATGAACAGAAACTTCAGCATGGAAGAAATTCGAATGGCCAAAAAACATATGAAAAAATGCTCATCATCACTAATCATCAGAGAGATGCAAATCAAAACAACAATGAGATACCACTTTACACCACAGAGACTGGCACATATTCAAAAGAGCAAGAACAACAAGTGCTGGCGTGGATGTGGGGAAAAGGGGACACTCATCCATTGTTGGTGTGAATGCAGGCTGGTACAGCCTTTTTGGAAAACAATATGGACATTCCTCCAAAGACTAGAAATTGAACTCCCATTTGACCCAGCCATACTACTCCTGGGAATCTACTCTGGGAAACCAAAAATACGCAGCGGAAACACCATCCCTACTTTTATGTTCATAGCAGTATTATTCACAATAGCCAGAATCTGGAAGCAACCAGAGTGCTCGAAAATCGATGACTGGATAAAGAAGCTTTTGGTACATCTACACAATGGAATACTATGCAGCTGTTAGGAAAAATGAAGTTATAAAATTTGCCTATAAATGGATGGACATGGAGAAGATTATGTTGAGCAAAATTAGCCAGAAGGAGAGAGACAGATACAGAATGACTGCATTTATTTGCAGGGCATAAATATATATATATATATATATATATATATATATATACATATTATTATACCAATATTATCCAAGGTCAAGTGAAACATATATCAGGAGGTCTTGTCAAAGGTGGAAATTATCACAAACGTGTGGGAGTCAGAGGTTAGGTAAGACAGAAAATGGAACAGGGTGCTAATAATTGTCGAGGGTACTAATGCCAACCTAGAACTGAGCATTAAATAGAGGCAAAAGGATACACATGCCAACCCTTTAATGTATGTTCCGTAATCCATAGTCTGGAAGGGAAGGAAAAGAGAAAGAGAGAGAAAGGGAACGAAATAAAGAACCTGCCATGGAGGTGGGCCGGGAAGGGGGAGGGAACCGGGGGCGTTGGTGGTGGGAGATGGGCACTGGTGGAGGGACGGGTGCTGGAACACTGTATGACCAAAACCCAAATATGAACTTTTTAATTATATATCTTTTTATTTGTATATCTCACGGTGGTATAATAAAATACTTAAAAAAAAGAAATGATGACCTGATACAAAGCAGCCCATAGAATGCCCATCCAATAAGGGGTTAATATTCAAGATATATAAAGCACTGGTAGAACTTTACAAGAAGAAAACATCCAACCCCATAAAAAAATGGGGAGAAGTGAATAGAAACATCCTCAAAGCAGAAATTCGAATGACCAAAAGTCATGAAAAAATGCTCCTCATCAGTAATCTTCAAAAAGATGCAAATCAAAACAACAACAATGAGATATCATTTTACACTATAGACTGGCACACATTTAAAAGAGCAAGAACAATCAATGCTGGTGTGGATGTGGGGAGAAAGGGACTCTCATCCATTGTTGGTGGGAATGTGGACTTGTCCAACCCTTTTTGGGAAATAATATGGACATTCCTCCAAAAACTAGAAATTGAACTCCTATTTGACCCAGCCATACCACTCTTATCCTGGGAACCCAAAAGCACACAGCAGAAACACCATCTGCACTTCTACGTTCATAGCAGCATTATTCACAATAGTCAGAATCTGGAAACAATCTGAGTGCCCAAGAACGGATAAAAAAATATGATACATCTACACAATGGAATACTATACAACTGTTAGGGGAAAATTGCCTATAAATGAATGGACATGGAGAGTATCATGCTGAGTAAAATTAGTCAGGACAGATATAGAATGATAAACATGATTTTCAGTATCTGCTCCCATTCCATAGGTTGCTTTTTTATTTTTTGGTATCTACATTGCTGTAATAAAGGTTGCTTAGCTTTATTATAAATATTATGTGTTATTTTACATATGGGTCTATTTAGTTCAGTGTTAAAATCTGACAAACCATCACTAGAATTAATGTCAAAAATTTTTACTACCTATGTTTTCATCTCAAAATTTAATGGCATCAAAATTCGCGATTCAAATCTTAGATATATTTTGAGTTAATTTTTATGTATATACAAAGTTAAATCCATTTTTTGACTTCATGTGGCTATCCAACATCATTTCATTTTTCCTTGTCCCATGGAATATACACTGGGAGCATGTTCACTTGATCACTTGAATGCCGTTATTCATCGATTTGCTCGAGCGGGCGCCAGTAACATTTCCATTGGACCCTATCACGTGCCAATGTAGCCCAATGGCATCTGGTTGATTCAGGAATATGAAGAGCCTCAAACCGTTCCTTCAGGGTCTTGACAAGGAAGTCTGACCATCTTGTAGGTGGGCAGCCACGTGATCTTTTGACATCCCATGGGATCCAGTCGGTAATGGCTCTAGTCCAGCGGTTGTCTCCAAATCGCATTACATGTCCAGCCCATCTGATTTTCGATGCCTTGGCAAACGAGACAGCGTCCCTGATTCTGGAATAGCGATGGAGGTCAGAACTCTGGATTCCTTCACTCACTTGAGTGAGGCGTGATACTCCAAGCATAGCTTGGGAGCATGTTATTGACTCCTTAATTGTGTATTAACTGACTTGATATGTTTTTGTTTCTGTATTCTCTAAACTGTCCCAATAAATCTCTGGGTTTGTTTTTACACCAGAACCATACTGTTCAAACCATTTTTTAACTTTGTAATATAGTTTAACAGAAGGTGTATGATGCCTTCAATGTATGATGGCTTTAATTTTATTCTTCCTCAAGATTTGACTATGAGACCTTCAGTGTTCCACACAAATTTTATAATTTATGCAATTTGAAAGATGTGATCGTTACATATGACTCTTAAATTCTAACAGGACTTGAATACAGACAGAAAGAAGGCAATTGGAGCTAAGACAAAAGCTTTGGATTAAACAGAATATTTGGGTTATGAGCAGTTCTGCAGGTGCTAAATCTATGTATTCTTAGTAGATTTCATCATCCAGATATAAAAGGATATGTGTGGACCCAAGCCTGCGTTTATACTGTTCTTCTTTACTATGTACACAGCAGTATAGTAGTTATCAATAACCTAACCCAAAGCTGAATTAGGCCTGAGATCCATTAGAAAATGTACTTTATATTCATTTTTATTTTTCACCTCTCATTCAAGGCATTGCATCCTCAAATACATGGAATCATAAGCTCTGAATTAATAACACTTGTATAAGCAGTTTTAATCATTAATTAGTTTTAAAGGGACAGACATTGCTCATGGAATTAAAGTGAAATGGATAGGTATTCCTCTTTTCTTCTCTTCCTGCATTTATATTTTTAATTCTGAGCATTCTGGGGTTCTTGTGTTTACTAGAATTGATTCAATGTTGTCTGGAACAAAGGAGAAATGCTCAGTCCTTTTTAAATTTTATAAGAAAACACCTGTGTCCAAATGTCAACTATCTAATAATAATGTGACATTCTTTAAAATAATGTCATTTTCTCATATTATTTTCTGATATCACTTCAGCAGAACAAATACTGGGGGAAACAGAAAGGTCACCCAGCTGCTTCTTTCTACACTTTTCCCCAAAGCACAAAATGTCATTGACCTATAATAGGATTTTTAATTCAACTAAAATTCCTCTGGACTGTTCCAGCAGGCTTTAAAGATTTTAGGTTAGATGAAAATTTTAAACTTAATAATGTAACTCAACTTGAAAGGCCCTAGCTTCTGCTGCTGGAACATGAGTTGGTGAAAAGGGCAGATTTTCACATTGAATTAAACATGGAGTGAATTCTCTTTATCTGTCCTTTCATTGCAACTGCCTTCTTTTCTTAACATTCAGCTCACATTGACCATCTCAAAAAAACTGTGCCCAGGAATTGTAAGAGGGCCAGAAAAGGAAGATAAGATGAGATGCTAAAGACAAGAGCCTGGAAATCTGTACCCAGTAACATCTCCTGTTTGCAGCAAAATAAAATCAGTCTTAGTCAAACAAAAGGCAAATTTCCTTTTTTTTTTCTGCAACATAACTTTGTCTAAAATACATATTTCAAAAATTTCTTCAGGTTGAAGGAATATAGTACCTTATAGAATAGAGACCAGCTCATGTGGAAGCAACCCATGGAGCTGACCTCCCGGTAAGGGGCTCGACCATCCCTTGGCCGAGTCCAACATTGCTCCAAGGGTTTAATCTCATGAGGCTGGGGAGAGACCATGCTGGCCGGACTCGGAGTGGAGTTTTGGGCCCTGCCCTTTCCTCCGCCTCCATGCCAGTTGCCCCGGAAGAGAGAGACCCACCCACGCCAGACTCAGCTAATTTGCAATCCCGGAAGAGATCCAGACCCATCCACTTCAGACCCACAGCTGCGCTGCTCGGCCCCATGTGGAAGCAACCCATGGAGCTGACCTCCTGGTAAGGGGCTCAGCCATCCCCTGGCAGAGTCCAACATTGCTCCAAGGGTTTGATCTCATGAGCGGGGGGGAGACCGTGCTGGCCGAACTCAGAGTGGAGTTTTGGGCCCTGCCCTTTCCTCTGCCTCCATGCCAGTTGCCCCGGAAGAGAGAGACCCACTCACACCAGACCCACATGTCCCTTGGCACGCGGCCACTTTGCGGCCAAGCATAAGGTTCTTCCCAATTTATTTCACATTTATACATAGTAAACAGTTATAGACATGTTTTAACTGATACCAGTAAGCCTGGCAAGAAGCCAGAGCAAACCACACATCATGCAGTCAGTCATTCTCAACATCCAGACTCCATAGCTCCTCAGAGCTCCATCCAAGAGAAAACCTGATCTTCCTTTAAGTTTCATCAGTAAATGCTCGGGTTGAGAGCCTTCTACTGAGACTATACCACCTAGACAGTAAAGCCTGGCATGCTACCTGTGTTTTATTTACTTTTTATGCCAAAGACTAGTAACTATTATGGACCTCAGTTCCATAACCTGAAGAATGGTTTCGGGCTCCTCCTGTCCCTGGAGCAAGTAGATGCCCTTGGGTTGCACTTGCTTGTGACAGGACTAATGGAGATGTTACTAGTGCCCACTCGAGCAAATCGATGAACAATGGGAAGACAGTGATACAGTGATACAGTGATAGAATAGAGAACTTGGAAGCGGTAAACATGCCAGCAAATTAGAGACACAGAGACTTCCCTGCACCTTAGTAAATGTAGAAATATAAAACTTCATCACTGAAATTTTTACCTGTGTTATAGCTTTACTTTAATAAAAAATCATTTCCACAATGAATTAAAAATAATTTTAATGTCTTATTGTTGTAGATAGTTCAAGGAGCACTAATTTAGGCTACAAAAGATATCAGAATCTAGCAATAAAGAGGTTAGTATATTTAACACTAGCATGAATTGGCTTCATAAAATAAATGTGATTTTTTAGCAGAAGGTTAAATAGATCTCTCAGGGGCCTGAGGAGATCACAGAGGGCTTAAATCATTGCTATAACCTCTTGAGTCCAGTTCAATCTCAGGTAACGCAAGGGGACCCCAAGGTGCCAGGAGTGATCCCTAAGCACAGGGTCTGGAGTCACCTCTGAGCACAACTGTGTGTGGCCCACAAAAAAAACAAACAAAGCCTTTTACAAGGAGTTTCAAGTAGCATTACTAGTGAATCCCAACAAATATTTAAGGAATAAAATACCAACACTAATGTTTTTTAAAACAAATAGAGAAATATTTTGTAAGGTCAGCAGTACCTCATTATGAAAAACAGGCATCTAATGTAATTAAGTTAGACTGATACCAGATATCTATATATAAAAGTATAAAATTTTACTGTGCAGAAAGAAAAAATACAGTTGCTCACTAGATTGTGACATTTAATTTTTAATTTTTTTAATTTATGGTATGGAAGCAATGAGCATTTAGCAGAAACCATACTCTGACATTTGTTTCTTATTGGGTAGAGGTGACTACTCTCCTAACTCTCTTGAAGCTTTAGAGGGCTCACCTCTGTCAGCCAGGACACCACAGGGAAAGAACCCAGACACTGCTGATTGCTCCTTTCAGGACAGGATTTAGTGGGTTACAGTATATATTCATCACTATATGATAAAATGAGCTTTGTGCTCTGATATGCTTAGAGCAGGCTAGGCTACACTATGGTATAATACTCTAAAGAATTTATATTAAGACATAGTTCATCAGTGACACTAACTGAAGCAAAGAATGAAAAACCAATTTATTAAACAAATGGACAAAAAATAAGTTTAGATACATGTATTGTAAACTGACACAGGAAAAGTTCAGATTTTCATAATTATGTCAAATAATGACATATGTAACAAAAACCAATTTATTGAAATATTTTACTGATATGCTTAAAGCTATATCTTATTGCTGAGAATGGAAGGAAGAACTATAAGGTAAAAATAAAATATTTGTCTCTTCACAATGAGTATTATCAAGATGTTAATGATCCCTTGAAACTCTTTATAGATTTAAAGTAAATCCAAATAAATTGCATTTCTAAGGAGAGTTGGCATATTTCTAAATGTCTGTTTCTTCTTATTTCTGATGCATATTTCTAAAGTGCTCTGCTTGCTTCAATAAAAGAGCACCAGAGAACATTTGGGAACAGTTACCATGCTAAATATAGTGCCTAAATAAAGTGTAAAACTGAACTTGAAAATGTTTTATTGGCCTTAAATATTGATTCTTTTAAATAAATGAGATTAAACTGGGGTAAGTATTAAATGGGCTTTGTTGTATCATACAGCTCCAAGGTCACATAGATCAATGCAATGCAAGGTGTAGTAAAACATTCCCCATTGATGAAATCTCCAGACCCGAAACTGTCCTGCCATGTCCTGGATACCTTCAAAAGCTTCTACTACTGGTCTTTATTCATGGTCACTCCACCCCAAGGCAGAAGAGACGGGACCCCTGCAGGTTGTATGCTCTGACAGGTTGCTAATTAGCAGACAACTTTCATCTCTAGCTAGATTCAATACCAGTCATCTCTCATCTTTACTGATGTTGCTTTCAGAAGAAATAGCCAAAGTAAAACAAATTAAAGGAGACCAGCATCTAAGTCCCATCCAGTTCTCTCTCTGCCTTGCTTATTCTCTTTCCAAGCCAAGAAAATGAAAGACTTTTATCTTAGTGGGCAAGGTCTGAGCACTGTTGTAGATTTAGTGTTTTTAACTTAGAGAGATACTAGTGAGCTGGTACAGTACAAGCATAAAAATATTCAGGTCTGTAAATGTGGAAGCGTCTCCACCAAGACATAGTAAACTTCTACTCAAGTGATGTAAAATGTTTTCAGAAAACAAGCCAACTTTTTTAGTGGGAGAACCAATGAAGTTGAACTATCAATGTTTGAGCATACAAAACAGTGTGTTTTGGTCCCTATAATGTACAATGTGTGTGTGTTCCGCTTCCGGGGCCTTGAGTGGCCCATCCTTTAGAAGCTCAGCCATGCTTAACCATGCTGTTTTGGGTCACCTTTCCTGGATAGTGTGTGGCTGATGGAGGAATTCGGCAGCCTCTCTGGAAGCTCTTAAAGGTAAGCCCTGGAAGAAACATTAAACCACATCTGCCCACATCCCATTTGCTAGGAGTAAGTGGCCCCATTTAGATGAAAAGGGAGAAAAAATAGCTCTATTTTGGGAGCAATGCATGAGTGTTTGGTGGCCAGAGAATTTCTCCACAGCTGTCTCCTAGTGCTATTTGAAATAATTTCTAAATCTATTAATACAGGAATGTTCATTCAAGGGTCTGCACCAGGACCTAGTTTTCAACTATCCCACTGAAGCAGGATATTATTTAAAATGATCTGCCAGGAAGACTTGAATTGGCATCAGTAAATTTTTAATTTTAGAGAACACCATGAACTAAGAATTAATTAAACAAAATTTAATAAGATGCACTATATATGTAAATAAATAGGCAACAAAGGTCAGCAGTTTTTAATTATGAGGAGTTCTTCCTTGGGCTGTGACTAATTTTCATAGTAGGGCATATTAGTGAATATTTTAAAACAAGCATGCAATTTATTTTTTAAAAAGAGATTTTACTGAGCCGGAACAATAGCATACAGGCAGGGCATTTGTCTTGCATGTAGCAGACCCGAGTTTGATCCCTGGCATCCATATGGTCCCCAAGCACCCCCAGGAATAATTCCTAGCAAAAGAGCCAGGAGTAACCCCTGAGCATCGCCAGGTGGGACCCCAAAAGTGCCCCCAAAAAGAGATTTTATTAAAAATAACTATAAATATCTCCCATCATCATGGCACAACTCAGCGCTTCCATGAGAGAAACATCTAGAAGGATGCACCCTCAGAACTAAGCACAGTGAGTTGCAGCTCCGAGTCCCGTCCTTTTCTTTCCTACACCAATCACAATGCCAAGAAAAGCATCTTGGTTTCTTGTATTTCTCAGCATTTTGATCTGATTTAGAATTATCTAAGTGGTGACCAGTCCCTGCCATTTAACTTAACATGGTCTTTAGCAGTCACCCATGTATTTACCTTTACCATAGAATCAGGTTTTTATTGTTGAATAAAATTCCACTGATATTTCTGAGATTCTAGTCGTTGAACTGAGAGTACACAGTCTTCTTTTTCTTTTAACTCTGAGCAATTACTTTGAAATTTTCTCTTCAACTCCCATCTACACTCACAAATTCCACATCACCCCAGACCCCTCTGCTAAGAATAATACTGAACTTTATCAAGAAATGCTAAATTTAGAGCTGTAAGGTAGGGATGCTTACAGATAGGAGTTCCACCCCTGTGTTCTTCCTGGAGTAGGGCTGGGCAACCTCCCCTCACAACCGTACTTCCAGAAATTTTGGCAGCCACACCTAACAACCCACAGACACCTTCATGTAAATACATCGGCTCAGCTCTACAGATCCTAGAGTTTCTGAAACTCCAAATTCCACAATACCAACATCACAGTAGGAGCACACCAAATTAGAGGGGGAAATAACATAGAAGTCAACTAAGTTCCATAAACAAAAATGATAACTCTGATGCAACTGACAACAAACAGCTTAACAAACACTCAGACCAGGATTTAATGTCCCATGGGAAGATACAACAATTTTCATACATTTTCTTTTACTGAGGTTCTTTTTCTCATAATTCCATTAACCATTTTGTTGTAATAAGCAATATAAATTAAATTATTTTGTTCCTGCTAAAGTGGCAAGCGTGGGGAGTGATTGGGAAAATGTGGATATGGTAGAGGGAAGGTCACTCTGAGGATGGAATTGATATTGGAACATTGAATGCTCACGTCAACTCTATTATGAATCAGGTTTTTTTTTTTTTTTTTTTTGCTTTTTGGGTCACACCTGGTGGCGCTCAGGGGTTACTCCTGGCTCTGCACTCAGGAATTACTCCTGGCGGTGCTCGGGGACCATATGGGATGCCGGGGATCGAACCCAGGCCGGCATGGGCCAGCCGCGTGCAAGGCAAACACCCTACCCGCTGGGCTATCGCTCCGGCCCCCTATGAATCAGTTTGTAAACCGCAAAGTTTAAAGAGAAAGAGAAAAAAAAAGAAAGAACAGAAAACAGAAAAGAAAAGAAAAAAGGAAAGAAAAGAAAAGTAAAGCAAAGAAAAGAAAAGAAGAGAAAAGAAAAGAGAGAAAAGAAAAATAGGAATTCTACATGCTGCCTTTTCCAGCTGCCTTTGCAGTTTGGTATAGCCACATGAGTAAACTTTGTCCATAAGATGTGAATCTAAGTACTGTCTGAAATATATAAGAATGACCCATTGGGAAGGAAAAGAGAAAGAGAGAGAAAGGGAAAGAAATAAATAACCTACCATGGAGGCGGGCTGGGGAGGGAGGAGGGAACCGGGGACGTTGGTGGTGGGAGATGGGCACTGGTGGAGGAATGGGTGCTGGAACACTGTATGAACAAAACCCAAATATGAACTTTTTAATTGTATATCTTTGTAATTGTATATCTCACAGTGGTATAATAAAATACTTTAAAAAAAGATGAAAATTACAGAAACGTGTGGGAGTCAGAGATTAGGTAAGACAGAGAAAGGAACAGAGTGCTAATAATTGTTGAAAGTGTTAATACCAACCTAAAACCTGAGCATTAAATACAGGCAGAAAGATATACATAATAACCTCTAAATGTATGTATTGTAATCCACAATGTGTAAGAGAAGGAAGAGCGAAAGAGATAGAGAAAGAGAAAGAGATGATAAACCTCCCATAGAGGCAGGCTAGGAGAGCGGGAGGGAATCGGGGACATTGGTGGTGGGAAATGGGCACTGGTGAAGGGATGGGTGCTGGAACACTGTAAGACATAACCCAAATATGAGCATCTTTGTAATTGTATATTTCACGGTGGTATAATAAAAATATTAAATTTTTAAAAACCTAAAAACAAAAATGAATGACCCATCGGAAGCTCTCTTGTGTGGATTCTACACTGCTGAACACAGGCCTCTTGGGAATAACGGGTTCAAGGAGACAGAACCACACGATGGAAGACAGCTGGACTTCTGAACAGCAGCTCAGAGGAAGAGCAGGCGCGGGCTTTACTGTGTGTGGCAAATAACCTTTTCTTCCTGCCTGAGTTATTTATTTACTTTTGCGCTTTTGTTTGCTGCGGCACTTAGAGTTATCTTAATAACATTGAGCCAAACCTGTAGGTCTGGCAGGGTCCTAGAGGGTTCCAGATCCAGAAGTGAAATTTTCCTTCTATACCCCAAGTCTAATCCCCTTTTTCCTTTCCATGTTCACATCTACCAGCAGACCAGCATGTCCCTCTAAGGAGAGGATACCCTCCAGAGTTATTCTTCACATGGTTTCTGTGGCTGCTTCCATCCAAAGGTCTTTTGTCCCAGCCCCTCTCATTACTCACCATCAGAGCCCATCTTGCGTCTGTCTATCATAAGCCCCCATAGAATTTCTGCTCTGATTGTGCTCCAGTATTAGTTAGGCTTTTCCAGAGAAACATAAGCAACAGGACAGACAGACATGAAGGTTATTCTGAAAGTTGTCCATCTCTAAGCTGGGCAACTAGGAAAGTCCTGAACACTGTTCAGTCTGAAGTTAGACGTCTGAGGGGAGGACTAGAGGATAAGGTTGGCTCAAGTCCCAAAGCCTAAAATCTGAAGATCTGATCCTGGGAGCAGCAGACTGTGAGCATTCCAGCTCAATAAAAGACAGAATTTCCCTTTTCCTGCCTCATATTTGGGCTCTCAGTGGATTGGACTCCGCCTTGTTGGTGAAAGTGTTCATTTCCACTCACTCCAAAAATTTAAATGCCTCTCTCTTCCTAAGTCGCCCTCACAGACACAGACAAATAATATTATATCAGTTCTCAGGGCAACCTTTAACTCAGTCAAGTTGACACAAAAAATTAACCATCCTACATTCCATTAGAGTAGTCTGCTTATAATAAAAATAATACGAAGTCATTTCAAACTTCAGTCACTTCGGTTGCCCTCCCTTAAAAAAATGGTGGACAGATTATGACCATAGCTCCCCAAGCTCACCTCTTATACTTTGGTCACCTACTGTGAGTATATGCTGAAACCCGGGCCCATCACGTGACTCCTGTGACGCATCAGGATGAATATGACCCAGAGTTCCACTTACTCAGTGTCTCCTGCCTAGCCCACCTGACTTCATCTGGGAAACTTCCAGCGAATCTATTGGCATATTTCCCGTTACAATGACAATCCTCCTTTAGAGGGAATCCAGGACTCTTAAAGTGGCCGGCTTCCACTCTGCCTTCAGTCGTACTTTTCTAATTGTTTGCTGCTTACAGCCTAACACAGCATCATGTTGATCTGGATTCATAGCTAGTCATTAGAACTTCACTCTTCCCAAGTGAGGCCCCATCCTTCTTCCTTCAGTCAATGGATATCTGGACTCATGTTTCCTCATGCTCCAATTTATGTTCAAATCACATTCCCTTTATTTCTTAACTTACAATTGCAAGAAACTTCCAGTCCCAGCTCATCTAGAACAGCCAGCTTTCCCCAAGTTGTGCAACTGCTTGCGCCGCATGCTAGTGGAACCAATCATGTCTTAGAATATACTACAATCCACAATGTAAAAAGGGAAGCAAGAAGGAGAGAGAGAGAGAGAGAGAGAGAAAAAGAAGAGAGAGAGAGAAAGAGAGAAAGGAGATACAGAACCTGCCATGGAGGCAGGCTGGGGAAGGGGAGGGAAGTGGGGACATTGGTGATGGGAAATGGGCAGGGGGTGGAGGGATGGATGTTGGAACACTGTAGAACCAAAACTCAAACATGAACATCTTGTAATTGTATATCTAAAGGTGGTATAATAAAATAATTTAAAAAGATTTTGGCCTCATCCAAAACTCAGTCATCGCCCTGTTAGAGCCCTCTCTGGATTTGTTCAGAACTTGAGAGAAAGCTTCTCCTTTTGGGACAGCCCCTCACTCTCACGTCTGTCTCGCAATGTCTGAGTGGGGTCTTCTATGTTTCTAGTTTACATTATGTGCCTCAAGCAAATTCTAGAACTTGGAAATCAGTTCCAGATCTCTTTTCTAGGATTATTCTCCCAATGGATTTATTTGGGTACCTAAAGCTCACACCCAAGGAAACCCACTTTTCTACCTGTAATGCCTTCCTCTTTATCCACTCAGTATACCAAAATTCCTCTGAAAAACATCTGATCCTCCTTCTTCTTCCTCTTGCCCAAATTTCTCTATCATTTCCTAAATCTCTCTGTGTCCCTTCAACTTCATACTTTACAAGGGCCTTTCTGCTTCCTCACATCACTCCCAGACTACTCAGCTTGCTTGGTTCAATTTCTAAGAAATTTTGGGGCCGAAGAGATAAAACAGTTGTTGGATATTTGCTCCCACATGGCCAACTGGATTCAATCCCTAGCATTCCATATGGTTCCCCAAGATCACCAGGAATAAATTCCTGGGTGTAAAGTCCGAGTAAACCCCTGAACATTACCAGGTGTGACCCCCACCCCAAACAATAAATAAATAAAAGCTTTTGGGCTTGTTTTTTATGCAAATCATAATATGCAGAATCTTAAAGTCACTTGGAGATACCCAATGGAAATTATAAAATGAATCTAACCCAGTACTGAAATTTTTCCTTGTTATGCTCTTTGCAGCCCTCACAATATTTTACTTTCCTTTGAGCTTACCATGCACACTTCCGTATGTTCTTCTGCAAAAGGGGCCCATGAAAATGTCCTCTGGCACACTTTTGATCTCAAGACATTCATAAAACACACTGGGCCATCTGCTGAGATGTATTTCAAGACATCATTTTTATAGTTATAGTGATGTATTAATAAACTTGTTAAAGATTTAGTAATGGCATAGCTGATTTCTACTAGAATGGGATCTCGCAAATTTGAGGATCCCACATTCTTCACCTTAGTTCCTGCTTTAGCATAGAGTCTTGAATGTAGAAATATATTTATAAATACTTGGATCTTATTCCTATTAGATTCTTACTTCTATTCTGTATTACATTTTCATCTTGGAATCTGAGGTACTACTTAAAGCAAAGTCAGTAAAACCAGCATGATATTATTAACTTGGAAAAACGTTCTTTATCTGCATCCTTTTTCAGAGGTGTCTTTTTACAGAGGTCATAAGAGGAACATTCAGCACAGCATGCTGACTTCTCTGAATTTTGAGCTAATAGACTCTAAATGATATGTTAGTACAGAAAGTGCTTTCTGTCCTGGGGCAAGATGATTGACACACTGGAAACAAATACACAGCATTTGAACTTGAGGGTCTAAGACACGCTAATTGCTTCAAAATTCAGTGACTTAACTCATATAAAGACAATGATACTGGCAACAGTCAAAGACAATGTTGTGTTAAAGTAATTTTAAATTAGATCCTTAGGTACAGTCCATTAAAATGTGGGAAGTCTATGAACTACAATCGTACTTAAGTAAACTTTAGCAGGAAAAAGAACAAATATACTGATGGTCAGTCAAATCTAATTCATGACAAAAACAGCTGGATATTCTTTCCAGCTGAAGGAAACATATATATATGGAATAGATAGTTGAGATCATATAGGACTATCTAAAAAAGCTGATTTGTGTGTGTGTGTATATATGAGTGTGTGGGTGGGTGGGTGAGCCACATTCAGAGGTGCTCAGGATTTATGGATCACTCCTTGTGGGCTTGGAGACCATTTGGGATGCCAGGGATCAAGCCTAGGGGAGCCTTGTACAAAGCAAGCATCTTACCTGCTAGCCCCAAAGCAGAATGTCTTAATCATGGGAGGATTCAGGTGGAATTTCCACACCAACTACAAGAAGAACAAGGAAACCAGGCTACATCACAAGACCAAGTCCTTGAAAAGGAACTCCAGGGGGATGTGAATTTTGCTTCGCTGGAACCCATCACACTTACTGTTTCATGCCCATATAAAATTGGACTTGTTGAGCTAAAAGTGTCAGACTCACCCCTGCTCTGGAAAGCCTGAAATATGAAGGGTAGAGCTTGAACATTTTGTTTCTCCAAAGAACACATAGCTATAAAAAAGACATAGAGAGGGAGGTCCTCTTGGCTGAGCTCTTCACCACTTGCTCTTTTGTCTTCCAGTACATTGTCTGCCCACTCCAGTTTCAGCTAGTCACATTTTCTTCCTGACGTAGTAGTGCTTAGGCACCATTGTCTGATAAGTTACTGCAGTTATTGCTTCTCTAGCGCCTTTCAGAAATAACTGTTAGTGAGCAAAGAGATTATGTCCCATCACTAACAGTCCAAAAGACACACATATTAATCATTATTTCAGAGAACCAAAATACAGTTCCTTGAGCACATTTCCTGATATCCTTTAGTAGAGATGGTTAAAACCATTCATATAGATGGGGTTGACTCAACTTCATAATAAGTTGTTTTTTATATATCTCCTGAAGTTCCAGAAGAGTTTCGTTCCTAAAAGCATCAACAATTTTAAAACAGAAGAAATTATCCCACTCCAGAATTTATGAAATTTCTCAGAAACATAATGGCAATATAAATTGTTTCAATCCTTCTCAAAAACAATCTATCAATTAAATCTAAATCTTCTAATAGGTGCTTAGGTTTGACTGAGTAACTTCCAGTATTTTACAGGAAAGTAATTAGATATACTTACATAGTCATCACAGATTTATTTATAATAATGACCCTTGGAAACCACCTAAATTCCCACAAACATTGATTTTATGTTCCTGACATGGCAAATATGGAATCAGTTAATGTGATAAATAATGCCTAATAGCTACTGTTGGAACATTAAGAGATAAAAGCAAGTTAGAGGGTACTTACCTCGACATTTATTAAAATATGGATACTAGCCTAATTTAATAAACATCTCTAGAATGAGCATATTCTGGGGATGAATTTGCTTTCTAGAAGTACCATTTAAGACTCATAGATCTTTATGTATCATGATGGTCTACTCAATGACACTTCTGATCAGAAACTTTGTAAGTACAGAAAGGAACTTATGTCCATGCAACGAGTTGGTCTTAGGGCACATCTAATCACCTGAAAGTAGATGACCTAATTGAATGGTGGAAGTGTTCACAGCGATCTTAATTATGACCTCCAATTCAAGCCAGATACCCAAGAGATTTTGAGACTCATTCTAATCATCAAAAAAAAAAAAACTATTCGGAAGTGATTTCTCTGTCCTAGACAAAATATGAATCTGGGATATGACGAAAGTCTCCCCTCTGAAAATTACTTTATATAGTATCCAATATTATTCTTAGTAACAAATTATCCAAATTTTTACTTTCTTCCCCTAAGACAATGCATTCTACTGGTTTTGGGATCTTATTTCTTAAAGGTATTAGAGGAACAGAGGAACAATAATTATTTATAGAATTAGAAAATAAGAGTCTCTTCTAACATTTTGTCTGTTTACTCATCAAAGAGAGTCAGAGAGAGAGAGTCAGAGAGAGAGAGAGAGAGAGAAGCAGAATGGCTGAGCCTTACAAGGGGTAAGCCTGGAACATTGCCAAATAAGACCCAAGAACTCAAATCAAAACAAACCAAAAACCTATACCAACCAAAATGCTCAGACTTTGAGTATCAACATTATCATTTGTATCACTTGTCTTCCCATTGATCATGGATTTGTTTGAGTGGGCACCAGTAACATCTCCATTTGTTGGGAATGAGGTTCATTATTGTTACTGATTTTGGCATATTGAATACACCACAGGTAGCTTGCCAGACTCTGCCGAGGTTCTGAGTTCATCCCAGGGGGTCCAGTCTTTTTATAATCAACATTATATAAGAAGGAAAATGTAGCCACTTCACTCAACAGGAGACCCTAACTTAATTTAACCACTGAGGAGGAAAATAATGTGAAATGATCCATGGAGGATAATAGATGGAAATATCAACTACAGTTGAGATATATTTTTAAATGACATGGATTTTCATGCTGCATACATATTTTTATATAATTTATACATTGAAAACATTTCTTCTTTTATTTCCATTTTTAAGGACAAGTTGGTGGCAAATTTTGGAGAGAAGAGGACAACCATACTCCTTTCAACAGTGTTTGCATTGGAGCAGGCTCTTTCATCTTAGAGCTCTCTTTAGGAATTGTTCCTTAGTCCTATACTTAATGCTTGTATTTTCAACCCGGTATCACCGGTGCTGCCATTTATGTTTAGCCACATCAACTGTGAGTCACTGGTGGTACACAATGGGGCCAGTTTGATAAACTCTTATTTTGCATACCCTTAAGTTCTGTTTATCTATTAGTTAGTAATCCAATTTTTCTCTTCCTTTTGAATGGATACAAGAGCACAGCCCCCGAGATGTAATAGAACACAAAAGCAGTAACCACTGCACAAACCATTGCATGCATTATATCACCCAAAAGTTCGCAAAGGGAGGAATCAAAAAGTTTGCTTCCTCATAGTAGTCATGGAAAAATTGGTGACTGTAAGAAGAATAAGATTTTTAGGATTCTGATAATTAATTATAGCCTGGGTATTTACTCCAGAATATCAGCTAAATCTCAGTAAAGACACAAGATCTTTGTGGCATTACAATTTAACAGCTCTCATGTCTGCTGTGCAACACAACAGAGCCTTGGCTAATAGACATATCCCAGTAGAAGAAAGAGCAGATTAGGAGGGAAACCTTGACCCCCAACTAAAATCACTATCCTTCAGGTCTCTATTTAAGTGAGTGGTTCTAGTGGCTGAAAGATCAAGTACGGATCTGTCACCATGCAAGAGACCTGTGTTTCATCCCCAGTGCTATTTAAGAGGAAACAAACAAATCGACAGTGTCCATACAGTTCTAGGCATTGAAATCTCTCTATAATAATGATCTCATATTCAGCTAATAAAGACCTATTAATCACATACAATAAATATAAGGATTTTTTTCTCTTTTCGCAGAATTAGGGGTTTTTGTGGTGGCTGGTTGAGGTCACGTTCAGGGTATTTGGAGTCACTCCTGGTGATGCTCAGGCGCCCATGGGGTACTGGGGACAGAACTGGACTTAGGAGGCAGATACCAGAAACGTGTGTTTTTTAATTTTGGGGGTCACACCCAGCAATGCTCAGGGGTTGCTCCTGGCTCTGTACTCAAGAATTACTCCTGGCCATGCTTGGGGACCATATGAATGCCGGGATCCAACCTGTGTCAGCCACATGCAAGGCAAACACCCTCCCCATTGCACTATCACTCTAGCCCCAAAGAAAGTCTTTTCACTCCAATCTTTTTGGCCCAGGAATAGATTTTGTAGTCACTAAGATAAAAATTTCCATAATAAATTCCAGCAACAATGTTAGATAATAATAAGAAACTTAATTATAAAATGTTGCCCAATTTGATTGTGTTGAATGACCCATTTTGAGCAAGAATTACATAAATTACCAAGTATTTCCAAAACATGAGAAAAATAGCAATCAAAAGGATATATCTTTTAGGCAGCTCCGACATTGAACTTTATATATTTCAGGACTGAAGAAATACAGTAGAGTGGTTAAGGTGCTCATCTCACACAGTCAACCCAGATTCAATTCTCGAACCACATATGGTCCATGAAGCCTGGTCAAGAGTGACCCCTGAATGCGGAGCCAGGAGTAAGCCCTGAGCACTGGCAGGTGTGAACCGAAAAACCCCGCAAATATATGTACATATACATATAAAGCGAGACTCCCAGACATGGGGCAGAGCTGCTACTGGCTCTCCCTGTGACCAGCTGCCCACGAGGCGCCCGTGAGGGATGGTGGGTTCTAGCCCTGGTCCACCATCCCAGCAGAGCCTTGCAACAAGCCAGACGACCCCCACTCCATGAGAGCCTCCATTTTCCACATCCGGACTTCTCTCTCCTCAGACCTCCACCCAGCAGATCAGCCTATCAGCGCCCGGTTCACGCGCCGCCGCGGTCGTGTGGTTCATCAATAAATGCTGGACTTAGAGATGCCTACAAGAGTATGCTACCTGCGGCAGAGCCTGGCAAGCTACCCGTGTTGTATTTGATATATATGCCAAATACCAGTAACAATTATGTACCTCATTCCGAATGGATTGAGGCTCTTATGTTCCTGGAGCAAGCAGATGCCTTGGGCTCTACTAGCATGAGACAGGACATATGGAGATGTTACTGGGGCCCGCTCGAGCAAATCGATGATGAACGGGAAGACAGTGATACAGTGATACAGTGATACATATATAGCAATTAATACTTAATTTTATCCCATAGAAAAAAGATAAAGCAATATTTGAAAGCTAAAATAAAAATCAGCTGAAATAAATAATAAAATTTAAGGAAAAAGTAATAAACAAAAATATCGAATATGCGACGGACAGCTTTCCAGGCTCTGCTGTGTGGGCAGGATACTCTCGGTAGCTTTCCAGGCTCTCTGACAGTGGCGGGTAGAATATTGTTGGTGATTTACAGATGAATCGCAACAGGGATAGCTGGTAGCAGCTCTGCCCTGTGTATCTGTACATGTGTAGTGAACAATAAATACATTTATTGACTAAATTCCATACTTGATTCAGATTTTCTTAGTTCTTAAAGTTTTTCTTCTTTTTCCACCGTTCCTAGCTGGGGCAAATGCACTGTGCTCCTCTTAGTGTTTGTGTCCCCCAAGTTTCTTTCGACGGCGACGTTTTCTCCAATTATTCTTGCTCTGGCACCCTTCACAGTTTTGAGAGGTACTGGTCAAGTATGTGGTGTGCCCCTTCATGGTTATTTTCTATGTGCTTGTCCTGACTAAGTTGGGTTCATGGCCTTGGGGAGGAAGATCGCAGAGGTAGAGTGCCATTTTCATCATGTCATGGGTACATGAAAAAAAAGCAAAAAAAAAATAGAATGGGAAGGAATGGGAGTGAAGATAGACGATTGGCAACTACACCACCTCCGCTTTGCTGATGACATTGTTCTAATCACACCAAACATTAGTCAAGCTGCACAAATGCTGGCTGACTTTGACCGTGAATGTGGAAAGATAGGTCTACAGCCGAATCTCAACAAAACAATGATCATGAAAAAATGAACTAGTTCCAGATGCTGCATTCACTCTCTGAACGCAGCAGTTATGTGTACCTAAGTTGAGAACTCAACATGACCTAGCACCTGAGCTGTGCAGGAGGAAGAGAGCGGCATGGAACACCTTCAAGAGCATCAAAGAAATAGCTGAAAGAACAAAGAACCTCGGGCTCCAGGCACATTTCTTCTACTCCACCATTCTCCCTTTATTAACATATGCCTCAGAGACCTGGGCCCTACGAAAGGAGGATGAGAACGCTATTCATGTCTCCCAAAGAGGAATCGAAAGAGCTATGCTTGGAATATCACGCCTCACTCAAGTGCGAGAAGGAATCCGGAGTTCTGACCTCCATCGACGATCCAGAGTCAGGGACGCTGTCTGTTTGCCAAGGCATTGAAAATCAGATGGGCTGGACAATGTAATATGACTTGGAGACAACTGCTAGACATGTAATGCAACTTGGAGACGACTGCTGGACTAGAGCTGTTACCAACTGGATCCCACAGGATGTCAAAAGATCACGTGGCCACCCACCTACAAGATGATCAGACTTCTTCATCAAGAACCTGGATGAACAGTTTGAGGCTCTTCGTATTCCAGGAGCAAGTAGATAGCATTGGACTACACTGGCATGCAATAGGGACAAATGGAAACATTACTGATGCCTTCTCGAGCAAATTGAATAACGGTTTTTAAAATCAAATAATCAAGTGATTGTTCACTAATTTTAAAAACTAGGCATACTAATGTAAGATGTTTCTAATAGGGAGAGTGGATACAAGGGAGAGCAGCCAGGGTTCAGATATGTGAGGGAAAGTCTGTATTAGTCCATTTCTCTGCACATATAAAGTAATTCCAAAATATAAAGTCTTTTGTTAACATTAATTCAAACATTTTTCATGTAAACTAAGCATTTGAATAAACATATTCTCAAAGAAAATAGAATACAAATAATATATTCACATCATTAATCATTGGGGAAATGCAAATCAAAACCGAATGAGAAACCAGTTCACATGCATGAGGATAGCTCTCCTGGTTTAATTAAAGAACAAAAAGGAGAGAAAGTAAAATCATGTTTGTGAAGAATGTGGAGAAATTAAATCCTCCTCATCCTTTGCCACTGGGAATGTAAAAAGTCACAGCCCCAGTGGAAAGAATTTGGCAGTTTCTCAAAAGCATAAACATAGTTTTACCACATAACCCAGCAATTCTCCTCCAAAGGATTTACCCAAATGAATTGAAAACATATGTCCATACCAATGCTTGCACAGGAATGTTTAGAATTTTTTTTCCACGACAGGAATAAAAGAAATGGAACCAACCCAAATAACCAATGCATGAAAAACAAATGCAGAATTTTAAAGGTGGGATGTACACAGAATGAAATTTCTCCAATCTAAGCTTATTCACATTTTGCCTAAAATTGTCTTAATTCTCCTTTCTGCACTCTTAAGAAATTGTGTACTTGTAGAATTTCTCTATTTCTGGTCAATGTAAATAAGTATTAGCATAGCCTCATTCACATCATTTTTAATTTACAAAAAGAGAAGGATACTGTTTTTGAAAAAATTCCTTTCACCTTATTGGTTTTGAATTGTATGCAATATCAGGAGGCTGGTTTTAGTCATCTATATGTGTGTACTTGGCTATCTTCCCGTTAATCATCTATTTGCTAGAGCGGGCACCAGTAATGTCTCCATATGTCCTGTCTCATGCTAATAGAATCCAATAGCATCCACTTGCTCCAGGAACATAAAGAGCCTTAAACAATTATATTAGGTCACAGGAATGACCTAATATAAATGTTACTGGTATTTGGCATATCAAATACTACACGAGCAGCTTGCCAGGCTTGCCGTGCGGGTGGCATACTGTTGTAGTCACCTCTAAATAAAGCATTTATTGATGAACTGTGCAGCCACTAGTGGCGCGTGAGCTGGCCTGTGTACTTGGCACCACCTTTATAATAAATACATGATCTCTTTCAGACATGAAATATAGTTAGGGAAAAACAAACAGTCAAATTCTTCAGAACTGGAGACTTTGTCTCTAGAACTGAGCTCACACGGAAGGGGGCTCTGTGGAGGGGCGCTCTGGGGAAGAGTTTGGTAGTGGGATGACGAATATGTAAACATATAATTAAAAAGTATTGCAAATCCCAGTCATTCAATATAAGTGGTTTTAAAAAATTAAAATATTAATGGATAAAGTAGTAACATGTTGTATGTGGATGGGCCTTAAAGATGTGTGCCTGACTAAGGAAGTGTAACCCACGAGGCTGCTATGTTCTAAACATATTAGTAGCATGTATACTTCAAAACAGAAACTCTATGGTGAGTACGCAGTTAAATAAAACAAAATATACAAGAGCATAGCATAAATAAGTACAGAGGGAATTAGACCATGGAAACTGCCAGAGATCCCACAGAAAAATGGTCAGCTACATAGTGCAAATCTAGCACTTTACATTCCAGTCTAGGAGAAACACTTAAAATAGCAACGTGCAAGGAACAGGGCAACGAGTCAGTCTCAGTGTGCAGACGGAGGGAAGGCAGCGACATCAGCTACAGGGACCCCAGTGCTATAGGCCCAATGGAAGGGATGAGACTTTGGCTCCATAAAAATACAGAATAAAGGAGCCATCACAGGAGCAGAGAACATAGAATAGCCGGCACAGTGACTTGGGACATCTCCTAAGTGATGAATCAACTAACCCAGGGAACTAGTTAAATGGGAATTTGTCTAGACAAGTGTCAATCAGCTGATTCTGAAATGTCAAATCCAAACTGGAGATTTGGTCTCAAGATCAACTTGACTTCATTATAGGCAAATCCATACTTATCCCCTTCCAGTATCTGGGTTTCTTTCCACTCTAAGCACTCAAGTAGATAAGAGAAATTATTCCGAGACTTGGGCTATATACAAGTAAGTTACAATACCCTCCCCCACAGTCAATTGTCATTAGATTTATCATGCTTCCAACTTGGTCTGATTCATTGCAGATAGGTAAGTTGTCAGGCAACTGTGAATTAAGTCTAGAATAGGATTCTTAGCCTAGTTCCTCCCTGGAAGAGCTATTAACAGCCCCTGTCTGTGATTTAAAATGCATCCCACTTGGAAGCCAGCCACAGAAACTTCCCAACAGAAGTAAAAGGAAATGTGGAAACTTGGAATTTCCATCAGCCTCCTTTAATTTGCTTGTCAGCAAATTTCCTTGAAAACAGAGAGGTTTAAAGTTCAGTTTCAGTTCCCCAAACTGTCAATCCTCGTCATGCCGTATTCTCCAGCACTTCTTCCCAAACTCTCATGTAGTTTCTAGAAACTTCCAGCAAAGCGAAGTTAAGGAAGAAGAGTTTCATACCAGAAAATCTCTGGTGCAGAGTTTTACTAACTGGCAAAAGCAGGAGCCGGTTCATTGCCATCTGCAAGCCCTAGTTTCCCTTTCCGTGAACGAGGTGGCATGGTCCAGGTCCACGGGCGTCTAATGAGTGTATATCTTTCATTCGCAGTGCCAGGACTGTCTCCTAGGAGGAGTTCAGTTGCTCCTCATGCTAATAACCCCTTTTCTGCTTACAAATTTCAGGCAATTTTCAGTCTTGTCTAAGAACTTGAGTTTCTCCCTCACTGTGGCCCCGGATTAGCCTTTATCTCAGAACGAAATTCTCCAGTCGATGTGAATTTTCACTTACCTCGGTATACAATACTGCTCTCTCCGCATGCCTTGACCCAGGGAAGGCCGCGGCGGTCTGAGGGTCTTCAGCCCTCCAGGGGTGCTGCCCCACCGCCTTGATCACTCTCTACTCCTGACAGGAGTACACCAGTAGTCAAGAGACACAAGCAGCGATGCTAATTTCTCGTAGCCTCCTCCCTCCCAGCTCTGGTCATAGCTGGAACATAAAAAATAAGAAAAACCTATTTTTCTTATTTATAAGAAAATAAGAAAGTTTTTCCTATTTTTTATAAATATTTTCTTATTTTCCATTTTCCTTATTTATGATCCATAGGAAATAAGAAATACCTGCTTTGGGGTGAAAAGTCACCCAGCAGGTCACAGAGAGCAGGGGACAGTCTCAGAGTCAAGAACCAGAACTCTGTTGCCTATATTGTATAACCCACCAAGAAATTGTTGAATTCCCATGTTTTAGCAGAAGTACAAATATTTTATCCAATACTTTAAAAAATTAACATTTATGACTATACATTTATTCCTACACACAAACTTACAAATCTAAATTTGCTAATAATCTAATGATATTTAAAAGGATACTAATAATATAATATATAATTATATATAATAATACATTCAAAGGAAGAGGAATTGTATATTCTAAAAAATTACAGCATCATAGTGAACTGGGTAAGCCTGGCAAGCTACCCGTGTCGTATTTGATATGCCAAATACCAGTAACAATTATATTAGGTCATTCCCATGCTCTAATATAATAGTTTGAGGCTCTTAATGTTCCTGGAGCAAGCAGATGCCCTTGAGCTCTACTAGCATGAGACAGGACATATGGAGATGTTACTGGTGCCCGCTTGAGCAAATCGATGATGAACGGGAAGATAGTGATAGTGATAGTGGACTGAAGTAGAATCCTTTACTCTATTTAACTTGGAGTAGTCACTAATTAAAAATCTGGCACTGCAAAACTTTTATTTAAAGGTAGTGTTGAAAATTTGGCTCTGTGATAGATCTTTGTATCTCTGTAGCAATTCAAAGTTCCCACATATTTTCATTGTGAACCATATCAATTCACATTCATAATAAGTACATAAGGTACTGGAAGTAGTTGTATATTTGTATTCTATTTAATAAAGACAACAAACATCCTGAGTTAAATAATTTATTTTAAAATCATGTGGCCAATTATTTTCAAAGCTGGATTTAAAGCTTAGGTTAATATTTTTTTTTCCACTAAAACAAGATCCATAGATTAGGCCATGCAATTAAGAGTATATTTGGTGTTTTTTAATTAATAGTATGTTTTGTGGTTTCCTAGAGAACTGTCACTAATTAAAATATAAATGGAACAAAATCACATTTTAACACATAGAATATAAAAAAAATACACTGTGTTGTTTTTCACCTTCCTTAGTCTGGACATTTCATCTGAAGAAAACTATGTTCATGAGAAATGAACTAGTTCCAGAGGCCCCATTCTCTCTCAATGGAACAAACATCTCTGAATGCAGCAGTTATGTGTACCTAGGTCGAGAAGTCAACATGATGAATGACCTAAAACCTGAGCTGCGCAGGAGGAAGAGAGCGGCATGGAATGCCTTCAAAGGCATCGAAGAAATAGCTAAAAGGACAAAGAACCTCCGGCTCCGGGCACATCTCTTCGACTCCACCGTTCTCCCTGCATTAACATACGCCTCAGAGACCTGGGCCCTACGAAAGCAGGATGAGAATGCTATTCGGGTCTCCCAGAGAGGTATCGAAAGAGCTATGCTTGGAATATCACGTCTCACTCAAGTGAGAGAAGGAATCCGGAGTTCTGACCTCCGTCGCTATTCCAGAATCAGGGACGCTGTCTCGTTTGCCAAGGCATCGAAAATCAGATGGGCTGGACATGTAATGCGATTTGGAGACAACCGCTGGACTAGAGCCGTTACCGACTGGATCCCACGGGATGTCAAAAGATCACGTGGCCGCCCACCTACAAGATGGTCAGACTTCCCTTGTTAAGACCCTGAAGGAACGGTTTGAGGCTCTTCATATTCCTGAATCAACCAGATGCCATTGGGCTACATTGGCACGTGATAGGGTCCAATGGAAATGTTACTGGCGCCCGCTCGAGCAAATCGATGAGTAACGGGATTCAAGTGATCAAGTGATCAAGTTAGTCTGGACATTTCCTTGCTTTTACTGGTGATTTTGCTAATAGGAGTGTACATTTCTAGGTGGTTTGAGCCAATAGGGTAAGCCACCAGTTGCTTCACTTCCACTCCCCAGAGGAGGGTCCATGCTATTGCATAATATTATTGATATAATATAATTAATATATTATAGTTGAGAGACAGATATGGGGCAGAGCTGCTACTGGCTCTCACTGTACCCAGCCTCTCATGAGGTGCCCGGGAGGGATGGCAGGTTCTAGCCCTGGCCTGCCACCTCAGCAGAGCCTCACAACAAGCCAGACGACCCCCCCACTCCATGAGGACCTCCATTTTCCACATCTGGACTTCCCCCTCGTCAGAACTCCACCCAGCAGACCAGCCTATCACAGTTCAGCTCGCGCAGCCACGCGGTTCATCAATAAATGGTGAATTTTGAGATGACTACAAGAGTATGCTACCCGCACAGCAGAGCCTGGCAAGCTACCCGTGTCGTATTTGATATGCCAGATACCAGTAAAAATTATAGACCTCATTCCTATGACCTGATGGAATGGTTTGAGGCTCTTTATGTTCCTGGAGCATGCAGGTGCCCTTGGGCTCTACTTGCATGAGACAGGTCATATGGACCTGTCATATGGACAGACATGGGGCAGAGCTGCTACTGGCTCTCACTGTGCCTAGCCGCTCATGAGGTACCCGGGAGGGATGGCAGTTTCTAGCCCTGGCCCGCCATCCAGCAGAGCCTCACAACAAGCCAGATGACCCCCACTCCATGAGGACCTCCATTTTCTACATCCAGACTTCTCTCTCGTCAGAACTCCACCCAGCAGACCAGCCTATCACAGCCCAGCTCATCGAGATCCACCCTGCTGCAGTCTTTTTTAATCCGGCCCAGGTATGCTGATCCAGAGACAGACATGGGGCAGAGCTGCTACTGGCTCTCACTGTGCCCAGCTGATCATGAGGTGCCCAGGAGGGATGGCAGGTTCTAGTCCTGGTCCACCACCCCAGCAGAGCCTCACAAAAAGCCAGACGACCCCCCCACTCCATGAGGACCTCCATTTTCCACATCCGGGACTTCCCCCTCGTAGGAACTCCACCCAGCAGACCAGCCTATCACAGCCCATCTCGTGCAGCCGCAAGGTTCACCAATAAATGCTGGATTTTGAGATGACTACAAGAGTATGCTACCCACGGCAGAGCCTGGCAAGCTACCATGTTGTATTTGATATGCCAGATACCAGTAACAATTATAGACCTCATTCCCATGACCTGATGGAATGGTTTGAGGCTCTTTATGTTCCTGGAGCAAGCAGGTGTCCTTGGGGTCTACTTGCATGAGACAGATCATATGGAGATGTTACTAGTGCCTGCTCAAGCAAATCGACGATGAACAGGAGGACAGTGATACAGTGATACTGGTGCCTGCTCGAGCAAATCGATGATGAATGGGAAGACAGTGATACAGTGATACAGTGATACAGTGATTATAGTTGAGTTTTGAAAGTAGGTAAAAGCATATACATGATAACCCTTCAGTGTTTGTATTGCAAACCACATTGTGTAAAAGGAGAAATAGAGAAAGAGAAAGAAAGAGAGAGAGAGAAAGAAGAAAAGTGCCTGCCATAGAGGCAGGTTGTGGGGGAAGGGGCAGCATGGGAGGAAAATGGGGCACATTGGTGCTAGGTAATGTGCAGTGGTAAAGGAAGAGGTGTTGGAACACTGTATGACTGAAACCTAGTCATGAACAGCTTTGTAACGGGCTATTGCATGATTATTATGGCTGTGTGAGTCCCTAACAATATTGGGGTTTGTCAGGTTTCCTGGTCATGCTCAGGGGCCAACGACCAATGAAGAAAAGGCTATGAGTCAATATAGATAATCCAAAAGCTTTTTACATCTACCAACTTCATTAGACACCAATAGTTAATCACACTCTACCACCACCACACCAGCCAACAGACACACACACCAAGAGCTGCCTGACCATATGTGCTGACCAAAAGCTCACCCACACAATTGAGTGCCTCTTGACCATGTGCTTTATCTTCCAGCCTGCCAGAGTCAAAAACCTCTGACTCCTCTGGGGGCAGGACCTCACAAAGTCCAGACCAACTCTTTACAGGTGCAAATCCCCAGGTGCCAGGGCCCTGGCTCAAGCTTCAGAGATGCTAATGTAGAGTATTTCTCTTCCCAGGTTGATAAACAATCCAATAATATTATATTTAGTTTCTTATGTAAACACAGCAAGAGTGGGGCAGGCATATTAATTGCTCCCGAGATAAAATATCTGTAGAGTGTATTTTCATGGGGAGATCACAGCATGTAATTCAAACTATGTTCCCATGCTAGATTAATATCTCCATCCCCTCAAGGTCCTTTGTGTGGTCTGCTCTGCTCCAGGGCAATTTCTGAAGTGCTCTTGCTCTCTTTCAAAGGCTTTCACCCTGTGAGGTCCATTCAACCTTGTCTCAGGTGGGACAAATCTATTGTGACCTTCCCTTTCATCTTTGTTAGAGTGGAGTCTACACCAGGGGTCCCATTTCATAGTCAGGGAGGACTCTTCTTGGTACCATCCAGTCCCTCATAGAAGACTGGTATAGGGGAATGAGGAAATGGATCCAATCTACATGGCACTGGGTTTATAGTTAGAAAATATGACAGAATATCCAGGAGCAATCAATTTAGAGTAAAACCGACTCACAAGTATCTGCCCCCACCCTCCTTTTGTGTTTACACAAGAAAGAAATATCTCTGGCCTAAGGATATGCAAGTGGCGTGCAGAAAGGCAAACAATCCCTCCTCAGAAATGCAAAGATCTAGGGCTCATGGGTGGGGTGTTACCCAACACAAAGTAATTCAATAAATAAGTAAATAAAATTGAAAATGTTTTTTAACTTTCAATGAAAAAAAAACTCACCTTTCTAATTGGGGTTATTTTTTCTTCCAAGAAGAAACAACCAGGGGTGATGCAAGAGCCGTGCAGAGTGTGCACTACTCGTGTTTGATGGGGTTCAGAGTAGGTCATCTTGATGACCCTGTATCTCCATGACAAAGGTCCAGTCCATTCCCTAGCGGGTGGTCAGGGGGTCTGAGGAAGGAAGGAGCATTACTGTGCAGGGCTGTGTTGCTTGGCTTGGGGGAGAGACTCTCTTGATTTGTCAGGCAAGAAGGGGTCTCCTTTCCTCATGTCAAGGTCTTTATCATCTTCCCTTTAGTAACTTGGAGCCAACTGATGATTTGGAGCCAGCTGGCAGGAGCCTGCTCCTGAAGTCCAGAATGAAATGACAGGTGGCCACTGGAGGGAAAAGGTTTGATAAAATGCCTCCGAGCCAAGCTAGTCACCTGGTAAAATGCTGCTTCCTTCACCATATGTCAGCTCCCTCAGCTTTGCCAAAGATCTTTTTGGCCAGCCCAAATGCATGTCTTTATGCAAAGATTTGTTTCCATGGTTGGAAAGGAACAAAAGAAATATTCATTTTGTGAATTTGAAGCTACAGAAAATTGGCCGATTTAATAATATTCTCTTCAACGTTTATTATAGAACAAACTAAATTTATTCTGGAAGTTGCAAGAGGACACTGGAATGGAAAATTTTATTTTCTAATTATCAGCTATACAGCAAGGGTTTTGGCAGCAATGGACGTCTTTCAACCTAAGAATACAATGATTTGTAACTCACCAAAATCCAGAAGTCCTGGCTTAGTAAAATGTAGTCAAATCTGGATTGCATTGCAGTACTGGGCTTCATCACAGGCTACAAATCAAGCCTGATAAGCAATAGGCTCATCCTCATATTGCTATTGCTTAATGTTTATAATCAAATTCTCTATTTAAATGCACTTCAGTTGTGTGTCCTGAAAACCACCTCACCAATAGGGGAAATAACACTAGACTATTTGGACATGATGGTCTAAATATTTTTACAGGTTTTGGGAAAACAATCTTGTAGGGTGATGTTCATAGTTTGATATAAACTCTGAACATGATACAACCGAAGAGTGACATTAGAGCTTATGTACTAAAGTATAAACCTGTGATGCCAGGTGACGGGAACAGCAGTCTGAGTCCTGTCCAGGCCAGGAAGCTAGGCACAGGAACATGAAACAATTTCTTCCATGGAAAGAAAAGGAAAATTATTTTTTAACTCTCATGTAAAACATGTATTGACAATGTATTAAAGATATTTACTGTGTATGTGTCAGGCAGTGCGTTGGGGCTTTTACAGGGCTTCCTTTTAATTGTAAAGATTTTTCTGGGAACAAAAGCACTCAAGGGAACAAGGAGAAGTGACTTGGCTCTATGAGATGCTGTTATAAAAAGCAACTACAACAAAACATCAAGTCACTGCTGGTAAGCATACTCTGAAAGCAAGGATTTCTTGTAAACAGCACATGCATTTCAAAGAGCTTCATTGGTTTTAAGTAACCTGTAAATTTGTCTAGGTGGAGGTTATATGTAAGTTGAGAAAGTATACTCAGTAGAAGGAATGGACTAATTCTAGACATTAATGGTGGTAAATTTATTCAGTGCATCCTCACCAAATTCCAAAGTTTGGACGAATATACAGAATCCTTTTTTTCTTAAATCACATACTATTCATGTGTTATAATGTTTTGTTGAAGGAGTTTTCTAGGCTTGCCAAAGATTGTCCCTGAGTTTGGTAGAGAGTCAATAGCATTAGGTCTTCGTGGTATCTAGTTTAAGACAACTCTATACTACAGATGGAATTACAAATATATATCCAAATATTTTAATGCTATAAATGATACAAATGAGAACAAATAGAAATGGTCAATACCATATCTCCTCACTCATCTAGTTATGACTTTAGGATACTTAGCTTTTATGCAAGGTGAGTCTCTTTTTTTTAAATCTATAAATTTGAGACCCTTAAGTTGCTTTAGTTCATTAAAAGAAGATTCCAGGGCTCGCAATTTGATATACTTTGCAAATATTTTAAATAGTCAAAAATTTTATAATAGTCTGGCACAAAATCTAAAGTTTTCTGCTCAAGTGGTGATCTTTCACTTTGGACCGCAAAATGGAGGTAGACACATGAATACTTACATAGAGGTGCTTTGTGAATAGCTGTGTATGGCAGATTTTAAAATTGGTATCCCTTTCAGGCAGAAGCAAAGCAAACTTTCTTTATAATAGTTCCAACACATTGCTTCACCTTTGTTTGCAGAGTCATATAGAGCTGAGTTGTCAAGAAGTCACATATCAGAACATGAGCACTGTTGACTAACAGGATATATGGTTATATGTGCTTGTATTTCCCAGAATCTTTTAAGCTGGGAGTCTGTAGATAAGCACATTTTCAGAGATTAACTCATTTTGTTCTCAGTGCTGCTACTACCTGGTTCTCTTTGTAATGGTGTCTTCCATACTTTAACTTTGGCTTGCTCAATAAGTAATTAGTTTTCAAACTAGTAATTGTTATGAGTCCTAGGCAGAAAACACCGCCAAGGAAGTAAAATGTGTTGCCTTCCTTTGCAATATGTTTTTATATTTTATAAAGACATTTCCAAGTTTTAACATTTTTATTGACACTCATCCATTTATAATTTAATAGATATCATTTAAAACTGCAAGACAGAGGGCCAGAGAGAGCACAGTGGGAAGGACATTTGCCTTGCATGTGGCTGACCCAGGTTCGATCCTTGGGATTCCATATGATCCCCTGAGCACCACCAGGAGTAATTCCTGAGTGCAGAGCCACAGTATCTCACACACACACACACACACACACACACACACACACACACACACAGAGTCACACACACACTGTAGGGTCTGATTCTTTTATTCAAAAAATTTTGAATAAAATTTTTAAATTATCTTTGTTTTACATTCAACATAAACATAAAATATAGATATATTCAAGGAATGGACTCCCAAACACAAAATCTACTTCACAACAAAAATGTTCAAAGCATTGAATACATTTCTAAAATTCCGTGTTTATCACAGAGAAAAACAAAACAGTGCTGGCATTTTCACAGATATTGTGAAAGTCACTGCCGCCACTGCTGCAGGCTAGCCAGGTCAGAGTAGTAGCTCAGAGGGATTGTTTCCACCCACACGCTCGCCCCTCCTACTCAGACTTAAACTTAAGGCTGCCTTCAATGGAGAGATAGAAAAGCTATAGCTATTAACTCTCAGCCCTAGAGCACAGACCCTTTAAAAATATTTTGAGGGTTTACAGTGTGGAATGCAATGATCTTAAGAAAAATCACTTGTGTGGTTGCCTGAGCTTCCAGGGTTCTCTACATCCCGACACCCATAAAAACGCTTTTCATATGTGAAAAAGGGACATTGACAAAACAACTCTGTGATTCAAACTCTGATTTGGGGTAGGTATTTCCTATAAAATGAATATCATGAAACAATCACTTCAAATGAAATAGCTCACAATATTTGTTTTCAAAGATAAAATTTGAGCTTTTAAGCTAAAATTAGAATGTTAGAAAAATCTGTATATGCCTCTCAAAGTTTGATAGCTCATGATGCTTGAAACTGCTCCGTCTGACATGGATAGTCACTTGGTTATAACCTGATTTGGGGAGCTTATCTTTAAAATATATAATGAAAATACATGCATGAAATATCCTTTTATTGAAGACTTACTATTTAAGATACAAAAAGGGTTCCTAAAGCAAGAAAAAAATAAAGGGTAAAACTTGGGGGAAGACAGATGAGGTTTGGGTGGACTGTAAATCTTGGTCACCAAGTAGTAAGAACAATTTTCTTTTTTTTAATTTTTTATTTTTACAATTACAAAGATATACAATTTAAAAGCTCATATTTGGGTTTTGGTCATACAAGTGTTCCAGCACCCATCCCGCCACCAGTGTCCATCTCCCACCACCAAAGTCCCCGGTTCCCCCACCACCCTCCCCCAGCCCTCCTCCATGGCAGGTTCTTTATTTCTTTCCCTTTCTCTCTCTTTCTCTTTTCCTTCCCCTCCAGACTATGGATTACAGAACATACATTAAAGGGTTGTCATGTGCATCTTTTTGCCTCTATTTAATGCTCAGTTCTAGGTTGGCATTAGTACCCTCGACAATTGTTAGCACACTGATCCATTTTCTGTCTTATCAAGCCTCTGACTCCCACACGTTTGTGATAATTTCCACCTTTGACAAGACCTCTTCATATATGTTTCACTTGACCTTGGAAATTGGTATCATAATATGTACATATATATTTATGTTATGCAGATAAATGCAGTCATTCTGTATCTGTCTCCTTCTGGCTAATTTTGCTCAACATAATCTTCTCCATGTCCATCCATTTATAGACAAATTTTATAACTTCATTTTTCCTAACAGCTGCATAGTATTCCATTGTGTAGATGTACCAAAGCTTTTTTATTCAGTCATCGATTTTCGAGCACTCTGGTTGCTTCCAGATTCTGGCTATTGTGAATAATGCTGCTATGAACATAAAAGTAGGGATGGTGTTTCCGCTGAGTATTTTTTGGTTTCCCAGAGTAGATTCCCAGGAGTGGTATGGCTGGGTCAAATGGGAGTTCAATTTCTAGTCTTTGGAGGAATGTCCATATTGTGTTTCCAGAAAGGCTGTACCAGCCTGCATTCCCACCAACAATGGATGAGTGTCCCCTTTTCCCCACATCCACGCCAGCACTTGTTGTTCTTGCTCTTTTGAATATGTGCCAGTCTCTGTGGTGTAAAGTGGTATCTCATTGTTGTTTTGATTTGCATCTCTCTGATGATTAGTGATGATGAGCATTTTTTCATATGTTTATTGGCCATTCGAATTTCTTCCTTGCTGAAGTTTCTATTCATTTCTTCTCCCCATTTTTTTGATGGGGTTGTTTGTTTTCTTCTTGTAAAGTTCTACCAGTGCCTGATATATCCTGGATATTAACCCTTATCAGATGGGTATTGGGTGAATATTCTTTCCCATTCTGTGGACTGCTTTTTGTATCTTAGTCACTGTTTCTTTTGAGGTGCAGAAGCTTTTTAGTTTCATGTAGTCCCATATGTTTATCTTATCTTCTAGTTGCTTTGTTAGTGATGTTTCACCTTGGAAGATGCCTTTAGCTTCAATGTCCTGGAGAGTTTTTCCTATATTTTCTTCAATGTACTTTATGGATTCAGGTCTGATATTGAGATCTTTAATCCATTTTAATCTGATATTTGTGCATGGTGTTAGACACAGGTCCAAATTCATTTTTTTTACATGTCGCTGCCCAGTTTTCCCAACACCACTTGTTGAAGAGGCTTTCCTTACTCCATTTTAGACTCATTGCACCTTTATCAAAGATTAAATGATCATGTGTTTGAGGTTGGGTGTCAGGATACTCAATTCTATTCCATAGGTCCACAGGTCTTTTTTTATTCCAATACCATGCTGTTTTAATTACTACTGCCTTGTAGTACAGTTTGAAGTTGGGAAAGGTGATGCCTCCCATCTTCTTTTTCCCGAGGATTGCTTTAGCTATCCTTGGGGGGTTTATTGTTCCATACAAATTTCAGGAGCATTAGGTCAATTTCTTTGAAGAATGTCATGAGTATCTTTATAGCGACTGTGTTGAATCTGTACAGAGCTCAAGGGAGTATTACCATTTTGACAATGTTGATTCTCCCCATCCATGAGCAGGGAATATGTTTCCATTTCCTTGTGTCCTCTTTTTCTCTTGGAGCAGTGTCTTGTAGTTTTTTTTGTACAGGTCCTTTACGCGTTTGGGTAAGTTGATTCCTTGGTATTTGATTTTCTGTGGCACAATTGTGAATGGAATTGTTTCCTTAATATCCCTTTCTTCTCTTTCGTTATTTGTATATAGGAAAGCCACCGACTTTTGGGTGTTGATTTTGTATCCTGCCACTCTACTATATATGTCTATTGTTTCTAGGAGCTTTTTGGTAGAGCGTTTAGGGTTCTCTAGGTATACTATCATGTCATCTGCAAATAATGATAGCTTGACTTCTTCCTTGCCTATCTGGATGCCCTTGATGTCCTTTTCCTCTCTGATTGCTATGGCAAGTACTTCCAGTACTATATTGAATAAAAGAGGTGAGAGTGGGCAACCTTATCTTGTCCCTGATCTCAGGGGGAAGGCTTTCAACTTTTCCCCATTTAGAATGATGCTCGCTGTGGCCTTTTGGTAGATGGCTGTAACTATCTTGAGGAAAGTCCCTTCAATTCCCATTTTCTGGAGGGTTTTAATCATGAACGGGTGCTGGATCTTGTCAAATGCTTTATCTGCGTCTATTGATAGGATCAAATGGTTTTTATTTTTTCTCTTATTGATATGATGTATTATGTTGATTGACTTGCTGAATGTTGAACTATCCTTGCATTCCCGGATGAATCCTACTTGGTCATGATGTATAATCTTCTTGATGATTCTTTGCATTCTGTTTGCTAGTATTTTGTTGAAGATCTTAGCATCCGTGTTCATCAGGGATATTGGTCTGTAGTTTTCTTTCTTTGTGTTGTTTCTCCCTGCTTTGGGTATCAGGGTGATATGTGCCTCGTAGAAGCTGTTTGGGAGTGTTTCTGTTTCTTCTATTTCCTGGAAGAGCTTGAAAAGGACTGGCAGTAGGTCCTCCTTAAAGGTTTGGTAGAGTTCACTAGTGAATCCATCTGGACCTGGGCTTTTGTGTTTGGGAAGACTTTTAATTACTGTTTCAATTTCCTCAATTGTGATAGGCTTATTCAGGTATTGGAGGTCTTTGTGTTTCAGCCGTGGGAGGTTATAGGACTTCAGGAATTGATCCATTTCTTCTAGATTCTCATGTTTCACGGCATACAGGCTCTCAAAGTAATCTCTGATGATCTTTTGGATTTCTGTGGTTTCTGTTGTGATGTCCCATTTTTATTTCTGATTCTGTTTATTTGGGTTCTCTCTTTCCCTGTCCTTACAAGTCTTGCCAATGGTTTGTCAATCTTGTTTATTGTTTAAAAAAAACAGCTCTTGATTTCATTAATCTTTTGGATTGTTTTTTTTTTTTGTTTTGTTTCCAACTCATTGATTTCCTCTCTAAGTTTTATTATTTCCTTTTTTTCTGCCTGGGTTGGGCTCCTTTTGTTGGTCTTTTTCTAATGTCTTCAGCTGTGTAGTCAGGTTATTAATGTGGGCCCTTTCTTGTTTCCTGATGAATGCTTGCAGAGCTATAAACTTCCCTCTTAACACGGCTTTTGCCGTGTCCCACAAGTTCTTATAGTTGGTGTCTTCATTTTCATTTGTTTCCAGAAATCTTTGGATTTCCTGTTTAACTTCTTCTATGACCCATTTGTTGTTCAGGAGTGAGCTGTTCAATTTCCAGTTGTTTGGTTTGACTCCCTGTTTCTGTGTACGGTTAACTTCCATTTTCAGTGCATCATGGTCTGAAAAGATAGCTGACACAATTTCTATCTTTTTAATTTTATTGAGGTATGCTTTGTGGCTCAGCATGTGGTCTATCTTGGAGAATGTTCCATGTGCACTAGAGAAAAATGTGTATTCAGGTTTTTTGGCATGAAAAGCCCTATATATATCCACTAGCTCTCTTTCTTCCATTTCTTCCTTCAGGGCAATATTTCCTTGGTGAGTTTCAGTCTTTTTTGATCTATCCATCATTGATATAGCAGTGTTGAAATCTCCCACTATTATTGTGCTACTGTTAATGTCTTCTTTGAGGTCTCTTAGCAGTTGTTTTATGTATTTTGCTGGCCCCTTGTTGGGTGCATATATGTTTAGTAGTGTAACTTCTTCCTGGTGTACATACCCCTTAAGTAATAAGAAATGGCCTTCTTTGTCCCTTCTAACCTTTTTCAGCCTGAAGTCTATATTATCTGATACTAATATGGCCACACCAGCCTTTTTGGAGGAGTTGTTTGCATGGAGAATGGTCTTCCAACCTTTGACTTTGAGTCTGTGTTTGTTCTGCTTATTCAGATGCGTTTCTTGTAGACAGCAGAATGTTGGGTTCAATTTTTTTAATCCATTTTGTCACTCTGTGTCTCTTACTTGGTGCATTTAGACCATTGACATTGAGAGAAATTATTGTCATTGGATTTTGTGTCATCTTTCTGTTTGTGCTTGTTGTGCTTATGGGTTTGGTCGTATTACAGTAGACCCTTCAGTTCTTTTAAAGTTAGTTTTTTGTCCATGAAGTTCCTGAGTTGTTGTTTATCCATGAAGTAGTGTATCTTTTCATATCTGAATGTGAGTCTTGCCGGGTAAAGAATTCTTGGTGAGGCCTGCAGTTCATTGAGCCTTTTCACAATATCCCACCATTGTTTTCGGGCTCAGAGTGTTTCATCAGAGAAGTCTGCTGTAAATCTTAGGGATGTTCCTTTGTATGTGATTTCCTTCTTTGATATTGCTGCTTTTAGTATTCTATCTCTATCTATAGTTTTTGTCATTTTAATTAAGATGTGTCTTGGAGTATTCTTGTTGGGGTTTCTTTTAGCAGGTATCCTACGGGCCTCCTGGATCTTGAGGCAAGCGTTCTTTAGTTCTGGGAACTTCTCATCAATGATGGCTTTGACAGTTTCTTCTTCATCAGGGTTTTCTTCTTTCCCTTCTGGGACCCCAATTATCCGTATGTTGTTTCTTCTGGCTTCATCCCGATTATCTCTTGTCTGTTTGGTAATTGTGAGTCTTTTTTTCTATCTTCTGGTGTTGTGTAGAGAATCTTTGGAACTCATCTTTGAGATCACTAATTCTTTCTTTAGTAGCTATTATTCTGCTATGATGGCTTTCCATTGTGTTTTTCATTTCATTTACCTCATTTTTAATATCTGTCATTTCCATTTGCATTTTCCTCACTTCTTTTATCATGTCCTCTTGTATTTTATTGATTTTGCATTCCATTGCTTCTTTGAATTCCTTATGAATCCATAACATTTCTTTCCGAAATTCCTTATCTGAGAGGTTATACAACTCATTGGTATTGCTTGGCTCATCTGGACTAGTGACTTCACTCACAGAGCTTGATGCAATTTTGCGTTGCTTTACCATTATGACTATTGTAGGTTACAAATATGGGGTCTTGGGTGACTAGATAGTATAGTTAGTAGGTGTGTGGTCTGTTTGTAGAGTTTCGGTGGGTAGCAAGGATGTAGGAACCAAGGTTCACTGGTACCTCATGCAAGATAGGTAGTAAGAGGGTCACGCGAATGTGCTAGCATCCTTGCGGTTTTAAGTTTTGGGATGTTCCCGAAGCACAGGGCCCAAAGGGTCCAGGGTGAAACCAAGGCAGTTTGCCTTGGTTCCCGTTGATGAAGTTTCCGCTCTTCCCTTGGGCAGCTTGGGTCCGCAGAGACGCAGGGGTCACACACACACACACACACACACCTGTGGGGAGATTGCAGCCGTTCCTGGAAGCCAGTAAGAACAATTTTCAATTTGGATAACTATTTTCTCCAACTCAAACTCTTATCATCCTCATAGTATTCTTTCTATGGATGTAATTTGTTAGAAATCAGATTGGACCAACACTACTATACTCCCCTAAGGAAAACCCATTCTCCTAAGAGGGGCGGTCTCATCTGGGCTGGAACAGAAGACCCCTGAGAAGTGATATAAGAATTAAGGTGCAGATCATAGAGACAGCTCCAAGAGCTGAGCACAGGCTCTGTATGCAGGAAGCCCGTCATCCATCCTCATGGTCCTCAAGGTCCCCACTACCACAGGAGGGACTGAGCACAGGTCCAGAACTGGATGCAGCCTCCAAGTCAACAGCAACAACAAAATCATGGTGGGGGCAAGATTTAATGAAGGAGAGATACCCATTTTGGGGTCCTGACTCAGCCAGGAACCACCCTGTGACTCAGATAACTGACTGCCAGTTTCCTCACCTCTAGTGTTAAGACAATGACAGACCTAAACACAGCAAACAAGCCTGCCATGATCTCAGGAAAGCAGCCAGAATAGTGCATAATGTCACAAATACCCTATGCCGCAGCAGTTTAGGCTATGAGTGGAACCACACTGAAATCATCTTTCTTACAGGAGTAGGTGTCGAACAAGGCTCTTCAGATACCAGGTCCTCTGCCTAATCCAGTCCCAGGTCTCTTTCTACCTTAGCTCTCAGCAGGACAGGTAGAAGGAGGCCAAGTTCTCAGAAAATCCCCTGCCCCACCCTCCCCATCCCCAGACCAAGTTCTGTTCTGAGTTAAAATGGTCCTTGTTCTGTCACCAACTCTGTCCCACAGCCAGACCCCATGCCCACGTCTTTGACACACCATCTGGGATTCCTTTGGAGAACTGTTATGAACAACAATATGCACCATTGTTCTATATGAACATGGCCAGTGTGGATTCAACTCACAGCTGGAGTTGGAGAATCTTTCCTGAACTGAACCTAGAAAAAAGTCCCCAAAAAGGGAAGATCAAAGAATATAGAAAACACTGATCTTCCTCGTACCACTGACCCTGGTATTTAGAGGTTCCCTACCAAGAATAATTAATCATTGAAATACATTACATCCCTTCTTAATTAATAGGGGAACTATTTGAATGAGAGTCACATTCCTCTTTTGATACAGAATTAATGGGAAGAACAGAAGTGACCAATAGCCAATGAAGTCTTTCAGCCTTAAATGTGTGACACAGTTTTATGTTTCAATAAGCTATCAGAAAGTTATTTTTCCTGAACCTTGGGAGCTTCATGAAGCTTTAGTTCACTTCCAGTTCCTAGCAATATGGGAAGATGGGAATAATACAGGTTCTTTCCAAGTCCAACACCCTGCTAAAGAAACAGAAATGAGTCAAACTAACACACTATCCATATGACTTTGTTGAAGCTTGCTGCACTGCATCTCAAAACCAATCAACCTCTCTTAAGAAAGATATACAACACTCGCACTTCCCATGCTAAAAGAAGTGTATTGCAAACTATATTGCAAAAAAAAATAGCTACTATAAATTTAGTTAATCTTAATCCTTACCTATTGTCATAATATTTTCCTGTGATGGAACTTACAAGATCTATTCTGCTAGCAACTTTCAAATATACATATACACAGAGAGAGATAAAGATAGATAGATAAAGGTATACATACATATGTATTATTAACAATATTCACCACACTGCTCATCTTTGAAAATTACACTGCTGCTAGATCAGTCAATGATTGTTTAAAATTATCTGCAAATTGATGTGTTTGGGTTATCTCCACATAGAATAAAAGTAACAAAATTCCCGCAATTTCTCAAAAAAGAAGTGTTCGGGGATCTTAAGAGAAAGCATCATCAATTAATTTACTCAATGTTACTATTTTATTTATAAGACATTGAATTTCTTTTGGAGGTGCAGTGCTCAGGGGTCACTCCTGGTGTTATTCCAGTACCATATTCAGTTCTGGGGATCAAACTGGGGTCAATCGCATGCATAACCTCTGTACTATCTCTCCAGTCCTACAGACATTTGATTTCTATAATCATAACTGTATTAACTATATCAATATATGTTATATTGATGCTTATATTACAGCAGCAACTTCCTGCATTTTTATCTGTTACCTCTACCCTGCTAAAACTTTCCCACATTTATTTTTATAGCAGAACTTATGTTACTTCTTTCAAAATAGTAAGTATCCATAATTACAATGCATGTATCACTAATTGTATTTCCTTCCTGCTTTATAAGAAAAACATGATAAGAAGTGTCCTATTTTCATAATTACTGAAAAAATAGAGGCAGATAGGACATTTATGTAACATCTGTAATAACATCATTATGACTTGTTTGCCAACAAATGGAATGAAGAGAGAGAAATTTTCTCTATAAAGAGATAAATCACAGAGAATTTTACAGTAAACTGGCCAGCTGGCAGCATTTGAGATAAATGCTTTCAGGTTTCTGTCTTCATATGTAAGTTTATTATCTCGTCTACATTATTAAGGAGAATGGAATCATCCTCCCCCATCTTTTCTCCACAGGGATACTTCCCTCGGGGAGGCAGGTGGGGCAGCAGGACGCATGTTCTCTCATAAGCTACTTAAGGTGCCTGTTATTCCTCATATTCTGGGCTCTTTTGTCACAGTAACTGTTTCCATATCCTCCTTCCTTTTCAACTGAGCCAGAGATTGATTCTTCCTATAATGCATCTTTCATTCACCCAGACACACACCAAACTAGCGTCCAATGCTCTCAGGGCATCAATAATCAGAGCTCTGCTTTGCTTGTGCTTCCCGATGCTACAGAGCAGCCTCTTCCCATGAAATCCTCCTAGACTAGCAGCCACAAATTCATGTCTTTCGTGATCTTGAGTTGTTGCCATGACAGTGAATCATAAATAATTAATAATTTTCAAGTTAATGGAGATTTTCTACTTCTTAGGTAGAGCCTGGCAAGCATCATAACATTTTATAAATTGTAAATGTCTGTAGTAGTAAACTATAGGCCCAGAGCTACAGTCTAGTGGGTACATGCCTAAAGTTTATTCACAGTTGACCCCTGGCACCCATAAAGTTCCCTAAGCCTGCCAGAAGTGATTCCTGAGTGCAAGTCAGGAGCAAACACAAACACAAACAAAAAAAACAAGTAGAAATTTTAAAATTAAAAATAAATAAAACATTTGCCAAAAGCATGAAATTAAAATAAGTGGAGAAGAATGTTCTAAGTTCCTTGATGTAATTAAAGTAGAGACATAGATTCTGGATATAAGATATATATAAACAGTGGGGCTGGGCCAGAGGTCATTTTCTTCTACTAGACTACGGAAATTTTCATCATCATCTATCACTGTCACAACTAGGAGCAAGAAAGACACTGCTGGTACCTGGTGACTAGGGGCCGGGCCCCTTCCTGGTAAATGCCATCTCCTACAGTAAAGAATCTCTCAGTCCAAAGTATCAGCAGTGTTGAGATTGAGAATCCGCTCTGTGTAGCGTACACTAAAGTTTCACTATCACTATCACTATCCTCCCGTTGATCATCTACTTGCTAGAGCGGGCACCAGTAACATCTTCATATATCCTGTCTCATGCTAGTAGAGCCCAAGGGCATCTATTCACTCCAGGAACATAAAGAGCTTCAAAGTTTAACAGAGAAAAATTATGATCCTTGTGCGCTCGACACAGATATAAACCTAACACAAACAAAAACTGTGAAGCTTGTGTACCAAGAAGGATTATGTTACATCAGCCTCATTTATACGGAAAGAAGCAAACCTGGAGGCTAAGCGAATGCTCTAACTGGTGAAACCTCTCTGAATTTGATCCCTTACACGTCATGCTCCCTCCCAAAAACAATCCTTCAGTTGTGGTGTGGTAGTGCTGAGCACTGTGGTCCCACCACCTACCCATTTGACGCTGTACCCCCAGCACAGCGGCTCAGGTTCCCACAAAAAATTCTGGACCTACAAAGTCCTCGTCAATAGAAGATTGTCTAAATAAAGTATAGTTTATTCCCTCATAGAGTAGAGAGCAAAAGAGCAACTGACACGGACACGCAACATGAATGAGTCAATAAACACAAAAGGAGACAGAGAAGAATCAAAGCTGATAGAGAATGATGGGGTCAGGTGCGGGCACGTTTCGTTTCTCGACGCAGATGGTGTGGACATGGCTGCGTGCACTCCGTGGCAATTCATTTCAAGGAGCACTGTGATGTCCACGCTTTTCTGAACTTACCCGACATGTCAGACAGGAAGAGAGAGGCAGGAGGAAGTGCAGGGGGCCCACCTTGAGTGCAGCCAACTTGGGTTCCGTCCTCAACACCACGTGTGCTTCTACAGACATCCTGAGCAGTCAGGAGTGAATCCTGAGCACCACCAAGAGTGGCCCCCCCACCACCCCCAAAGAAGGAACAAAAGAAGAAAAGGTAAAAAGACAAGCAGAGCTGGAGTGATAGGACAGCAGGGAGGACCCTTGCCTTGTATAAGCAGACCCGGGTTCCATCTTGTGTATTCCATATGGTCCATCTTGGGTATTCCATATGGTCCCGGAGCACCGCCAGGAGTAATTCCTGAGCACAGAGCCAGGAGTAACCCTGAGCATCACTGGGTGCGACCCCTCCAAAAAAGTCAGCAGATGATTTGAAAAGACACTGGAATTTGTTCCAAGACTGAAAAAGCCTCTGAACTATCCTTTACTCTTTCTGAACTCCTGCTGGTAGATTTGTTTGTGCTTTCCTCCTGCTGCCCTTTGTTTCTATTGTTTTGTTTGTTTGATTCTGGGGGATGGTGGAAGAAAGGCTGTAGTGTCCCGGAGGCACAGTGAGCTGAGAATCAATGGCCTTCCTGAAGCAGCGGAGTTACAATGCACTTGGTAATGCTAAGTAGAGCATCTCAAAATCAAATGTATTCGAATAATATTACTCGTGTTTATAGCAGTATAGGTGATATTCATTGACTGCTACTCCTGAGACAATATTCAAAGTGTTTACAATTAGTTTACAACTTATTATCAACTGTATAAAAGATCAGAAATTAACCACTAGGATTATTTCCTGTAAAATATAAAATAGGGCATGCATGATGCTCCAGTGCATTTCATTAAGATATTATGAGTAATCCTTTAATGAAGTTAGCTTTCCCTTTAAACATCCCTTTTGTGCCAGGCTTTTAATATGAAATACAGCACAAATGCAACTTGAAAGCACAAAGCCAACAAGAAATTGAAATTCTCTAATATGCAGTTGCTCTCTGACTCATTTGGGGTCTCCGAGGTGTTTGTCTTATGAAACCCCTGAGATTTCTGAGACAGGATAGAAATCAAACACTACTAGATTTTTATAGAAACATTCTTAAATGGAAAAATTAACACCACTCAACACACAGGAGCCACTGTAATTAAAAAGAAATTTCTGTTTTCATTCAAAATCATTACTAAAACTCTGATGGAGATAAATGGCATTTTGTACTAAAGACGACAAATATTCAGGAGAAAATATACCTCGATATAAATAAGCATCTCAGAAAAGCATAAAAATATCTGCCTTCCGATTTGTTTGGATCCACAAAATACAGTCAACTCACTTTCCACTCTGGATTACTTTAAACCGTTTTCCTGTTCCTAAACTTCCTCCTCTATTTCTGCAGAAGTTTTACTTTTGGCCATCTCAGAATTTCATGATGGTCTTGATATATGTGATATTTTTGTCACCTATTGATCGCAGATGTAGTTTTCTATTTCTCATTTCGTTTTCCTCCCAGGCGTTCTTTACATCAGTCAATACCCTTCCCAGCTACCCTGCAGGGCACCCAGACCACCTCTTCCTCCAGCCTCAGCAACCTCCTCTAGCAATGCTCTACTCTCTCTCCAACCTTTGTTTCATCAACACTTTAAAATGCTCAATGACATCCTCACTTTAAAAAGTCGCTTTGACCGTGCGTATTCCCCCAGCTATCAGTTGTCTCTCAGTTTCCACCCAAAACCTCCCTGCCATCTTATCTACATTTATTCTCTCCATTTATTTTCCACCACTCCCCAGCTTATTTCTCTCAACACAGCTTCAACCATTGTATTGTGGGTGCTAGTGAGCCATGCAGCTATGGACTTTTCAAACATTCCCAACCCAGCGCTCATTCTCCTGACCCACTGGTTCTATGTTCTACCCAGCTGTTGGTGGCAGCGGAGGATGACAGAGGAGCAGGAGAAAGCCCCTCCCGGTTTCACACTCCCCCCGCCCAGTAGAATTCTGCTGAGTGCTAGAAAGAGGTGAAATGCTACACCCATGTTTAAAGCATGTAAAACATTTAGCCAAGCCAGTACTCTCTGAAAATGCGTGTCCACTTATAATTTCACCAGAAGTGTGACAGAGAACTGGGCATGACCCTGTCAGAAGTCGGCTCTCTTTCAGGTTTGACCTATCTGGTAAGTGAGAAATGGTGTCTGACATCTTAAAATCTTGAGATAGGACTTAGAACTTTCCCCAAGTAGCTATCTGCTGTTTGTCGATTTGAGAGCTTCTGTTTCACCTTTTCTTTGTATGTGTGTTTGGGGGAGGACACCCCTGGCAGTGCTCAGGAGGCCATGCAGTACTTGGCCTCATCTTTAGCTCATTTCCTTACTGTAGTATCAATGTTTAATGTTATATTGGTTTATCACTATTCAAAGCAGATAGACAGACAGACAGACAGAGACAGATAGACAGATCAGTGAATAGATAATTTTGAGTAAGCTTTGGTTACCAATACAATGTACTTCAACTGTACCTCATTTACTGTCTACTTATAGAATATAATCAGATTAAATTAGTATAGGGCTTGTTTAAACGTTACAAAATTATTTATTAAAATGTCACTGCAGGGAGCCGGAGCAATAGCACAGCAGGTAGGGCATTTGCCTTGCAAGTGGCCAACCCGAGTTTGATCCCTAGCATCCCATATGGTTCCCCCAAGCACTGCCAGGAGTAATTCCTGAGCAAAGAGCCGGGTGTAACCTCTGAGTATTGCCAGGTGTGACCCAAAAAGCAAAAAAAAATAAATTTAATAATAATAATAATAATCACGATCACGATCTTCCCATTGATCATCTATTTGCTAGAGCGGGCACCAGTAATATCTCCATATGTCCTGTCTCATGCCAGTAGAGCCAGGGGCATCGGCTTGCTACAGGAACATAAAGAGCCTCAAACCATTATATTAGGTCATGGGAATGACCTAATATAATTGTTACTGGAATTTGGCATATCATATACAACACGAGAAGCTTGCCAGGCTTGCCGAGGCAATGTCATTGCAGACCAGCTTTACAGAAGTGACTAGAGAATAATGGAGCTAATAAGTGATGGACTGACTCTGACTAAAAACCACTTTGGATTCATTTATTCTAAAGCAAACACCACATGATTCTTTGCAAAGTCCAAAGTGGGGTCTCGGCTGGTCTCGTGGCAAGGAGACTGTGGGGAGCTGTGAGGTGCTTCAATCTCTCTGACTCCCCTATTCTGTCACTTTGATGAGTTCCACTAATGCCTCCTTCTGGGGCTTCCTGAAGATGATATTGGAAAGTGGAGGAGAGCAAAAGCAAACAGTGTGTCCACGAGAATCGACCATCTATTCTTTCTTTAGTATCAATCACTGTTTCTGTACAGTAGTATAGAAATACTTACTATTGTGCTAAAAACAGTAATTGTCAGGAATCCATACTCAATGTGATATTGATTCCAGTAGTCATCCTGTGGAGTGAGCCAGGCTTCCTGGAATGCCCTCACTCAGCCCTCTCCAGCCTGCCTCTAAGTCTTCTCCCTCAACGACCCATTCCATTCTGAGTCACACGGTCCCCCATGGCCATCCTACATCTTTGATTTTGTCGCTTTAGGATCTAAAGACTAAGGTGAGAAGATTAGGACAATCGATGCAGTGTCTGGTGAATTTTTCCTGGAAGGAAGTATTCATGTTCTGCTTGTGACTCTTAGAACAATATTGATTCACTGAATCACTCTTTAATGTGGGGTCTAAGCATCTTAGCACTAGCTGAAAACTTCTCATCCATAGTCTACTGTTGTCCACAGGTGTGGTCTCTGCCTATTCACCCACTCCAAGGCCAATAGGAGATGGGGAGTAGAAGCTGATTCTCTTGATTTAGCCATACCAAAAGCTAAATCTTTCATTTTCTCATTTTATATGAAGTTTGCTTGATTTGAGTTTCTGAGGAAGAACTTTTATCAACTGCACCCAAGAGGCATCTTCTCTTCCCTACCTACTGCTACTAGAAACCCCTGAGAGCATTTCTTTGAGAGGTGAGTCTTTCTGCTCCATAAATGGGCCATAATCAGAGGAAGGATGTGAGCAGGTCTAGAATTTCCATCACAAAACATAAACTACGCAAATATAAAAACACGTAGCTTCCAACCTCCAGAGATTTCTTCCTGCAATCATTTGCACCACCATATTTGAAGTCATGATATGGAAAAAAATAGATGTGTGCGATTTTCAGAGGGACAAGAAATTTTCTCACTTTCTTTTCATTACATCTTTTCATTTTGGTGTCCTTTGTCAATGTAAAACAAATCAGGATTCTTGGAGGAAGAGAGCTGGTATCTTGAGATCATGTTAAATTATTGGCATCAGGGAAAATAAATTGTGTTTCTGTCTGTGATAACACTATCATTTTTCACTGGTCCGGAAGTTCTGATACAATCATATGACATCTGTATTCCATTCCGGTCCACTTGAGAGATGATATTCTCAAAAGACTCTCTGTCCCCCCCATGTAGCTCTGTGAAAACTCTTCCTTTTCTATCCCACACAAGAAGGAGCTCAGCTTTTTCACTCTGTCTTTTCACAGCATTTATTGAAAATATCCACTTAAACCACTTTCTAATGTCTGGATCTCATCAAGTGTTGGATTACCCTTAGTTTACAAGTCCTCTGCTCCCCTACTTGCCAGCCCTGGGTTTTGCATTATGAAAGGTTACTTCTCTTTGAACAACATACCAGGGTTCCACCCTTGTCCTGGGTGGGCCTAGAGCCCCAGGAGCTGGAGTAAAGCCCCTTGGTGGTTTTGGCCTAGTAAGGGGAACCTTGCTCTCACCTCATTGTTTTGGGGTCAAGGGCATTTACCTATTATCTTTTATAAAGTACATATCTCTGGCTGGATTTGAGTGTGGTGGTTGTGTGTGTGAGTTAGGTGGAATAAGGAGTGAGTGGAGATAGATTAAAGCCATAGATTTTCTAGGGATGGTGGTCTTTTTCATTTTTTCCATTGGTTGGGGGGGACAGTCACTGGTTCCAAATGCAGTTAGGGAGACTGCCAAATCCCAGTATCTATTGGGGGCCCCATTGAGCAGCAACAATTAAGCATGTTTCACACTGACAAAAAAATCACCTGGTTATATCTTATATATCATCCCTCTTCCACCCACAAACATCTCAGCTTATTTTTCAGAAAGTTATTCTGGATCACAGATTAAGTATAAGTGAATTTATATATTTAGAATAAATTGTCTCCTTTATTCTTAAACCGGTTTTCAAAAATCCTTTCCCTCATGTACCAGAACTCTGGATTCCAATCAAATGAGTGTCCCATGTGTTTCTCCCCCATTGTTGTGTTTAGGAGCAAACTCTGAGATGTCACTTTACTGTATCCACCTTCACGTTCCCCCATCCATCTCAAGTTATAACCATCACATCTCTCCAGTGACCAGACATCCCATGCTGCCCTCAAACCCAGAATAACAGTAATTCTCCTGACACGATAATTCTACCTCTAACAACTTCTTTGCCAGGTGGTTAAAATGTTTAACTGAATTACTGTTGAAATATCATGGCCATTAAGTAAGCATGATTAGAACAGATTATTAAAATCAAAAGCTGTGATTTGTATCCTCTGTTTGCTCTTTGATTTCAAGAGGTAGGAAGGGTGTGTTTTAGGTGAAAGGATCACCTTACACCTAAAACCAAATTTATATTTGGTCTTTCCACAATGCTGGTAGATGAAGTCAGAGGCCAGAATCTCATCAGACTAATGCTTTTGAGTTGGGAGGGTCGATGAGTCTGCAGGCTAGAGCATGCCCAGGGGAAAGTCACACTCCAGGACCACGGTGAGGACGGTGCACACCAGATTTTTCTCTGTATATTGCTCCTGGGAAATGACAGTGGACTACAAGCAAACAATTATTTATGAGTTTTCCAAGAATGATGGTTGTTAAGGCTTAATTATTCGGTTTCCGCAACTGAAGCAAGACATGAATGAAACTAAAAGGTCAACTTGAGAAAAATCTTATTGAAAAGAATGTTCCCAAGCCAGAGGAGCCCCTGCATAGGAAACCACAATCATCAATGACTGTTTGCCTTAGGGAGGTGAATGGACGATGCTTTTTCTTCTTGCTAAGGCTGAGGAATGAGGAAGACAGACAGCCAGGATGTTAAGGTGACTATCACTTGGCCATGCAGGCCATTAAGGTCACCTTAACGTTAAGCTAAACATTAAGGCCCGCTAGCTTCATTCATTCCGTCCTCAGGGCACACTCTCACAGTCACACTTGGACCAGATATGCGTCAGTTTGTGGGGGGATCTTTCAAACAGTCCAAACCAACTAATTCCAGATCACAGAGGGACACCTAAAACATGGGGGAAGGAGCAGAGGACCCCAGCCTATAAAAGTCTGCATGTTCTCTGTGGTGGATCACTCAGCACCTTGGAAAACTTTAATATCTGACAAAGAGCTAACAGCTAAGATATTCAAAGAGAGGTCGGAGCGATAGTCCAGTAGGTAAGGTGTTTGCTTTGCATGCACCTGATCCAGGTTCGATCCCTGGCATCCCATATGATCCCCTGAGCACCTCCAGGAGTAATTCCTGAGTGCAGAGCCAGGAGTAACCTTTAAGCATTGCTGGATGTGACCCAAAAAGCAAAAAAAAAAAAAACTTAAAGAACTAGTAAAACTTAGCAATAAAAAACAAACTCCCCATAAAACATGGGGAGAACTGAACAGACTCCACAAAGAAAACACCAGATGGTCAATAGGCATGTGGGAAAATGCTCAATTTCACTGATTTTTAGGGGACTGTCAATCAAAATGAAAGAAAGACATCACCTCATGAGAATAGCTCAACCAAAGCACAACTAGTTCCAGAGGCTCCATTCACTCTCAATGGAACAGACATCTCTGAATGCAGCAGTTATGTGTACCTAGGTCGAGAAATCAACATGATGAATGACCTAAAACCTAAGCTGCACAAGAGAGAGCAGCATGGAATGCCTTCAAAGGCATCGAAGAAATAGCTAAAAGGACAAAGAACCTCTGGCTCTGGGCACATCTCTTTGACTCCACAGTTCTCCCTGCATTAACATACGCCTCAGAGACCTGGGCCCTAGGAAAGCAGGATGAGAATGCTATTCGGGTCTCCCAGAGAGGAATCGAAAGAGCTATGCTTGGAATATCACGCCTCACTCAAGTGAGAGAAGGAATCCGGAGTTCTGACCTCTGTCGCTATTCCAGAATCAGGGACGCTATCTCGTTTGCCAAGGCATCGAAAATCAGATGGGCTGGACATGTAATGCGATTTGGAGATAACCGCTGGACTAGAGCCATTACTGACTGGATCCCATGGGATGTCAAAAGATCACATGGCCGCTCAAGTCAATAAATCAATAATTTTTTTAAAAAATGTTGAGGAGTGTTTGAGGATCACACCTAGTAGAGCTCAGGGCTTACTTGGGCTCTGTAGTCGAGGATTACTCTTGGTAGCATCTGAAGACCTACATGCATGACACAAACATTATCCCATGTTATCTCTCCAGTTTTAGTAATTGTGTGAATTTTTTTTTTTTTGCTTTTTTGGGTCACACCTGGCAATGCTCAGGGGTTACTCCTGGTTCTTTGCTCAGGAATTACTCCTGGCGGTGCTCAGGGGACCATATGGGATGCCGGAATCGATATGGTGTTTGCTTGCAAGGCAAACACGCTACCTGCTGTGCTATTGCTCTAGCCCTATTGTGTGACTTTTTAATTGCTATCATGATATTGTATAAATATTACCGCGTGCCAATTTTTTTGGTTGGTTACTTACTTAATTGATTAATGAGTTTATAGGTTGACATGCTTCAATGTCAGGGACTGAACCTAACGTTTCACATGTGCAAGTAAATGCTGCTCTCAGCAATGTCACTGGCATTGCAGCTTCCTCTTGTTCTGACACATATCTAGTGATACACTGCCTCTATATGTACCAGCTCCCTTGATTCCAGTAATGGTGACATGATCATTTATGAATTAACAGAGGAAGGAACTGAGGCTCTATTAGTTCATATACATTTTTCACACACACACACGTACACACACACACACACACACACACACACACACACACACACTGAGAGGTGAGGCAGTGTCTACATCAAGTTGTCTGCCCCAGAGCCAGACTCTGCTCATGGCTCCTCCCCAACCCCCAGGGCTCTCACCAAGGATCTAAAGTCAAGAAATATTTTAAAGTCAAGGTTTCTGAGTCTTTCTCTGAGGCAGACTTGACTCCTATAGTCGCAGAAAATTTGTGTCTGAGAATGCCTCTTTCTCAAGATGTTTTCATCAGGGCCAGGCAGGATGCCTGAGTTTCCTAATTTTAAGAAGAAACAAAAATGGAGAGGTCTACATCCAATAATACACATACACACATAAATTGTGCACACTCACAGCTTCATGCAATCAACTCATTTCAATAACACACTATGCTGACAAAGAGGAGTCCCTAAAATTCAGATTGTGCATACGTTACGGACCTTGGCGCCTTGACCAGTGTCTGTGTAAATCCAAGGAGATAAAGGATCATTTAAAAGTGGTCAAATGTAAAATGTAAAACAATCTGTCTCGTTTGCCAAGGCATCAAAAAATCAGATGGGCTGGACATGTAATGCAATTTGGAGACGACCTCTGGACTAGAGTTGTTACCAACTGGATCCCATGGGACATCAAAAGATCACGTGACCGCCCACCTTCAAGATGGTCAGACTTCCTTGTCAAGACCCTGAATGAATGGTTTGAGGCTCTCCGTATTCCTGAAGCAAGAGATACCATTGGGCTACACTGGCGTGTGATAGGGTCAAATGGAAATGTTACTGGTGCCTGCTCGAGCAAATCAATGAATAACGGGATGTCAAGTGATCAAGTGATCAAGTGAATCTTATTTTATTTTTTTTAAATGTTTTTAAATATGGAGCACTTCATGAATTTTTTAGTATAGGTACTTCCAAAGCAAGCACAAAAAAAAAAATCGTATTTTAAAATACATTTGTTATCATTCTGAATAAGTAGGATGTGTTTGGATAGCCTTTTTACAAGATGTAAAAGAATAACTGCAAAATGAAATAAAATAAAAAATTAGAATTGGCATACTGAACGGTACCAGAACAAAGTTGGATCATATGAATATTCTAAGTAAACAGTTTTGAATGCTATAATTGATTTAAAATTTTAAACTTTTAGATGTTAGGGTCCTTTGTTCTTGGTGTGATTATTCTTCAGTTGTTGGAAATTAAAAAGCAAGAGTGCCAAAATGGAGCAGCAACTCATGCAAAATGGCTTGAGCATTTGAATCTACTCTGATGAATGTTGACTGAGAAAAAATAAGGTTTTGTATTTCTATGATTTAGTTTTGTTTACATTGTCACATATTCTGGTGATATGGCAAAGATGACTACAAATTAGACTTTCAGCACTGGGGAACTTGCTGAATTTTAAGATCTGCAATCAGAATGTCTCATACCACTTGGCTAGCTTAAACTCAAGACGAGACTAGCCCTAAGAACCATTGTTTTAGGACCTGAGAGCTAATACAGAGGCGAAAATGCTTGCCTTACATATCACTACCCAGTTCCACGTATGGTTCCCAAGCACTGTAAGGGGTCACTCCTGAGCACAGAGCCAGGAATAGCTCTAAAGCCCTTCTGGGTATGCCTGCCTTCACAAATAATAATTACTATTTGGGAAAGAAGAGGCTTATAATTTGGACTCTAGTTGACTTTTATTCTACATACCATTTATCTTCAAAATGTTGTACATCGATTACATAAATTTGCACAATTTATCTATTATTAGTGGAAAGGAGCTGGGTCTTATTGGTAGTATTATGTGCAGAGAGACAGGTGAGTGTCACCAAACCAAGGAACACCAAGAAGTGCCACAAAGTCATTGAGAGAAAAAAAGGAGAAAAACAAGAAACAGCTGTCTGCTTGGTCTGCAGCAGGAGCATGGAGCTGCCATCTTGAGTTCAGAGTCCCAGAGCTGCGAGACAACATATTCCTGCTATTTTAAACCACCTTGTTTGTAGAATTTGGCTTTGGTGACCCTGGAAATTAATGTGAAAACCAAAAATAAAGCTCAACAGCTCAATTGCACAAAATAGTCTCATACACTGGTTATCTTCATAGAACTTTAGCCCCATAGTGTCACTCTTGAAAGTGTAAATTTTCTCACCATTTGGGTGAAAAAATATTAGAAGTTCATTGAATTTATTGAATCTAGTCAGTTTCAACTAATGCTTAATTCTAAGGGTGAGGAAGGTAAGCAAATAGTGGCCTTGTAAGAAATGGTCATTTAACAAAAATTTCTGAGCCAGAAAATAAGTATTAACCATGAGAACTTAGGTGAAAGATGGGAATGCTGATTATGCCAACTCTCAGTACACCTGCCGGTTAATGACTGAGTTTCGAAAATATTGAGGGTCACCAGGGGAAACTCAGATAAGGTAGCAAGAGTTTTCCAGTCTCGAAGTATCTAAAACTCAGGTTGAAATGCAAGGTCTTATAGGTCAAGAAACAAGAAGGTGGTGATCAAATGGTAGCTATAATCTGGAGAGAACTAAGGAAATCCTGATATTCCTCCTCCACAGTGAAGGAGTCCAAATTTTGCCCACACCTCTGGCTCTAAGAGACCCACCAGTAGTACCCACCATTAGTTTAGACTAAGCTCAACTGAAAGAACAGACCCGAGATTTTGTCTACTCTTTGTGTCTAGGAAGGCAGGTTTGGAACCTTTTGAAAGGAATATATGATCATTCAAAGCTTCCATGACGTCTTAGTCATAATGTCCAGTAAAAGGTCCAGAACTTGCCAGACACACAAAGAAACAATGTGGTCACATATTCAAGGCAAATAGTAAAGAGTGAAGACTTCGTTCCTTGTAGCTTTCAGCAAAGGAAAGGAAACGAAATGAAATGCCAACACCATGGCTGTCTGGCCAAGGGCAGTTAACAGAGAGCTCTGTGCTTCAGAAAACCCAGAATCCCCTCCTTTGCTTTTCCTGGGCCCATTGTTCAAGGTCCCTGAGTTTAAGACCTCTTCACACATGTTGTTCTTTTTTCTGAAAGACAAGAATGGCCTGAGGGGGAGTAATGATGCTTAAAGATGGTGCTTTGCCTCCATCACCTCCAAGTTTCAGTTGCTTCATTGACGCCACCAGGTAAAAAACCTAAAATTGCCAAGAGGTATCTGGAATTATGGTCTATTAATCACACTTTTTGTGTAGACATCATTTCAATATCACACCCATCACTAGGAGGCCTGCATTCATCTACCAGTGTCTGAAGGACCCCTGCCCCTACCCCATGGACGCTCAGCTCTCAATATCTTAGTGTGCTTGCAAAACTAAGTCAGTACATGCCTTGATCCCCACAACTATGTGCTTTGAGCCTCAACATCCCTCACAATTCAATAACCAATTAATTAATATCATTAATACCATTACTATGACTTTTATCACATGCTTATAAGGTGATAAGAACTGCTCTGAGGATGAAGATATATTAGCAAATGTAATACAGGAGGCCCTGCCTTCAATTTAGGCTTGACATTCTGTCTTCGAAGTCTTCTGGCTTGGAGTTTCAATCAACTAATCAAAACATTATTATAAAGTTTGCTTTCATCAAAGGAGTTCCATTTATCAATTTTCCTCCACGGCCCTCTCATATTCTTATTCATCTATAAGAAGTTAAATACAAGTAGACAGCCTCAAAGCAAAATTGTATCTCCTTATCTTTTACCATATCCTGCCTGGCTCTCATCATTGCTCCTTTTTATTAGGTGGCATTGATCAACCACTCATTTATGGGACAAATGCCCTAGTTCCATCAATCTTAAATGATTCATGTTACATCCCACGGAAAAGTCTCTCTCCCAGAGTCATTCAAGCATCTTTGGTGGCTTTCCTCCCGATTCTGCTCATTGTGAGAACAAAGAATGCCTCCAATATCTTTTTTTATAACATCTGTTATGATTTCATAGAAACTATCTTTTCAAAATTTAAAATCAAACACCGTGATTTGATAGAATCGTCTTTCCCTTCTCACGACCACTTGTATTCTCTGTTAAAATTTGTATCATGACATTTGATCATACTAATTATGTTGTAACTATTAAAGTTGAATTCATGACTCACGATTTCAGCTACAAATTCAACTGGTGCAATAAAATTCATGCCTCAGTCACTCCAATGGTGAGCTTATACCATTGCTCTGAGTGAACACGTGTGTGTGTGTCTGCATGCATTCAACTGACTGTTTTATTACATAGGTTATCGAAAAAGCAATATAAATGTTGTCATAAATATATGCTTTGCTATTTGTGATTAGGCTGTTTGCACTGATTTATGGAGAGAAATTCATATCAAAATCTACATTGTGGTTCTAAGTCACCAATTCCAAAGTCTAAAAAGGCTGTTCCTTAAAGCATAGATTTTATTAGTCACCAGTTTACTTCGTAAGAGTTTTAATAATGAAGTATTAACTAATCTTCTGGTCCTTTAATTTGCACAATCACTTAGATAACTGTAGGAAGAAATCTTTTTCAGGTTTTGTTTTAAGGTCACACCCTCCAATGCTCAACAATTATTCCTAGCTTTGTACTTAGGAGTCACCCCATGCAGTGCCTGGAACTGGGGCCTTAAGATTCTGGGGGGTGATACTAGGAGCCCCAGTACCAAAGCGCATGTGCTAGACCTTTGAGACATCTTCCAAGTCCAAGGGCAAAAACTTTCCTTCAGATTGAATCATCAAACCTTGAAGATATTTTATGGATTCCTGCCCCTTTATTCTAAATCTCAATCATCTGATTTTTGTGTTTAAATGTGTTTCTTTTCATTAGCATATTAGAAATTATAATCCTCCTCCTCCCCTTCCCAATGTTGCTTCAATGTCTACAGGTCATATACTTGGTTCAGGCACCAGAAAGAACCTACTGCTATGATGACGGGGTCCCGTGGCTATACCAATAGTTCGGACCAGGAGGGAACTTTCTGCCGGTACCAGGGACCAATCTCTTAACTCTTAATGGCAAGGTAGGTGCAGTGACACGAGTTACATCCCTGATCCAGTCTGTTAAGGCTAGATACCTAGTCAAAAGAGATTATTTTCTCTGTTTCTGGAAAATATGGAAACAATGAGCACGCACAGACCTAAAAGAAAAGGCAAAATAGCTACTGAGTGGCATCAAATATTCTGGCCAAAAGCACTAGAATTAGAAGTAAGCCATGGACCTTTGAGTTTAGGCACCTCATCAACACAACCACTGAACATAGCTCCTGTGTATGCACAAGGAGATTCGTAAACTCCTATAGACATTGGTCTATAGGTCAACTGATTCAGTGGACCTGCGTCCACTCAGTCCAGAACACACCAAGCTTCTCCTTCAGTGAACACCTAGGCCCAGCCAGAAGCAAGCCTCAGTAGGCCCATCTGGGAGGGACCTGAGTCCTCAGCTGACTTGAGCTTGGGGTCTCCAAGCTGATACACTGGTCCGGTGCCCACAGTCTTCGATGGTCCCTGTCTAAACACAGACACAGGGTCTGTGAGGACACGGGTTTGCTCTACATCACTGAGGTTGGGCTATTAACCTGCCGAGTCACCATTCATTAGTCACCTCTTCATCACTTGCCACATGTGGATTATTTTGGCCGTCAGCACCAGAATCAGAACATAACTTATGGCTTTTCTCCTGACATTTTCTTTGCATTAAAAATCATGCAAGAGAGCAGGTGCCTTCCCTGCACTGCGGCCTTTTGTTTTGGTCTACTTTGTCACCAAGCACTTGCTATTTAACTCCGTGTAAATAATCCAAGCATTTTCCACATCTTGTGTTTCTCCCAGTAGTTTCTCATTAAGATTTATGATATCTTTAAAGTGCAGATGAGGTGGGAAGCCTTTTATCACACCTGCTCTCATAATTTCCCTCAGACTCCAGGTTTAATTAGATTCTACTTTCTGAATAAGTGCTCAGCGGTTCACTACCTCCACCTACATCAGATCTTATCTTCAAAATAAGCAAAGTTCTAAGACTAAATCTATGTTCTTTCCATATCGACCAGAAATTAGAAAAGTCTGTGGAAAGTGAATCAAGTAAGAACACATAATTTTTAAAATGCATTTTGAAAGTAGCTGTGAATTCTATTTTCAAGTAAAGCACTATAGGACGTTCTTCGTATAACCATATTTTCTATGAATATATTAGTTTTTTAAGATTTGTCCAATTTCTCCAATATTGTTGGAGCCAGAATTAGTTATGCACCATCTAAACATAATCCTTAATCATGATGGTTACCTACCAGCAGCTTTCCATATCCGTGTCCATTATTGTTGCCTTTGGACACAGGCTCCTCACTCCTGCCCCCTGTCCTCACACATAATAGGGACAGTTCCTCACTCGAGTTGTCAAGAACATATTTTCTAGGTGATAACAGGAGAGACAGACCTCTTGCAGCAGACTTTAGGGGGTAAATTTTTAGTGCTGTGCTAAAATTATGTTTGTGATGGATTATGCTGAGGCCAATTTAATTTCACTGCATCATGATTAACTAGGAGCATTGATGTGAAATAAGATCCGACTGAACACTTGGGTGTCTAATCAGGAGGAGGAAAACGAGCGACAGCCAAGACACTGTTGGCACCGACAAAGCCTGAACACTCCCCAAATTCGCATCATCAAAAATATTGCTCCAAGGCCTCATCATGTAGTGTCTATCACGGTGAACATGCTGCTGACTTCAGAGTGGGGAAGGACACGCTTAGTGCCCACCAGGCACATGCTTGCTTCATGAAGCCCTGCTGTTTTGCTGCAACGGAAACAAGCATTTCCTCTACTTTGACGATGTTACTCCCATTTGCTTTCAAACAACCATGAAGATCCCAATGTAACTATTTTTCTTTTTGGATCACACTGACGATACTCAGGGATTACTCCTGGTCCCACACTCAGGAATTACTCCTGGCAGTGCTTGGGGACCCTATGGGATGCCAGGAATCGAACCTGGGACGGCCACATGCAAGGCAAATGCCCTACCGCTAGGGCCCCTCCAATGTAACTCTTAGTCATCTTATTACAAAAAGGCAAAGCCTTGCCCAGCACAAAATATGTCACTGTGAACTCAAACCAGTCCCTCTACACAGAGCTGAGTTGGAGCCACGAGAGCAAAGCCATTACTCTGTGTGTGTTGTCACATGGAGTCCCGGGGAGCTGTGCTCGGACACTCTGATGCTAACACACTGGACGATGGTTGCTAAGAGCGAAAGAGAGGAGCAGCCTGCTACGGGCTTAGTTAACATGCAAAGAAAACTGACTGTGCTTTGCATTCGACTCCCCTAGCTGTGGCAGTCATAAAAATTAAATAAAGGATTTTATGCACTAAAAATAGAGCCTGACGAGAGAAACAGACAGTCACACTGAGACTCCTCTATTCTGCCACAAGAACAAGCTTGTCTCCGTCAACCAGGCAGTACCGATGACCTAAACCCTGGTGAGAGAAGAGCTAGGGGCTTTCAAATATTGTCTTAGCTTTGAAAGTCTTTCAGTCTGTTTCAAGAAGCCAAGAATATGGGCCGTGGCAGAAGTCAGGATTTTGTTAGATAATTAATATCCTGGAGTACCATTTCTGAGACCACTCATTCCTTTTTATTTTCAGGCTCTTAGAAAGGAAAAGTGGTTAAAAGCTGCACAGTGGGAAATGCCAGGAGAGGATTTAAATAATCCAGCTGTGCATAAATCAGAAAACAGCTTGCAGAGGGCACCGCAAAGAAAAAACTGTTATCTAGAGCCATTTTTCAACTCTCTCCTTTTAAGTTTCGATTGGACAAAGATATAGAATGACAAACAAATGAAAGGAAAATCAAGAAAAAAATGGATATCTTTTAAACACTATTCTGAGTTACAAAAAGAGCTGAAGTAAAAGATTGCTAGAAAATGTATTCAAGCAGAAAACAATTAAAAATGGAATTTGTGGTGACTGGTTTAGAGCATTTAAAAATTTTAGTTGGATATTTTTAAAAAACTATAGAAAGTTTTTCAACATATATCTTATAGCATATTAGTTTCTAAATATCTTACAGCATATTAGTATCTATGTAAGAATGCCCAAAAACTCAAGGAAAAAAACAGTGATTTAAAAATAAATTAAGAACATGAGTAGTTGTTTCTTTAAAAAGTAGTTATTTCATTAAAATGGTACATCAGTACATGAAAACCGTTAGACATAACTGATTATTAGGGGAAATGAAAACCGAAGCCCTGATAGGCTACTGCTGCACACCATTGACATCACTATGATCCAAATACATACAGCAGTAAGTGCCCAGAAGGATGAGAGAAGCTGGAGCCCTGGGTGTCAGGGGTAAAATGGAGCTGCCCTGGAGACACTGGTGCGTCTTCGAAAAAATCAAACTAAGGGCTACCAGGTGATCTCACAATTTTACTCCCAGTTATAGACCCCCGAAGAATGGAAATCAGAGACTCAAACTACAATTTTACATCAATATTCACCAGCATTGTTCACAGCAGTTAAAAGATGAAAACAATTGGATCTCATTGACAGATGGACCGGGGGGTGGGGGGTAACTATAACACGGCACGTGCCTAGAGTATTATTCACTCTAAAAAATGAATAAAGTCAGGAAAACACTATAATACAAACCAACCTTAAAAACATTTAACTGAAATCAAAAGACACATGAAGAGAAACTGTATATGCTTCCACGTGAGACGCAGTAGCTGGCACAGAGTTTATTTCATAGAAGCAGAGAGCAAATACTGTCTGCCAGGGGCTGGGAGCAAGAGGGAAGGACAATTATTCTTTTCCTGTGGGATGAAACTAAACTTTTTGCAGATGTACAATGGTAATATTTGCACAATAGCACTGTACTTAAATATTTCTCTAAAAAGTGTGTAAATGTTAAATAGGGTAAATAAGTTACCACAATTTAACAAAAGAAAAAGTGACATTAACTATTTAAACTAGGGGTTGGCACAATAGCCCAGTGGGTAGGGCATGATTTGCATGCAGCCAACCTGCTTCTATTCCTGCCATCCCATGGGTCTCCCAAGCACCACGAGGAGTAATTCCTGAGTGCAGAGCCAGGAAAGAGCCCTGAGCATTGCAGAGCATTGCAGGGTGTGCCTCTGAGGGCTGGAGTAATAGTACACTGGTTAGGAAGGACACTTGCCTTGCACGCAGGCAATCCGGTTTGATCTCCTGCATCCCATACATGCGCCACCAGGAATAATTCCTGAGTGCAGATCCAGAAGTAACCCCTGAGTATCACCAGGTGTGTACCAAACAGTGGCCCACACACAAAGTATTTAAACAAAAACCAAAGCTAAAAGTACAGTCTCCTACATTAAAAACTTGTTTTGGATTCTAAAATAAAACAAGATAAAATCATGCTGTTCTTTAGGAATTAGGAGATTTCAGGACCAGGATATTGGTAAACTCTATAAGCAAAAGTCTACTAGTGCCTGTCGTCCAGAAACAGGCCACTTCTCCAGAACCTTTCCACAAATGCCACAGGAAATTTCACGTTCCAAAGCCCCTGTTGAACTGTATGGAGGCCCAAGTGTATGATAACATCGTGTGTGTCTCCTCATCCACTATCTATCCTGATCATTTCTTTTTTAAATAAAAAGCAGGCTTCTTCAGCAAGAATAATACAAGTTTCCCTTGTAGGAACAATCTTTCTACATGACAGTAGTCATATCAGGAGGAACTTAGGTCTTCTCTAGGGCAGTTCTCTAGGTTAAATTGTGCAAAATCAAAATGGCATGTGCAAATACTAGAGTTGCTACGTTTGAGGATCTGTGCATGCCTGTAGAAACTGCACATCTCATGTGTGAGATACGAAGCAGCAAAGAAGGGGAATAGCGAAGGCCTGAGGTTGGTGATGCCAAAGCAGGAGACCTGGTGCTTCGTAAGAAGCTTCCACCAAGGCAAAGGGAATGACCAAGGGGATGGGCCAAGGAAGGGACCCTGACGACGATGATAGAAGGAAGAGGTCACCATGGACCAGGACTGGGGCTGAAGGGAGTTAAGGGGGGCCCCCGCACACCCAGTGAGTAGCAGCATGGTAAACCACAGTGCGCAAAAGCAAGGTTGTGGGTTGTGGGGGGGAGGGTGGAGATGGGAAAAAAAGAAGCCAGCAGGTGGGAGGGAAAGTGAAAACCCTGGTGAGGGAAGTGGACGCTGGTGAGGGAGTTGGTGACGGAACATGGTGTGCCTGAATAGCTTTGTGATTCTATAATTCACAATGATTCCATACGATTTTAATTAAAAAAAAGAAACCTGGAAATAAGGAATGTTCACAATTTCCTTAAGCACCATTAGGAAAATGACCACAATGAAAAAAATTACCTGGCATTTAGATAATCAGCCAAGAAAACAACAACCACAAAAAACCTTTAGCAGAACTCATTTAGCAGAGCTCCGTTCAAGCACTCTGCTCTAACTAAAGTACTTCATGGAGCAGAAAGATAAAGTCAGAGAACAGAACAGGTAATGCGCCAACTAGAATCACAGCTGAAGGGATGCTTTGGATTTTCTACAATTGTCTCCCTTTGTGGGATATTGCTATAGCTTAGTCAGAATAACCATTTATTTTCTTGGATAGGTTGAAGTGATTCCCTGTAAAAATGTCTTCATATTCGTGATATTTCATAGTGATATTTTGTGTTTCCTAGTCATGGAGTTATATATGATCTCACAGTGAAAGAGAAAAGCATTTCACTGGAAGCTGTGTTGGTGATTAAGCCAAGTCTTTCTACTTAATCTGAAAATTCTGTACTAATTTGCAAGCTTCTGAAAATATTGAATGTTAAAGAAAATATTTAAACTAAAATGACTTAAACTCAGACACATTTGCAGTTTATAGCCTAAACCTCTATCCTATTCTTCATAATCCAGAGGAATACAAATATTTTTGCCCCCTTTGACTGGTCACAGATTCAGGTCATGAAAAAATACTTTAACTACTTCTCTAGTTCTGCATTTCAGATCCGATGGATCCAAAATCTTACACTGCACAGGAATCCTGTCCTGGTCCACACAGGTGCTTTTCTTCCCGGCCCCTCACAGCCTAGCACTGGATTATTTCGGAGGGAAGGGATACTAAGGCTGCTTTCCAACCTCACCGGGAAATATCAGATCTAGCACTCTGCAGAAAAATATCAATAAGTTGCATGTGCACATTCCCTAATTAAAATAATATCACTGCTGTCAGAAAGATAGTATTGGAGTTAAGGTGACTGTCTTGCGTTGGTGGACCGTAGTTCATACCCAGCACTACCGGGTTAGCACTGGTAATTTCTGGCACTGCACTTTATCTGAAGGTCTTTACATTAAACCACTTGTGAAGAATTACCAGATGTCCTGAGGCAACCTTAGAGCCTCTTGGTAGACATCCCAAATACTAATGTCACCCATATAAAAATTACCAGACAGCACATTAAAGAGAAAACACTCAAATTCAGAGAAAACTAGTATATGTCGTAGAATGTATTTGGAAGGATCATTCCACTTTAGCATTTGAAAAAAGCCAGTTCTTGATGGATTTCATAATGAATTCGAGACACATGCCTATAAAATATGTATACTTTGGTCACAGATATTTTTATAATTGTGGGGAGATGAATTAGGCCAACGCATAAAAGTGTGAGAGGCACCTGAATTGGTACTCACCATTGCTAGCTCATTGTTCAGAGAAATGTTCAATAAATATCTGTTGGATGAAAACAGCATCATCCATTCTCAAATACCAAAGCTAGGGAAATCGCACCATCTGGATTTCCTAAGAGCAGGTTGTACCCGGAATCCTGGAAGCAGACGGCTAATGGGAGTTAAAGAGGACGCATGAGCGTTAGAAGAAGGGGCCAAGTTTGACACTGACACCCTCTGTTCCAGACCCAACGTGCACTCCAGGCACCACTGGTTGTCAGAGTCTCTTCCTCATAGTCTTAGTCATATTTTGAACAATTTTTACTATATACTTCTGACATAGTAACAACCACTCACCTAGTCTGTTTTAATATGAATAACCACTGCCCCAATTTTATTATTTAGATTTTGCAAATTACTGCTAGCATGACTTTAACAATTGTCAGACCTCTTGTCAAGTTTTAGGAAAGCTCAAATGATATCCATAATTGTATTTCATTTATCACATATTTTTGAGAATATTTTTGTGGATATTTTTGAGGCTATTCTAATCATTAATTATTCACAGTTATAAGTGGTAGACTGATAATATTCTGGATAAGGTAGTTATATATTTACTCGGATGAAAACCATAACTCAACCAGAATAGCTATGATTGTGTGATCTGCTCTAATCCCTGCCAGTTTTTCTCGTCAGTGATTTTTCTTTCATGACAATGCTACAAACCAGTCCTCAAGGAAACTCCAACATAATAAACCATGTCAGAAAAATAATACAAAATTCACAAAATTCAAAAGGTTCAGGCCAATTTAGAACAGAGAATAAAGGCATGTTTGTTAAAACAAATTATCTAATGATGAGTTAAAGGGAAAAGGCAGAAAATAGTGACCCTAAAACTATAATTCAGACTTATGAAAGAAAAATCACAACACTGAGGATAAGTAGCCCTTACAGTTGCATTTTGTGAGCTAAGTGGCAATCAAAAGGGAAAATGCTGAATAAAAGATCCTGGACTGTAGAAAAGTATGCATTGGCCTGGAACTATGATAGTCACATACATCCTGTTTTAATCACATCTGATGGATCAATGACAGCTCAGTTCCATCACGTGGAAAGCCAGTCACCCATGTGATTCCACACAAAACATCCCAAGAACTGTACTTGCAAAGCCCATGAGTTCACACCATACACACACTCGCACGTTCTCAATGATCCAAATAACAGCTGATGCCTAAACACTCCCACTTCCTGTGTCCCCCCTCACACACCCAAGTCAGCCACACACCAGGCAGAATCTCCTATAAAATCACCCCCGATCCAGACACAAGTTGAGCTTCAGAGTGGTGACCTCATTTTTGATAATTAATTTACTAAAAATAATCTCATAGATCAAACTGAGTGTTTCCTAGTGAAAGTGATGTTTTCTCCTTCCTTTGAGCTGTGATGAAATTAATGCAGATCATGATAGATAAGATGGCTGAAAAGTGGTGGGTAGATTTACCAGGGAATTTCCCTGAGAGAATATTTTGGGTTATTTAATAGGAGAAACAATGAAAGCAAGAAGCAACAATTTTATTACAGATGGATTAGAAGTACTCGTCTGGGTTTCTCTTAGGAGAAAGAAGGCGATGTTTCTCAGGGAATGTTGAGGTGACCCGCTTGTCAGCCAAAGTTCCTGCTGTCTTGTCTTTCCCAGCTTTCTGCCACTATCTCAGGTTGTGAACTCGGAATTTACCTGATTTCTTGTAGAGCTCTGGTTGAGTTTCTAGGCAAGCAAAGTAACTGGGAAGCAGTATACACAATTGCATTATTTTGTGGCATCATGTCTCAAAGACTTATTTCCCAGAATAAGCAAGTCTTTTCCACTCTGCTAAAAACATTCAACACCCAAATACTCACCTATGTCATCCCTACACATAAAATTTTAGATAATAATTTGTTTAAAGTCTTGCAAAACAAAAAGTCACTAAGATATTTCGCCTAATTTTATTTTACCCTGTACTGTTTGGGGCGGCAAAGCCTGGCAAGCTACCCGTGTTTTATTTACTTGTTATGCCAAAAACTAGTAACAATTATGAACTTCAGTTCCATGACCTGAAGAATGGTTTCGGACTCCTTCTGTCCCTGGAGCAAGTAGATGCCCTTGGGTTATACTTGCTTGTGACAGGACTCATGGAGATGTTACTAGTGCCCACTCGAGCAAATCGATGAACAATGGGAAGACAGTTATACAGTGATACTGTTTGGGGACCACACCCAGAAATAGTCAGGGGTTACCCCTGGCACTGTACTCATAAGTTACTCCTGGCAGTACTTGGGTGATCATGTGCTGCCAGGGATTGAACCAGGGTTGGCTGCCTTTACTCATATACTGTATTTCCAACCCCTAACTTAATTTTAAAGATGTTAAGGGAAGAGCATCCAATTGTTTGACTTAAATACTCCTGGACAATAGACCATGTGTTTGCAGACTCATACCTACTGTGTAAAATATCAAAACATCTAAAGCAAAACTGATTACTGAGGGGCCGGAGCAATAGCCCAGCAGGTAGGGCGTTTGCCTTGCACATGGCGGCCTGTGCTGGCCCGGTTCGATCCCCGGCAGCCCATATGGTCTCCCAAGCACCGCCAGGAGTAATTCCTGAGTGCAGAGCCAGGAGTAACCCCTGAGCATCGCCGGGTGTGACCCAAAAAAGCAAAATAAAAAAAAAACACAACTGATTACTGAATCTTAGAAAGTGCACAAAAAGTGATCCCTGTGGTGACGGAAAAATGGTAAAATGGTAATAAGACTCATTAACTTACTTCTTGTAAGTTAAAGTAAAATGGTCATGGATATAAAATATTTCCTTGAATCTTATTTAAATATAATTTCCACTTTAATAATGCCCACTTTCCCTTAATCTTTAAATGATTCATAATTACAGATTATGTGATACAAGACCCATTCAGTTGGCTTTCTATTGGCATAATTTAAGAGATGGTAAATGTACTTAATACTTAATAACATTCAAATGTTATTTTATTAGCCAGTTAAAGTTCATGTTGCTAATGAGATATTTTTAAATTGAATTTCTCCTTGGAGAATATGCTTAGACATGGTCTTTCTTCCAACTCTATAATGGCATGTCCATCCAAAAGGAGGTCTGAGTTATTCCTGAAGCAATGAAAGGAGTAGGAAGTAGATTTTGAATAGAAATTAAAAGATACTACATATTTTCTAAATTTCTGCTAGTCTAACTTTTTTAATACCCCAAACCAAGGTCAGAACTAAGTATATGAGTAAGCAGGAGCTCTTGAGAAAGATATAATTAGAGGACCGGGATTGAACCAGGGTGGGCTGCCTTGACTCCTATACAATAGGTCTAGCCTAATTTAATTTTAAGTAATTTAAGGAAAGAACATTCAATTGTTTGGCTTAATTCTTTTCTGGGGAACAAGCAACCAATGGCCATGTATCAATCGCCCATTTCAGAGATGTGCTGAACTTACTGTCTTTGTTCCCATGAAGATTTGGATACCACACTCTGATGGATATTTGCAACAATAGGTACAAGGTTAAAATGAAGCTAAAATGGACTTTACACTAAGTTTAGTAACTGCTAAGGGCCACACACCAAACAGAAGCATTTGCCAAAGGAAAGTGCTGCCTCAAGAACACAAAGAGATTTGTAAAAAGGATCTGAGTAAGAAGAAGCAACCTTCAATGACTTTCACAGCCAATCAACCACAGTCCTATGGGCAGTTTTAGGGAAAAACAGTTAAACCTCTCTATACTGCCAAGCTATATTCTGGTCTTAGAGTTCCATTGAACAAGTTCAACTGGGAGCATGGAGACACAGAAGTCTACTGAACTGGCAACGCAGGTCAGCCTGAGAAGGCTCAGCCTCGGGAGCAGGGAGAAGGACTCAGACAGTCCATTTCTCTTCAGTTCCAGAGAATTCCTTGAAGGGCTGTGAGAGCATCACCAGTCCAGTATGGCTGACCACCAGCCCTGTGCCCTGACCACATTGGGCTTTCTTCCTCCTAGACAGTTGCTTTGTATGGTTTCATCACGAACAGGATCCGTCTCGTCAATCAGTCTCTCAGCATCTGGAAGACTGCGGGGGATGCCTGGGACCCCTGCAGTAACCAAGGGAACAAATGCCCTTTTACCTTGAAAGCCAGTGGCAGACGGGCAAAATTCAAGAGTTCAGCACAGTTCCAAAAGGCTTTACTTATCATTGATAATTAAACAAACTGCTAATACAGTCCAAAATAGGGAAAACTCCCAAACCTGTAGCTTTTAGCCAAATCTCTGACCATGTGCCTTAGGCTGAGATCTTCTGCCAAAATAGATGACTATCTTCTTCCCAGTGACTTTTATCCCCAAAAGCCCACCAAAGGCCTCAAGCCAGTCCTTCGTGGGTGGGTTTTTCAGACACAAAAAACCAGTTTTCTCATGCAGAGCTCCAGGTAAACACACTTAGCCCAGATCCAAACAAATGCTAATTGCTAATAGAGTGCCTGCCTATCATGCTTCAGTGCAAGGCATCGTGGAGAGGGGGCACCACACCTGAGAACAAAGACAACTCAGGATTTAATACATGGGGAGCTGCATCATAATTTCTAAACCATGGACATCGTGCAGCCATAGGTATTTCCAAACCTCCACAAGGTCTATATCTATTCCAGACTAATTTTATACTTTCTGCCTTTAGTATTACTGAGAGTCATGTTTGCTTGCCTGGAGGCAGACTGAGCATGCTTCCTTCTTTGCTCTTAGCAGATCTGATTTCAAAGATGGGGGGGGTCCCTGACGTAGCCAGGCCTTGCTGGTATATTTCTAATTGTCCTGCAAAGAAGACCGATGGGAGTTATAAGAAAAATACCCCGATCATCTAGCATTGGATTCATAGTAAATTATAACACTATTCCAAGAGTTATAAAATCAAACTGCCTTTTCCAGGCCTGACCCCAATCTCCTATTGTGATTTTTTTTGGACCTGATTAGCATGAGTGCCTGGCCTCAGGGCAATGCTAATGGCGTTGAGCTGCAGAAACCCAGAGTCCCAGGGCCAGCTATGGTGGCATCTGCCAACAGAAGACTACTTGGTTTGAAAAATGTACAAAATATTTGTTAATTAAATAAATGTATGATCTATGGACAGAATAAAAATTTAATATTAAGTGCTATCATGAAAGGCTATCTCATCAGATGTGGAAGAGCAAATATGGAAGAACCTAGTTCCTTTCAGATGTGCCACTACTGCAAGACTTGCTTTAGGCAAATATTTAATAATTCTCCCCAGACCAATTTCACAGAGCTTTCAGAATGCTGTATTTCCCAAGCATTCATTACTGTTCCATGCTCTCAGGAAGGGCCAATAGTCTAACAGATGGAGCCACACACAAGAGATGACAAGCTTCTATCTTCCTGTTTTCCCTTGTCTGTTGCCCTTTCACTCTGAGGTGGAGATGTGCTTCTCTCACTGATCCCATACGGCAGCAGAGGCGCCATCACAGCACACGGATTTATAGATGACCCATTGCTCTATCAAGCTGAGATTAAAGAAAGACTTTCTAGTAAATGACCTAAATGAACTGCTATCATGAGATGCCTTATGCACCCTGTCTGCCCAGCCCGAGCTTCTTCCAGGGCATTCTAGATCTCTCTGTCCTCTCCTCTTACCTTAGCTTGTGTCTGGACTTCTGCTCACTGCTTGAAGTGACTTTTTAGACTTAAAATAGAATAATAATAGGAGCTGGAATGATAGTCCAGCTGGTAGGGAGTTTGCCTTGCATGCAGCCAACCTGGGTTTGATCCCTGGCATCCCATATGTTCTTCTGAGCATAGCCAGAAGTAATTCCTGAGTGCAGAGGTAGGAGTAACCCCCTGAGCATCGCCAGGTGTGACCCAAAAAAGCAAAATAATAATATGATAATGATAATAATAACAATAAATTATGAATTCAGGCGGTTTTAATTATCAATGAATAATTTTCAGAAGAAATAATGGATAACAACTCGATTCAGCTTTCCCTTTTTGTAAATTCATTAGTGATGGAGTCAATCCACAATATTGTTAATTCTATTTTCTGAGATGAAGAACTATAGGAAATTAATTTGTCCCATTGCAATGATTCACCTTGGCTGTCCAAGCCTGAGTAAATCACCTGAAAAAAGGTTTATCCTAAAAAAGACCCACTTTAAGTTTCTGGTCAGGAAACCCATACAAAGAGTGGACAACAGTGGACATGAGTCAGGTTGGAGAAGAAACAGGTGACAGAGCTCAGTATCCCAGAATATCCTCTGTGGAAGGGCTGCCAGCTCAGTCCCTAATACCCCTCACTTATTACCTATGTGCTTTCAGGAAAGTTAATTTACTTCCTGAAGATTCCATTTTTCATCTGAAAATGAAGATGATAATGGAAGCCACCTCTGTAGGTCTGAGGTAAAAATTAGCTTGGGGGTTAGTATGGAGAAATAGCATAGAGCCTGGAACACTGTAATTCTCTACAGTGTTTATTTACTAAGTACATATATAACACTGCTGTTTCGTTTGTTGAATGCTAAAATGGAGATACAGCTCCAGGCTAATGATAAAGCATATCAGACTTTGATATCTTAGGAGTTTATGTTTCTCACACAGCAGAGGAAGTTTAATGTGAAAGTCTTTATCAATCAGACAGAAAACAGGTTAGGAATATGTGTATAAATAAGAGAAAATCTCTTGAACTCCTGAGCAAATGTTTTACTCATATACTCAATACTAGGACATAGAATTTATTCTCTTTTTTAAAAAAAAGACAAAAACTTATGATTCCAGAGAATCTGAAATTCCAAATGTTGGAGAGAAAAGGGGAAGAAAATCTGATTTATGTATGAAAACTTAGTGTCTTAAGCCATGCACTGTTGTTGGCTTGCTGCTCTGGAGATCCAGGTAAGAAACAATCTGTCTGAAGTTATCAACAGGACTGCACCACTCTCTTTGGAGACCAGAGAAGACAGTGAAGATGTTTACCTTCTTTGATCTAGAGGCTGCTAACATTCCTTTGCTTGTGGCCTTTCCCTCCATCTTCAGAGTCAGTAACTGATTTAGTCTTCTCTCATCTCATCTACCTGAATCTGGCTCTTTTATCTCCCTGTTCCAATCTAAGACCATTTGTTCCCTTTTGAGAATACCATTGAGGATAATCTCCCTAACTTATGTCAATTGGCTAGCAAGACAATTTCACATAGAATTTCACATGCAACCAGAATTACCACTGCTAGATAACAAACTACTCACGGGTGCCAGGACTTCACATGTGTCCATCCTGCAGCAGTCACTATTCCATCTCCTACTAGAGTGTTGCCAAAGGAAGGGCATGGTACAGGACATTGGAGTTTCCTTTGTTTAAAGTGATGATTATTTATTTCGTCTATAATAGTATTGTGGTAACTAGAATCAAATGATGGATTAAGTAACTCTAAGGGAAACCTCTTCTACATCTCTTTGAACTCAGAAATCGAAACTAATCAACAGACCACATCCTTTTCAGAGGGCTTTGTACAGCTGCCCTGTCCGTGGCTTGAGAAGAGTTGATTAATTTAAGTACTCTGGGAAAAAACACAGATATTGGCTCGGTGAATCCTTGCAATAATATTAAGATGAAGTAGACTCTTGCCCATGTAATACAGGAGATACTTAGATGACTATAGGAGGTGTATACATCATAAGAAGGAAGGAAGGAAGGAAGGAAGGAAGGAAGGAAGGAAGGAAGGAAGGAAGGAAGGAAGGAAGGAAGGAAGGAAGGAAGGAAGGAAGGAAGGAAGGAAGGAAGGAAGGAAGGAAGGAAGGAAGGAAGGAAGGAAGGAAGGAAGGAAGGAAGGAAGGAAGGAAGAGAGTGAGGGCAAGGGGGAGAGAGGAAGGTAGAAGGTTGAAGGAAGGACGATTTTTACTTCCATCTATCTTAAGTATTTTGCTTACTTTCCACCTGACCTCTGCTCCTTGCAAATGTCATATGGAAAGTGACCTTTGGGAGAGAACCAAACTGAAATAAGTCGATCACCAATTTCACTTTCTTAAAAAAAATTGTACATGGGAGTTTCCACACATTGTACTTTGCTTCTTAGCCCAGAAAATCCTTCCTTGAGCACTTGCAGACACATTAAACAATCCTATGCAACTGTAAACAAATCAGTCAGCAGGCTTGGCCTACAGCTGTTCGCACGCAAGCCCTTGTTTTCTTCAGATCACTGTGCAGGGTTTGGAATGGGGTGGAGAGAGGCTACAGTGAGAATGATGCTGAAGGACACCGGTCCACTGGGGTTTCTTGGGCAGGCTCCGGTCTGCAAACAAGAGAAGGAGATGGATTCTCTGGCAAAACAAAGACTTATGGAAGAGACAGACTTTGTGCCCAGCCAAACTCTGTCCAGCACCCACTTATAGCCTGGAAGAGCAGCACTGGGGCTGGGCGGAGTCTTCTGTGATCTAAGTGTGGACACAGTGTGGCAGGCAGAATGTTGAGATGACATGTGTGCTTGTGGGAACAAATGGGCTCCCCTGAAGGACTTGCGGCATCACTGGGGCACAGGGCTGTAGTGCCGTCACTGCCACAGCAGGAACTTGGGACACAAACACCGTGGACAATGGGATGATGGCAGGGCAGCTAACCCAGAAGGCACTGGTTTGTACAACCTTAGGCTGAGATGGTTTGTTTCCTCTGCCCAGGCCAAGGTGTCTGTTTTTTGCTAATAAGCTGCATATCTTAGGGTGCCTCACAAGAGCAGGCAGATGTCACCAAGGATTTAACAGAAAAGATGGTTCCCCAACCTCCCCACACCCAGAATAGTGAAGGAACACAGAACAGGAAAGTACACAGGAACCTGGGGAAACCTTTCTAAAGAGCAAGTCTGCAATAAAAGCAAAAGCCACCAAGACACACTGACCAACTCTACAACTTCATTCATAGACAACAGCCAAAGACAGTCATCTCAGCCTTGTTTGTCAGCCTTGTTTGACACTTGGAAACCACCTAACTTTCTCCAGATTCTTGCAACATGGTAGTTATTTGGAGTCAATTCACTGGATAAGAGAAGAAAATCCCCTGATACTTGGAACATGTTTGGGTACCATAAGAGAGGAGACAGTGACTGAGCACTATTCAGATTATATTATTAAAATGCTTACATCCCCCACACCCACCACCCAAACACCAAGAACCAAGAGAACACAGGCCAGTGTTTCTGAACCTCTTTACTCACTGGATTATTTCCAACCTGGTTTCCTTCATGGGCCCCTTTTCTACTACCAGTTGGGTCCTTAATCTTGGGCTACGGAAAAATTGTAAAACTGGGCCCCTATCTCCATTTTTATAATTTTCATCTAGGCAACTCTTGAAAAATTCTTGGCTCTACAGAGAAGTCATACAACCCCTCAGTTGATAGATAAATGTTTTGCCAGACCTTCCCTGGGTTAATAAGAGATGGTTTGGGTGGCTTCCACTATTTTATCTATTTTTGGTTTGGGGGCCAGATCCATGGTGTTCTGGGATTGCCTCTAGCTTCATGTTCAGAGGCTGCTCCTGGTGGTGCTCTGAGGACCAGACAGTGTTGAGGAATTGATCTCCAGGCTCCTGCCTGCAAAGCACGTGCTCTACCCTTTGAGCCATCTCCTTGGACCCACGGCTGATTTAAATGTTTTTCTTTCCTGACAAATCACGGTTGCGCTCAACATCGTCTACTGTGAGTAGGATTCCCTAGAGGCTGATTTGGAAAACTCTCTTGTTGGCTGTGTCCTTGAGGAAGTCCACTGTAGCTTCCAATGGTCTCATTTTTGTATCTTAAGTGTGTATATTTTTCAAATCACTTGTATCACTTGTATCACTTGTCTTCCCGTTGTTCATCGCTTTGCTCGAGCGGGCGCCAGTAACAACTCCATTCGCTGGGAATGAGGTCCATTATTGTTATTGTTTTTGGCATATGGAATATACTACAGGTAGCTTGCCGGCTCTGGCATTATATACCAGAACATACCACCCCCGCTATACACACATATATGCTGACATTTAAATCCAGAGTTGCCAAATGATTGCAGAGAGGCCATCATAAGTAAGCTTCTTCATACTGAATGTATTCCTTGCAGTTTTTCTCCTTCCTCAAAGTTCTCTGGGTGATCTAAACCAGTGCTGACTTTCTCCATTTAAAAAATAAAAGCCAACAACTGTCTTAACATGAGGGAGAGCCCCCAATGCCCAAGTAAGCAAGTTTCCCAAGTTGCCCCACAGACTACTTCCAGGGCCTTATAGAGGAAATCAGAGTCAACTGACTATCCGTCAAAGAAGATGATCTGAGAGCATAAATGACGCCATTTCACACATTGATGTGAAGGGTGCTCAAAGCCTTATGAGGCTCGCGCACCAGGAGTTCAGCTCATGAACCCCACCCAGACACTGCACCAACTTAGACAACTCAGGGGAAACATGAGAAGTTAGGCAAGGACCTGCTTTGGAAGCTGAAGAGATACTACAGCAGCAAGAGCACTTGCCTTGCACACAGCTGACCAGAGTTGGATCCCGGCATCCCACATGGTCCCCAAGCACTGCCAAGAGAGATCCCGGAGTGCAGGGCCAAGAGTAACCCCTGAGCACTGCTAGGTGTGTTTTCAAATCATTTCCCAATATTTGATATGACCCCAAACTATAAGTGACCCAATGCTGATCAGCATGGGATAAGATCCACATCTCCCACCAGGATGGACATTCCCACACATCCTTTCCTCACCTTGTGGGGCAGAGAGAAGGGGCAGTACGAGGAAGCCACACGAGCCCCCCAGAAGAGAGACCTCCTAGAGACAGTTTTACATCTCTCGCTCTCTGTGTCTGTCTCTCTCTCCTAGTTTACAACAGTTCAGCAGCTCAGGACATTTCTTTGTATTCAGTATTACCTTATTACAGAGGTATACAAATGCTACATAATAAGTTTTAAGTGTAAATTTTGGTGATTTTGACAAGTCATTTCCATCGCTCTTAAAATGTCTCTTTAGATCTCTCGCAGATTCTATTCCCCTTCACCCACCCACACTCTCTCTCATCCTAGAAACCCCACCCACATTTTTTCTGAAACTTTGAATTTGCCTTTCATAAACTTTTATATGAAGATAGTTATGGATCGTGTAAAATATTTTGTGTTTTACATAGCTTGTTTGAAAATAGCTTGCTTCATTGAGATTCATTTATGTTGTATATGCAGCCTTTTCCTGTTCATTACTGAACTGTATTCCATTTTCTCAGCATTCCCTAATTGACTATCATTCTCTGGCTGGTGGAAATTTGGATGGCTGTCACCATTTTGCTGCTATGAACAAAACTACTATGAATTTTGTGGATAATTGTGAGGACATATGTACTTATTTCTTTTTGAAAAAAAATAAGATATTTTGTTTCTATATAAACACTTAAAGCTGTCCTAGAGTAATTTTAGGTTTTTTTTTTTGCTCTTTGTTTTTTTTTAATTTTTTTATTTTTACAGTTACAAAGATATACAATTAAAAAGTTCATATTTGGGTTTTGGTCATACAGTGTTCCAGCACCCATCCCGCCACCAGTGCCCATCTCCCACCACCAACGTCCCCGGTTCCCTCCCCCTTCCCCCAGTCCACCTCCATGGCAGGTTCTTTATTTCTTTCCCTTTCTCTTTCTCTTTTCATTCCCTTCCAGACTATGGATTACAGAACATACATTAAAAGGTTGTCATGTGTATCCTTTTGCCTCTATTTAATGCTCAGTTCTAGGTTGGCATTTATTTTTCCTGTACTATTTCCAGGGAAACGATGCACAAGTTTACATTTCCATTAACTGTGCAAGAGACTCCTGACTCCCCAGACCTTTCCATCAACTATGTAAGAGACCCCCTGATTCCCAAACTCTCCTCTCATCTGTGCAAGGGACCCCTGACTCCAAGAGACTCTCATTGACTGTGTAAGAGACCCCCGACTCCTAGACCCTCAAATGATACTTCCAAAGATCACTCATTCAAAAACATATTTGCCCTCCATTTATAGTGGAACAGCTCATAACAGCCTGAACATGAAGTCAACCTAAATTTCCATTAACAAAGGACTCCTCAGTAAACGGATCTATCTACTTAATGGAAGACAACTCAGTTATTTTTGTTTTTGTTGTGGCTCACTCCTGGCTGTGCTCAGGGTTTACACCTGGCTCTGCAGACAAGAATCACTCCTGGTGAGACTTGGAGAACCATGTGTGGTGCGGAGGATTGAACCCAGGTTTCCTGTGTGCAAAGCAAGCGCCCTATCTGCTCTATGGTCTCCACCTTCCTCTAACGACTGATGCGTTCTCTGCTTTCTCGCCTACACACTTACCTCCTGTGTCTTTTCCTTGGGGAAGAGACGTGTTTAAACCATGGGCCTAATTTGTTTTGCAAATATTTTCTCCCAGGATGTGGCTTTCTTTTTCATTTTATTAATAGTGTCTTTTCAGTGGAATGCCTTACATTTTAAAAAAGTTTATTTTTGCATATTTTTCCTTCATAGGTGGTACTTTTAATGCCCAAATATATCTTCGCCTAACCCAAGATCACCAGAGATTTTAAAGGTTTTATAGCTTTAGCCCTTGCATTGGGTCTGATATATTTTGTAACAGTTAATGTATACATAAAGTATAATGCAATTATTGTAACTTATTCTTTATATGGTTGTATTCAATATTTTTTCTGAATCACTTTTGGAAATTATTATCCTTTCCCCAGTGGATGACCTTGGAAATTTTATTTCCTGGAAACTTTATTTCATAAAATATGCCGATTTTTGGACTGACGATAATATACTTCTGTATGCCATCTGTTAGCATTATTACTGTTATTATTTTTTATTACCCCTTGTCATTTATGGAGAATCCATGCAGGGTTGTTTTCTAGATTGGGTGCAGCTTCTTGCATTAACCAGATAAGAAAACAAAGACTTTTCATATTTTAATTTTTCTCTCCAGGCAAAAGATGAACCAAGAGGTCTAGTCAATGGGTAGAATCAATCGCAAGTGCATGGGAGTAAGAGATTAGGTAAAACAGAGAAGGCAAGTGGGCTAAGTCATTGGAAATGATAATAGCAGCCTAGAACAGAGCATTGAATGTAGGCAAAGGGATACATACGATAACCTCTAAATGTCTGTATTGCAAGGGCTGAGCAATTGTTAAGTTTCATGATTTCCCCAAGGCTCATGAGCATTCCCTGGCCATCTGCCTACTATACCCACCGAGAGTTTGTTTCCTTCTCAAGAGTATAAGCCCGCTTTCCCTGACCCGTCACAGAGCTCGAGCCCACCAGCCCTGGGACTTTTCCCACCAACATGCCCATTATGCATCTGTCTGTCATACTGCAACTGATTCACAAATGAACAGAAAATGGGGGGTTCCTGAATGTGGGTACAGCTCAACTTTGTCATTGTTGCAGTGTTTTCTCCTTCAGGGAAACCACCAGCACTATGCGGATGGAGGGAGGGCAGATGGAGGGAGGAGAGTTTTATTACACAGATGGGCCCTGCCAGGCTAGCACCGAGAAGGCTGAGCATCAATAGATATAAAAGAGCCCCTGACCATGGCAGCTTGGTGGCAACCTTACACCGACCATCACCGCCTGTTATTTGCAGGTTCTCATCCTGCTGTCTGAAGCAGCTTATGTTTTCCTGCTCCACCCCTAGGCCCCGCTGCAGCTGGCCTCTGCTCATGCAGAGGAACTTCCCAGCACATCATGAAGAGACAGAGTGCCCCCTCAGAGAGGGATGCTCCTCTGTTTCAGTGGGACGTTAAATGAGCCCCACAGCTGAGAGTTCTCTGGACAGCAGTCTCAGGTATCACAGAGATTTCTGTGCATGCGTTCTGTGTCCTGAGAGATACCTCTAAGTGAGTGAGCATGGAGTATCTGTCACAGCTGAGAGTTCTCTGGACGGTGGTGGTCTCAGGTATCACAGAGATTTCTGTACATGTGTCCTGTGTCCTAAAGACACCTCTAAGTGTGTGAGCACAGAGTGTCCACCAGCTCCAGTAACATGGGAAGAGAGAACAGCCCTGCACTAGGAAGTCACCGACAGGCTCAATCTCTTCTCCCCAGTGAGAATCAACAGACCATCATCTCTCTAATGGACTGTTTGTGGATTTCCGGTGTTAACCTGATTTGTGCATTAGGCTGTCAACATTTTGTAAACCAAACAAACACAGTGTCAATGCCCAGTTCTGAAAGTCAGGATGAAACACGCAGCCCACCCAGCCCTCTAAATCCCTTCCCGCGCAGCAGTTTCCCTGCTGCTAATCTTCCTCTCTCCATTAACCCTGTGAAACTTGGCCAGGGGCAGCCAGGATCCCCTCAGGGTCCCAGCAGATTTTATGCTGAGTAACCGCCCACACCTCTCAGGGAGCATGGCCTTCACAAGCCCGAAAGCACCATAAGGGTCCAACAATTGGATGACCATTACCTCCATCCTCTTCCAACTTCATTGATGGCTGAACCATGTTTCCTAAAAAACCCCTCAAGAACACTGTGAAGTTGACAGTGCTGCCATTTAAGGTAAACAAGGCAGTTGGCTCGGTTCTCTGCACTGAGCATTCCACCTCTACGTCCGGCACCAGGGTTAGGGACTTGGCCTCAGCGGCCTCAGCAAAAAGCCCATCCCCTGCCCACTGGGCCCAGCAGCTTCCACACACCCTCACTCCCCCTACCCTGTGGCCACACCTTTACACTCACATGTGCTGCATTTATTGACTCTGGGACTGTACCTGTGCCTCCCCAGGGACGGCGTCGGGGTGCAGGTTGGTGCCACAGAAGCACTTTATTATGAGGTTCAGCCGGATCCTAACAGCCTCCTGCCCGGGACCCTATCTCTCCCCTCAGCATTGCAGCTCCACCAGACCTCTTCCTGCTGGGCTCCCTCCTTCTTCCTCATTTCTCTTAAGCTGGCATTTAAAGTACCGCAGGTGATTTAAGCACCAGGATCATTTAGAGCTCAGGGATTCCAAGAGTCACAGAAACCTTCTGATCCAGCCACAACCAGCCTCGACTTTGCTGTGTGACCCCCAGGATGTTATCATGTAATTTTCATTCATAAAGGAGAAAATCTTGCCTCCTTTCATGAGTTAGCAGGTTCCTATAAGCAATTACATATGGATTAATAGACACACTTGTCATTTGTATCACTTGTCTTCCCGTTGTTCATCAATTTGCTTGAGCGGGCACCAGTAACATCTCCATATGTCCTGTCACAAGCAAGTGTAGCCCAAGAGCATCTGCTCGCTCCAGGAACCCGAAGAACCTCAAACCATTCCTTCAGGTCATGGGAATGAGGTCTATAATTGTTAATTTTTTGGCATATCAGATACAACATGGGTAGCTTGCCAGGCTCTGCCATGTAAGTAGTAGTACACTCTCAGTAGTAGGCTCTCATCTTCTCATCTTGAGCATTTACTGATGAACCTCAATGGGGAGAGATCAGCTTTTCTCTTGGGTGGAGCTCTGAGGAGCTGTGGTTCAGATGTTGAGAATAACTTACCTCATGGTGTGGGGGGGTTCCTCTAGCTTCTTGTTAGACTCACTGGGATAACCGGGCCATGGCTAGAACCTGCCTAGAACTGTATAGAGTGTATAAATGTGAAAGATCCTGGGAAGGACCTGGTCCTAACTTCCAGTATTATCTAAGACTGTTGTGCAGCTGCAGAGCAGCTGCTCGTGGCACAGCTGTGGGTCTAGAGTGTCTCTCTTCTGGGGATGCTGGCAGTGGTGGTTGGGAGCTCACAGCCACGCCCACTGACAAGGAAGTGGAGGAATGGGAGGAGCCCAATTCCTGCTCCAAGTCTGGCCAGCGTGGCCCCCTCCCCCCTCATGTGAGCGAACCCTTGGAGCTATGTTGGACTGGGCCAGGGGCTGGCTGAGCCATTTACCACCCTCTGGAACTCCATGGGCTGTGTCCATGTGGATCCCAGCGGCATAGCTGTGGGTTGCTGGCTGTGGTGGTTGGGAGCTCACAGTATATGTATGCATACTCAAATATAAATCCACAGACTTGAAATATCGTTACATCAAATGAGCATGAATCTGAAACATGGCTCCCACCTCAGCAGACTGGCATTCCCAGCCCATGCATCTTTAACTGTGCTTCATGCTGGTAAACAGCAATCAGTTCTTCCAAGGAAAAAATGGTGCGTTAAGCAACAAGGACTGTGTATAGCATGTGGCCAAGAGCTGAATGTGACAGAACCGAGTGAATGAAATTCCCAGCAGGATCTGACCCCTACACCTCATAGAAAAGCGATGGCAAACACGGCCACTCACTTCCTTCTGTCATGGACACAGCTGCAAAGGCTCTCTGCTGTCTCTCAGAATTTTCTTGCAGCTGGTTTGGGCACCAGTGGGGAGGTTTTAAACTAAAGAAGGGCAGGACTTGCTCAAGGTCATTCTGGAGGGTCACTTGGCTGTAGGCTCCAGCCAACGGGGAAACAGCCTCCTCAAACAGCCACTGGCCACAGCACCGCTGGGAACACGGAAGCCGTGGAGTTCAGGGAAAAGAAAAGAACCACAAAGCTGTATCCTAAATGACAGGATTTATTTCAATGCTCACATACAATAGAATGAGACACTATTTACATCAAACATAAGTACAAAAAATATAATACAATTTATACTCTGTACATAATCAGAATTCTCTTATTTTATCCCAAAAAATGTTGGCAGAGAGATATGGGGAGGGCATGGCTATGAAGGCAGGGTGCTGCACTGTTGGTCTTGTTGGGCATCGCTTGTCATGAATTTGTCGTTTTGTTTTAATGAAAAAAAAAGACTGTAGAGCTTTGTGAGACTAGAAATGAGCAAGGGCAGAGCAGGACATTTTCTGATTTGATCATTTAAAGGTTAGTTTTTCTTGGAGCTGGAGTTTGCAAAGGGGATGAGTGGGCTTCTGTGACTGGTGGGTAATGCACCTCCAACACACCCGCAGTCCTGAGCCTTCTCTGAGCTTTCATTATTGATGCACTGCATCAGGCCATGGGCTTGCTGCCCTAACTGCTGTTACTGGCAGCCTCAGCTGTAACCTCACTTACAAACACTGTAAGTGTAAGATACCACTTAACAGTGTTCTCAGACACATGCCTGGAGAGCTCTCAAGGCACATCTGAGATCACCGAATGGATGAACAGACAACACAATAAAGTGAAGACCACTGGAAACTGTGCTGCACATTTCCAACAAGGTTTTGAGTGAAATCTTGAAAATCAAATACAGGAACTAACTACAAATGTGTGGTGAGCCCAGTGTCCAGTGAGAAACTCCAGCCGTCCAAGAGCACTCCCAGCAGGTGACCCAGTTCTACTTCTCTTTCAAAAAGCAATACTATCTCCTAAATAAGCTCCATGATGATTCAAAGACAGACTTCTAAAGAAATAATTTTAAGGCCAGTAACTTTCTGTCATGAGACTTTGGAGAAGTTGGGGTTTGGGGGAAGTTTCACGGTTCAATTGAAATGAAAAAAGAAACAATCCCAAAGAACTTTATTTTGTATCACAAAACAGCAACAGCAAATTAACACAGAGGGCATATGGCATTTCATAACATCTTTAAAAATTACATCAAGTGGCATGAACAGGCAAATTCTGCTCCACAGAGTTTAATCATCATGTATTGGACCAAGTTTGTGCATTGGGGCTGGGGAGGGAGATGATGCAGTCTTGGTGGTAAATGCAGGAACTTGCGCTCAAGTTCATACTGTGCTTTCTTCCAGAAATGCAGACGCCTAAGGTTCATCTGAGTCAACAATCATGGGATATGGGAAAAGCAATGGAGTGCAGTGAGAAACTCCTGTTGATATTCTCATTCAGTGGAGTGACAACTCTGAACACGTGACTCCAGCTGACACTGACTCAAAGGAAGAAAAGGTGATGTGTGAGGAGGTTCTCCTTCCCTTCCCAGACCTGTAGTTCGTGGCCTGTCACTGACTTCCCCACAGGACATTCAGGAATGTCTTGCCAAAGAGGGACAATAGCAAAACCCTTAAGCATCTATAGACATTGCAATGACATTCCTGCTATAGACCAAACATTGAGGCATTTTATGGGGACATGTGAAATTATAGCTGTTGGTGGCTGGATGCTGAAAACTGGGTTCCCTAAACTGAGCACGACATCGTGGCCATCCTACCCCAGCTTGGGGTAAAAATTACTTCCACAATGATACACACTCATTTTGTGTTCATTCCTGAGTTCAAACAGGCAGGTGAGAAGGATGTTCTTCAAAGGACAGTCAGTCACTCTCCTGCTTGGAATCACAAGCCACTAATAGCCAGATTAAACGCTACTCGGCATCTTGAACAAGGCACTGGTGACTTGACTACAGAAACTAACTCTCTGCACACAGAGGCTAACAATGATCTCTCTTTAATGACACACTAGAAGCAGAGATGGAATCTTTCCCAGAGCCCAGACTTTGCTCCCTGTTGGTATCACCTCGTATTTGAACTACCATTCCTCTAATATTGGTAGAATTCGGTCATTAAGAATCAAAATGCTAAGAAAGAACAGTCTGGTTTAAACTATCGGCATCAGCATCCAAACTGAATATGAAGGGATGGAATAAACTGAGTTGCCTGCCCTGTGTGCTACTGTAAGGAATGCCAGAGATATTATTTCTTCTTTCCTTTTCTCCTTAGAGGTCATCAGGCACCCTTGAATAGTTGTCCCCATCATATCAATGCAGTAAAATATGGTAGGTGAAAATCAGTGGTGACTGGGTCATAAGTAATCAGTTTGACTGCTTTCTGAAGAAGGAACAATACACTCTCTGGGAACTGCTCTATATGGCAGTTTTCACTCGGAACCGCCACATTTGTACTAGGCTCTGAATTGGGTTTCAATGTCTCACTAAAGCCTGAGCTATGTTTTTGAAAAATAGGTCTTCATTTTTGATACTTCTGTAATATGGCTGTCCATTTTTTATAATACAATATAGGATAACTGAAAAATCTTTGATCCATCTGTTCCCCAAATATGCAAAAAGAGTGCGTGATCATTAATTTACAATTCCTTGCCAGTAATCCAACATTACATCTTGTTACATTGCATTTCAATTTTCAAAAGAGAAAAGAAGCAGGATTAATGAAAAATATATATTTCCTGAGTTTCATCAGGTTAGCAAAATAGATCATCTAAATGTCTGGGGCCAGAATTTATAGTGTTACAAAGGCAGTTAAATCAGTCACTGTTAATAATTTTAATAGGGAAGAAAAGTATAAATAAAACTCCACAATGTTCCCTGGCATCTATAGTTTTTTTAAGTTGTACCACAATATGCATTATTTGTCATTCCCTTCTGTGCTTTTCTCCGGTCAGAGCGAATGCCATTCTAGGACCCCCTATTTCCCGGCCAGTGACCAGAATAGGAGGCTGAGTGGCATGCTAGGTAACTGGTTATCATGGGCAGCTGCACACAATCAAACTTGGCAATGTCATGTCAACAGGAAGACCAAGTCATTGAATTACCATGAAACAATGAAGATACTGGGAGGCTGAGCATGCAAATGAGATCTGGAAAAGCCAGTTAGTTACATTGGAAAGAGGACAGAGCTGCCATGCTTAGGTCCTGGTCATCTCTCCTTTAGTAGAGCAGTGGAACTGCACAGTGAGAGAGCGGCTCGGGGCAGACCAGCGCCTTACACCCAGCCTGGTGTCTCATAGGTGTGGGAGGTGTCTGAGATCCCTTTTGGAGACAGAAAGGTGGAATTTATTGGAGCCATCCCAATCAACATGCCTTACACAAGAAAACACTAGAGTGGAAAGGCCCCTGAGACCAAACCAAGTCAATGGCTTTGGGTGAAAAATCAGTGCTGTAAGCAGTTTCACATGAAATGTTCCTGAAAATGAGGAAAAAGCCATCGAGAAGCACCAGCATACGTGTAACCTCAGCCACCAGCATGCACTGAGGGGGTTCACGTAAGAAGCTGAAACTGGAAAACTCATTTCTCCTTCGATTTTTTAAAATTCTTTTATTTAGAAAGTAGGAGAGGGAGAGGGTGGGGGGAGAAGAGAGAAAAAAGAGGAAAATAACGCACTCTGAGTGGGGATGATTCCAGGACAAAGCGTCTCTCCTTTGACATGGTCTGAAGATATCCTGAAGATATGAGAAGAGGGTCCCTGGACATAAAGAACTCCCTAGGCAAGACTCCGTCTAGAGCTTCACAGAGGGTCTGGCACAAGATAGTACAAATTCATCCAAGAGCAATGCTTTGGTTTCGCTAACCAGGGATAAAAAGGACAGGGGAATCCCATCTGCAGAAACTCCAATCCTCTGATCCAGTAGACCCTGGAAGAGTCCAAAGATCAACCCCCAGAACTGTGCACACAGGTCACGGACCCCACTTGGGTCCTCCATGACACACAAACTGGGAATTCCTGGGCTCCCTTCTTTGCAGTCTCCAACCTATCCTCACGGACATCCTAGATGTATGGGAATTTTCTTCGCCAAGAGAGGGGAGGTGAAGGCCCCCTTCTTGGATGGTGCTAAGTTATGAGCTCATGAGATTCTGGATATGGGTCTGACCCAGCATCCCCGAGCATCTCATGGTGCCATAGTGGTGTGATACTATGTCGTGGTGACCAGCTCCCATCAAAGCCACATCACAATAGAGAGCTATTAGGTCACCAGCTGAGCAGTGTTCAGGACTCATGTCCTCCTCCTTCCTGCAAACTGTGGCCCCTGGTTAATGTTCATCACTCCTCAAATAGAAATAGGACCCTGCACTGCATGGCAACCATGGCACGGGTCCAAGTATGAAAACTAAAGCACAGTTCCTGGGGAAAATTCCACCTCCACCTGTCTCCAGAAACCACCCTGGAGACCAATGCACAGTCATGGCCTTTGGATGGCAGAGGCACAGATTTAAAACTCTAAGATACAACTGTGCTGCTGGAACCAAGGACAAAGAAAAGAGGGGAGAAAAGAGAGAAAAGATAAGGAGAGGCAGAGAAGAGGAAAGAAATTAGAGGGTAAGAATGGAAAAGAAAAGATGAGCATGAATAAAGGTATTCAGAAACAGAAGTAGGACTAGCAAGATTTCAGCAGGAATTTCAAATTTCCGACTTCCAGAAGAGCTGCTCTGTGAAGAACGTCCGGGAGGGGAGAACTCTGGGGATGCTGAATGCACACGTGACCCACGGTCACGCAGAAGCAAGTTACTGTCAGTGGTTACAGTACTTAGAATGTAGCTAAATTATTTTACATTATTTCATAATCTGTTAAACAAGGGGCAGGGAGGGCGAGTCTAAATATTTTTCCATTGAACGAAGTATGTGCTGGGGCAGAGAGGATTCGTGAGAGAGAACGTTCTGCACATTTATCTCATGGAGATATATCATCGACAACATGTAATCCTGTTTGGGCCAAAGTCTGTCCCTAGTCATTGTCTGAGGTTGAGTCAAGACCGGCAGGAGGCCATTAGAACATTCCCACCTTCCCATCACAGCCAGCAAAACTTTCTGGAAACAGCTGAGTCTCAGCAGAAATAAAATGGCCTTTAAGTGTAGAAAAGTCTGGGGATGAATGCAAACGGCTGTACCGTGTTTCCTGGCAAACATTTCTCTTAGAGTGTGGCATATAAGGAAGCAATGGGCATGCTTAAGTAGTTAGTGAAAATCCCACCAGGAACCACCAAGCCACCTGCCTCTGTTCTATGTCCTGGGCGTGGGCCCTGGGTGGAGATGGGCCATTCTCACCAGCCGTAAGGAGATGCGGCCTGAGTTCCCCAGGGGAGACCCAGAACACCAGAGTTGCAACCCCCAGAGCCGCCTTCATTTTCTACACTGAGACGTGGGGCACTGTCCTGAGCTCCGTGTGGTTCACGGCCAAACACAGGATTTCTCTCAACATGGGTACAACTGTTTCTTTACACTGGCTAGAATAAAAGTAACCTCTTCAATGCTCGTCTGACACATCCTCACCGACTGAAGGGGCATGTCCTAAGTACGTGCTTCACTGTCTACACAGGCCCTGGTCACAATAAACAGAATCACCTGGTGAACACCTTCCATCTTGTTCTTCACTTTCAACCATGCCGATATGTTATGTATCGGCTGTTGGCAACTGATCCTGTCTTCCCTTCTTTGGAGATCCTTTAGGGATAGCATTGCCACATTTGAATGGCTGATCAATGATCAATGCTTAGAATCATAGGGTGGTTACAAGTCTCCTTTCCAGTTGCCCTGATTTCTCACGTGGTACATGTGGAAACATCATTGCCTTCTGGACAGAGCCATTGGGAGCAGTGGGGAGTGGGCAGGAAGGCAACACCGAGCTAGGGAAACAGAAGGCACCAGAGCTAAGCATCATTCCCTCTCCAGAACCGGAGGCAGCAAACAACAAGTGAGGGAGCCCGGGGACCACTTCTGTAGGTACAGCAACGGTCAGCAGAAAGCCAGCTTGATACATCATTAATGCTCTGGGTAGGGGCTGATGGCTAGGCAGGGGCCCTATTGGGAAGAAGGAAAATACAGAGGAATTTTGACTCGCAAATTAGTACTTTAGACACTTGGCCTCACGGACATCCTAGATGTATGGGAATTTTCTTCGCCAAGAGAGGGGAGGTGAAGTCCACGTAAATGCTAAGTGAGTGGTCATCTTATACACTGGTTCTTCAGGATGCTACAGTGGAGGCAGGTGGGCTTCCAGGTCAGGACTCTAGTGGGGTGTTTCCTGGAATATCCCCAGGCCCCTAAATCACAATAGGCTACTTTCTAGCAACCTGCAGAAAACCTCTTGCAGCGTGATGCAGCCTTTGCTCTCTGCTCCCTCCCTCATGTCCACACGGCGATGGCTTCCAGATCCAGGGCAAGCACATTTCTTCACATCTGCAGGTGTGGGTGAGGTTGGAGTCCCATACTGCCCTGGGAAGGACCATTTCAAATCCGAACACACAAATTGCTTCTAAGAATACCAAAGTATCATCCAGATTTGGGAAGAAAAGAGATCCGTGGTGAATAACTGTATGGTCCCATCCACAGCCTTGGTTGTACCAAATTCGATGGACCTGTGCACTCCTGGTGGAGGGAGAGGTTTCCCAAAAAACAATGCCTATTCTCTTGAACTAAAACATCGGAAAGATTCCACGCCCAAGAGCAGATCACGTTTGTGTCTCTAGAGACTCCTTCTAGTGACAGAGGGGATCGGTGCATTTATTAAAAGGCTCCAGGAAACAATGAACTCGTTAGAAAAAATGGAATGAATACAATAAAAAACAACTTCCCACCATGGTTCATTCAACAATGATCAAGTATCGCAGACCAGATTTTTCACGATGCCATATTTAGGTTATTGTTGCTTTTAAAGACGTGTTTTTGGCAGCCATGGGACACGTGTGGCTTGAAATGCACTTAAAAATGGATCCAAACCTCACTGCAGAACTCTCCAAAACATGGGCAGTCATGGAGCACACAAGGTATTGAGGAATTCCAGGAAGCTCCCTCAGGAAAAGCTCTTAGTACTCGTCGTAGTTATTGAGATCTGTGAAGTAGGCATTAGAGTAGGTCTTCCCAGTAAGATGCGGATTGAAGTATTTGTTTCTTTCCTCTAGGATCAAGTTGTTTTTGTTAAATGCCTATAAAAAATAAATTATTTATGAACACTTGCCATATTTCAGGAAGAGAAGACAATTAGTAGCTGAGTCTGCTGAGTCTGAGTTCTTTCCTCAGGCACACAGTGACCTCATCACTGAAAGAGGAGGGTTGCCCATTACAAGTAGGTCTTGAAAAATCTAAGTCTCACAGAAATGTACAAACTCTAATGATATCAAATTGACAAACACCTTGTGTGTTTGTTAACATATAACTGGGGAAAGAGACATACAGCTTTTAGAGTACATGGAAGGATTCACTTATCAGAGATTTTCAGTGAACTCCTTTAAGTAAATGCAAGTAATTCCCCACATCATCACCACTTCCATTTTCTGCACTGTTCAAGAAAATGACGATGGACGTCCTCAATTACGGCTATGAAAGCCAATTGCCTTTTAAAGACCTAAACTCTTTGTTTACTTGGTATAAACAGCTTTCACATCAAAGAGCAAACTCTTCCCAGGTGGAGTGGAACTGAAAAACACGTAGGCTGGGAGGCACAGGTCAACCCTGCAGGGCAGGGCGAGGCCCTGGAGGCCAGTCCCTTACCTTGATGGCCTCCATCGAGTCGCACTTGTCCAGTTTGTTGATGTGGTTAGTGATGCTGGTGTTGAGCGGGCCGGTGCGACCGGGTGGATGACAGTGGCGTCGTGGGACTGCTGCTGGTAGCGCTGGCAGTAGGTGTAGATGAGCAGGGTGAGGAGGCAGCCCAGGATGGAGCTGCTCAGGCCCACGGCGATCATGTGGAACATGTTGAACTCTGCGAAGGCAGGAGTGGAGAGTGAGCCCAGTCAGGAAAGAGACGCTGCCCGCCCACACCGTGCACAAGCAGAGAGAGAGGGAAGGGTGTGGCTGGAGCCATAGCATGGCAGGTAGGGCACTTGCCTAGCATGTGGCCACCCCAGATCAATCCCTGGCACCTCCATATGGTACCAGAAGCCCTGCTAGGAGTGATCCCTGAACACAGAGCCAGGAATAAGTCCTGACACTGCTGGGTGTGACCCTCCACAAAGCAAACACAAATAAAACAAAAGAAAAGAAAGATAAAAGGAAAGGGCCAGGCAGAGACACTCTGAGGGCTCAAAAAAGGTGCCTGGTGGCTACTTTTTTTTCATTTATATTCTATGTTTTGCTTTTTGGGTCATACTAGGTGATGCTCAGGGGTTACTCCTGACTCTGAACTCAGGAACTACTCTTGGGGGACCCGATGGGATGCTGGGGATGGAATCTGGTCACCCAAGTTCAAGGCAAAAGCCTCCCTGCTGTACTATCACCGCCAGGTGACTGCATCGCTCTGAGCACCCCCAGGGAAGTATCACCCTTCTGGATGATGGCCAGCCTCTGGAGACCCTGCTACCCACAGAGCAGTGTTCTTCATAAGAGTCCGTGTGAGGCTTTTCTCCCATTAGAGTAGCAGCACAGTCTATGGTCCCAGCTTCCAGGAACTAATTTCCATGCCCATAACAGGCTGTCTCCCTTAGTCTCAGGAACAAGGGGACATAGTGCCCACTGCTTCCCACACTGGCTCGCTGGCTGTCAACCACAACCTTAATATTTCCCTTTCCGGTGGCTGGAGTGATAGCACAGCAGGTAGGGCGGCTTGCCTTGAGTGCAGATGACACGGTTCATTTCCTTTTATGGTTCCCCAAGCCCCTCCACTCCTCACAGTGCTCGGGATCAAACCTGACTCAATCACATGCAGGCAAGAGCCCCACCCCCTGTACCATCTATCCTCCAGATCCAACGCCAAGCACTCCCCCCACACCCCAGTTATAGCCTATGCTTTAGAATTTTATACATAAAACTGTTTATACCAAATAAACAAGGGATTTCTGTCCAAGCAATCAATAATATATGACTTCTGATGGTCATAAAGTGATCCTCATGTTAGGTGATTCTGTTCTACACAACAGAATATATAAGTTATTTTCTTTCCATTATGAATATAAAACAGTGAAAACTGTTGAGGACAAGGGCTTGTTTCTGATATGCCATTGTCTTGAGAAGCGTCCAAATAATAGGAGCAGGTGCTGTAGCGCCTGAGGAAAAGGAAGCCCTGCGGGATCGGGACACCCTCAGCATCCTGTGTCTGGCGAATGTACAAGCTTTGCACATGAAGCTGGGCTTAGTCACAGTCTGCAAAGCAGAACAAGCCCTTACTTATTCCACACTCCAGGGGTCACATGTCTACCTGGGACTTGCCCCGTCTTCCCCACCACATCACAGCACTAGCGTTGCAGGGTCACCTACATGGGCCTGTCTTCAGCCTCCCCACGGAGAACCACTGGCAGTACCTGCTGAACTGACCAGTTTATGCGCATTCTGGGTTCCCGGGGACAAATGACCAGCAGGTTGTCCCTGGACACCCACGCCCGGTATAACTGCACCTTAACCACCTGTGATGCTTCACAGGGACTGTCCGAGGCTTCCCATGTAAAAGATGCCCCATTGAGAGTCTAAACTTCTCAATGGGCCTTTGCTGCTTCTGGTCAGCACTCAGGAGCCAGTGCTGGGAGTGGGACTCCCCTCCCTAAGGGACAGACTCGTAAGGCCGCATCCTATGCAGCCAATACCACCCACTCTCACAGCAATAACCAAAGGACGCACGGCCCTCACACAGACATCCAGTGGTCCAGGAGGACATTACTAGAACATTCTCAAGTATCAGCCATGCCTGGCTCCTTAACAGTGATGAACTACTGATTAGTCTTTGACCTTTCCTGATTATCCCTTAGGGGCCTACAGCTGGTCACTCCTGGCCAGGGGCAGCTAGAGATACCCCGAAGCATCCATCTGACTCTACTGTGGGGGCTCAGCTCCAGGCGGGCGGGCTGATCTCACCTGTGCCAGCATCTCTCTGACACTGGCTGTTTGGGGCCACACCCCAATGAAGCATGTTCCCTGCGCTGAGAACCCTCTAAGGGATCACAGAAGAGGTGTGGGGGCTCTGCCCACTCAGATCCTGCCACTAGCCCGATGAATCATTCCTGCAGGTGCCTGGGGAAGCTGGGGCCAGCGACAGCTTTAGGATGGTTATATAGGTTCAGTGCCTCACACAACTAAAAATAACTCTCCATGCTGACAATTTCCATAGGCTACATTTTTCTGCATTGGAAGAAATAGAGCCCATGAAATCTCCTGAGTTTGCTGGTCGTGCCTCTGCTTTAAATCTGCTGCTCTGCTAGGACGGGTCAGTAAAGCTGTGATAGTTATTCACCATCCTGGTGCTTCAACCAACTCATTTTTGGGTGCATAATTGGGTTGATTTTTTTTCCTAACAGACTGAAAACAAAAACCACTCCAACCTTCTCGCCTGCTGGAATGCCACCAAGCTTCCTCGCTACGAAATTGGTTCCGCCATCAGCACCGCCCGCAGGTGCATGTGACCTCTTGCCCACATCTTCAGGGTGCCAATGCCAAGGGTTATAAATTACACACAAGCTCTGACTCCTGGAGAGTGGGCATCTGGGCCACACTCATGAAGACATACAACGTAATGGCCAGGAGGGGAGCAGTGGGACAATGAGACAGGAGTAGCCTCGGGAACAACTGGGGAGGTGTTACCCGTTAGCATAAAGAGGGTGGGTTTCAAGGGGACACTGCGGGATTGTTTCCTGGAAAGGGGTGCTAGGCCAAATACATCCTGGGAACCTCTGGTCTAATTAGCAGCCCCTGAGGTTTAACTTGGAAATGCGCATCACTGGACAGCTTAGACCTGCACGTGGAATTTTATGCTGGGCTGTGGGCCATGTTCTGCTGGACGCATATGGACCCAGAAGCCCAGCCCCAGAGGATGAGATGGGGGAGCAGCTTTGATCGTTGCTCATGGCCAAACCAGCTGACTGAGCCCAGGTCCCTGCTCACAACAGGGCACTCCCTGCCAGCTCTAACTCTTTCCCCACTCACACAGGCCACTTCTGATGACAGATGGTGTTGGACCAGGGTTTTGACCTGAAGTGTCACCTATCCAGGTCTGCTGGGCTCCAGTCCCAGACTCAAGCACCCAATTTCAGTCCCAGCACCCCCTACCTGGGTGCTCCAGCAGCCAGCTCACAGTCACATCCCACCTTTGGCTCCGCTCTAGGCAAACTGCCTGGTTCACCTGATCCAGCGGCCTCAGCTCTCCTCCTCTGAGTCCCCATTTACGAAATGCAAATAAAGACACAAGATTTCTATCCCTGTTCTGTAACTCCCTAAACTACAGCCAGATCGCTGGAAACTTATTTCTCACCACTGGCTGGCAGTCAACCAGGGTCTGCAGATTTATCTGCAGATCTGACAAGAATTGGCAGGAGGGACATTAGCTCCACTCTCAGTCCACATTTCACAGCAGCATCATCAGCCTGGCTATGCAGCCACAGACTGCAGGGTGCTAAGTGAGCTACTGCGTGGGTCCGGCTGCTACCCAGTCACACAGCGAACAATGCTGAACTCCAAACTCCTCTCCATCTACAAGGGCTCACCTACAGATTTGTGGCATCTGGCATCTCTGTGGATATTCTGTGTGAACTATAATGGGATGGGACAGTCCTGACTATTCCAGTGCCTGGTGCATGGCACCTGATGTCTAACTATGGAGCTGGGCTGGCAACTTGCTATGAACTGCGCATATTCATCTTGCAGCTGCATCCCAGGCTGTGTGACTCCCAGTGTGGAGCTTTTTTGCATGAATCTAGATCAGGCATCAAAAGTGGATGTGATCAGCAACACAACCTGGCTAAGATGTCCCACAGTCTTTAAGCCAAGCTAGAGCTCTGGCTTCAGAGGGCTTTCAGGCTACGTGCATGTGCTCTTGTAGCTAGATACCCCTCACACAACTGGCACAGAGCGGGTGACTCAACAGACAGGATGCAACAGGTGGAGAACCCTGACTCCAACTAGTCAGCATGGCAAGGTCACTCAAGGCACTCCTGGAAGCTCCACATTCTTTGTGAACAGTAAGCGAAGACAAAGTCCACTGAAGTGCCGGGGGTCCTGGGGTGGGAGGGATTATGGTGCGGGCAGGCATCGGTCCACTCAGTCTCGCTATGGACACTGGCACTGACAGCCAAAGGTTGACAAGGGCTGGGTCAGATCAGTGGCTAGTCCAGCTCTCAGACCAGACAGACATTGTGTGTAAAGTCAGAGCTATCAGGCACTTGAAGCAGAAAACATGTTTGACCCCGAGAGTTTTGGGAGTTTTGGAAAACATTCCTTGAGAGCTATGGATACAGTTTCAGGTACATTATACTTTTGTCTTGGCAGCAGTAGGAGACCGGTGGTCATAGGTTTTACTAGGAATAGAAGCCAAGTGTCGGGATTCTGTGGCACTCAGAGCCGAGCTCAGTGCAGTGACCGGCCGGTTCATGTCATAAAGGCGCACATGTGTCTGCTCTGATGACGGGCAGGATGGGAGAGTCTGCCATCTCTCTCAATTCCAGGAGATGCTGGTTCAGGCACCCACAGGGAAACTACTGACCCAGAGGCCAACCCTTGATTGGACCTTAGGTATCAGGGATTTCCGAGTCTGTTTTTCAGCAGAGATTAAGAAACAGATGGGAAACAAAAAGCATCAGGATATATGAAAAAACTGATTAAAAGTAGTCAAAAGGGAGAACTTACCTCCACACCTCTTTTCTTCAACGCTACTGGATCTGGCCACAGAAACTTCTGGAAACCAAAAAATTTAATCACAATGTATTATGGTGTCAGGAAGGAAGTCTGCCTGAATAGTTCCTGTACAAAATGTCTAATGATTTTTGAGTTTTCTTGTGAATCAAACCTTCTATTCTATTGATTTGTTCATTTATAGGAATGGTAGCAACAGTGCTCAGAGGCCTGGCTTTGTGCTCAGGGGACCATAGTGGTGCCAGAGATCACACCAGGGTCATGGGTACCGCAGCCTCTAACAAGGCATGTGGCCAAACTTCGTTACCATCTCTCTCTCTTACCATTTTTTGAGCATGATTTTTTTGTTTGTTTTTAGCAACCTGTGTGTGCTGACGTCACCCAGACCAATAAGGGGCAAATGATTATCTCTAGACGTCTATCTCTTCAGGGAAGACAAGCGGCCATGTCCAGGTCATCTCTAGACGGTCTATCTCCTCAGAGGAAGACAAGCACCATGTCCTGGTTATCTCTAATCTGTCTATCTCTTCAGGGAAATACAAGCGGTCATGTCCTGGTCATTTCTAGATGGTCTATCTCTTCAGAGAAAGACAAATGGCTGTGTCTGGTCATCTCTAGACTGTCTATCTCTTCAGTGGAAGACAAGCGGCTGTGTCCTGGTCAGAGCTGGATCTCTGGCATGGTGCCTGTCATGTCCCGAGGCTCATAGTTGCCAGGGTATAAGATGTCAAAGGTACATGGCCTCACGCCCATGGAGATCATGTGACAGGTTGACATTATCTCTACGATGCAATATGGATTTCACATGGAGAAGCCATAGGACAGGGCCTGCCATATCGTCTCCAAGGTGACAGTAATGTGAATTTCCACCCCACCTATTAAAGCATAAGTGAAGACAGTGCGCAGAAATGAAGGCACAACATTGTCAAAACTTGCTGTGGAATCATGTGTCAGACATTTTGTTTGCAACCCGGCATTTTGTGTCCTGCTCAAGTTTTTGTCTCTTACAGTACCCGAAATGTAGAAATGATGCCCTCAACAACAAAACAACTAAACAAAAAGAATCACCTCTTCAAAGCATGGGAAGACAGGCTGAAATGACGGTTCAAAGGGCACAAGTGCATGGCAGAGTCCTGGGTTCAATCCAGCACTGTGGAGTGTGGACCCAGACCAAACTAGTGAAATACACTCATGGATTGAAACCTACTATTATTGATAAAATTATACTTAATTGCTTTCATCACTTGAAACCACCGAATCTCTTTGGTGACCCTCAGGATCTGAGACACACCCAACGCCCATCTCTGAACCTCTGCCTCCGGAGGCAGGTTCTTTTGTTCATGCTGAGAAGCTTCTGGCCTTACCTGGGATAAAATTGGAGTCAAACACACATGGCCGGCTCTCTGTGGCATTTCCAGAGCACTGGCTGCCCAGAGGGAACAGGAGGATGCACTGGCGGGCGCGGACCTGGACTCCAGAAGCATCACAGGTGGACCAGCCTGACCACTCGGACCAGCTCTCTGTAGACATGGGAGGAAGTCAGAGACCCATGACAGACACGCCCAGAAAGGTCCCTGTGACACGGGCACTCCCGATTCTACTCTTCCTGGATCTGTCCAGAAAAGAGGCTTGTATCTTCTATCTAAAGCTTGGATAGCAGAGTTCACCTTTCTCCACAGAATGATTGCAGTCACTTGTGGGATGCAAAAAACATGAAACCAAGACCCAACGTGAGTAGAAACAAGGCCAGGAAGTTTGGTTCCGTAGTTGGAAGCCTGCTCCAAATGCGTGGGGAAAAGACAGTTGGGACAGAGGAGGGACCACTGTGCCAAAGATAGTTGGAAATGATCTCTTGGATAGGAAACGGTGCTGGAAGGAGACGCGGAACAAACATGGTGACCTCTCAGTGTCATATGGCAAACCGATTTCCCAGTGGGAGAGAGTCAGGGAGAAAGCAGTCCTGTCGTGAGGCAGGATGGGGGAGGCGGGTGGCAGGAGGGCAAGGGGGACATAGGCAGTGGGCGATGAGCACTGGTGACAGGTGGGTGTTGGAGCAGTGTGTAACAAACCGAATCACGAACAGCTTTTTAACTATCTCTCGGAGATTCAAAAAACAAAAACAAGCAGTCCCAATTCTTGGATCAGAAATGATGTGCCTAAAGCACGTATTCTGAACCCCACCTTACTTCATCACTACAAACATATGTGCGTTCGCAGCAAAATAGGTGATATTAATAATCATAACAAGCCTCACTCATAAGTGAGTCCATAGAGGCCACCAGTGATGGGACAAAAATTGCCAGCACAGAACCAGTTCTCCAACGCCTTTCTGAACAAAGCCTCTAGTGATCCTAGGGATCAAGCAGGAAAGAACAGAGTGATAGATGAGAAAGTCTCTCCTAATGAAAGGGTTTCAAAGCACTACAAGAGTTTTCTCCTTTGTTATAAAACAAAAACAAAACACCACGTCTGCAGAGCCAGGGAAAGGGTTAAGCGCAGCGGAGATGGAATTCACGTTATCTCTGTTTCCTGTCTGAGAGGAACACAAGATCAAAGGGTGAGCCTTGGGGGTTGGCCAAGGGAAGTAAGGCCAGGCTGCCTCACCCAGCGTCAAGGTTCTCCGGCTTGCCGGACTCCCCGAAGCCCAGATGCTGAGAAGAGGGAGGCCATTGCAGCCCCGCAGGAGCTACAGGAGCTCGCCATCACTGAGGACACCCCAGTGACCACTGAAAACACGCGCGCCTGCAGGTTCTTCCCCTGCTAACGATCTAAGCATCATGTTTGTGTGGCTCGAATCTAAAATCACACGGTGCTTTGCTTCACTGCCAGGGAACTTTTCTTTAGAAAAGAGGAAAAATGCCAGAAGATGATGATGACTTTTAATTCCTGAAAGTAGGAGCATTTGCTCACATGGCAACAGTGGTCCGGGAGAGCATCTCACTCTCATTCCATTGGTCTCTGGATGCCAAAAACCAACGAGCTACTAGGTGGGGCAGAGGCAGCAGCCAGTCTCAGGGACTCTGGTCCCCACACCCAAGGAGTGTGGGATTGCCAGGTAGCAGCTTTATGGGGCCCCCTACTCCATCCAACCTGATTTCACCTGTGACCAGGTGAGGTTCCCAGAAAGCTGCGTTCTCAGCAAGTTGCCACTGCCAGTTCCGACACTGGAACCTGGGGAAACATGGACGCTGTGAAGGAGTTGAGAGTGGGGGTGCACGGGCCTCCCTTTCGGGGCTCACCTGGACAGGGCTGCGTGCTGCAGACAGCCTCCTCCGTGCAGCCCGAGGCAGATGTCCCCTCCGTAGGCCGGGCTGGGTTGGTGCAGGAGCGGGTCCGCATGTAGTGGCCACCGCCACAGGTCGCCGAGCAGGTGGACCACGAAGACCAGCAGGACCACATGCCATCCACTGGGAGGGACACAAGGACACATGGCTTGGAAACGCACAGAGAGCCAAGCTGACCATCGCAGGGACTCCCCAGGACTGGGTCCACTTCAGGTGCCAGGGAGGGCATGGATTTGGCACGCCCTTTCCTACACGTTCGCTGTTCACCTCCAGTTCACTCTTTCAGGCTGACCCTCTGCAGGAGCGTGTGAACCTCAGGATGGTGGAGGAACGGGTGCACGCAGAACAAGCCCCAGCCCCCCAGTGATCAGGAACTGGGTTTTAAGGTGATTCATCCTCAACTAGCTCTCACTGCATGGCCCAGGCATCCACATGAGACAGCCAAGGAGAAGCAGCTGATTCCTTGGATTTGGATTGTGCTTTGACGATCTCCATCGTGACAAGGGGATGGAGAGACATCGTCCTTGGAGGGAGTGAGATGCCACAGACACAGGCACTAAACAGCCAAACTACGGACCAGCTCCACAGTCCCAGAGCCCCGGGACTCTATGGGAGAACATCAGGAGGAACCTTCCAGGGGCGTGTGTGCTCAGGGCAGATGGAGGAGAGTTTGCTCAGGGGCTTGGGGCTCCTGCAAGGCTTCTGTCACAGTCCATACTTCTATTCACATTTACTCCTAAAGGGCTCAGATCCTAGGGGGGGGGCTGCTCCCTCGGGCTGGAGTGGGCCAGGCCATCTGGTTTGGGGGACATAGTTCTTTTATAGTAGGGTATCTTTTGGTGAGTGTGTTTACTACAATAAAAATATTAAAAAAAAAGCAATCGAGGAAGACTAAATGTTGGAAGTTAACAGCTATTTCCTGTCACGACACACCTCTCTTGGTCACGGTTTTAGTGGAGTCCACATCCCAACAATGCTTGCCCCAATTACTCTCTGATCTAGTCTAATAAATCCTTCTCCCAAAACATACACCAGCTGTTCTGCTGGTATCTTGGTGAATTGGAAAAGAACTGTTTGGTGTTAAACACAGAAGACAGTTCTTTAACATAACAGCTGGAGGGACCATTTGTAAGCGAGCCCCGTTCTCAAAATATTCCCCAGCTCCACCTGCACCACAAGGTCAGCTCTGTCTCTCCCATCTTAGTTCCGATGTCACTGCTCTCAAGGGTGTATGAGGAACCAGAGAACAGGTGCCTCCCATACAGAGGGAAATTAATGAGAGCGGGACACACTTTCACAGCACACACCTTCATGGCACACAACTTCACGGCACACTCCTTCACGGCACCCACCTTCACGGCACACACCTTCACGGCACACACCTTCACGGCACACACCTTCACGGCACACACCTTCACAGCGCACACCTTCATGGCATACACCTTCACGGCACACACTTTCATGGCGCACACCGTCATGGTGCATACCTTCACAGCGCACACCTTCACAGCGCACACCTTCACGGCACACACCTTCACAGCACACACCTTCACGGCATACACCTTCATGGCACACACCTTCATGGCGCACACTGTCATGGTGCATACCTTCACAGTGCACACCTTCACAGCACACACCTTCACAGGGCACACCTTCACAGCACCATTTTTATCGGTCTCATTGCCCTGTGCCACAGACCAATTTGAGCCCAGCCCCACTCCAAGAAGACTAGAGAGTCCCTTCTACATTGAGTTATTCTACATCTATCCTGTATGAGCCAATTTATTTTCTCCTACACTCTCAATTTTATCCTTGCATTACAGTTTCAACCTCCACCTCAAGAGCTCTGGGGGACAGAGAGGAAAAGGGCTCATGTGGGAAAAGAATGAATCTGAGTTCAGACTAAGACTACGGATCAGGGTGGCAAAAGTAGTTCTGAAGTAGAAATGGCGGAATAGAGGCACAAGAGCGAACAGAAAGAATAAGGGCATTACTGTATGAGTTGTCAGGGCTTAGAGCTGAGGAACCCAGTGAGGGAATGGGGATGTTCTAAGTCAGAGGACAACGTGGCTGTGAGCACTGCAAGGCACAGCAGCCTCGCTGAGCTGCCGAACTGACCACTGTGTCTAGAGGCTCTTCCTGGCTCCGCACCCAGAAGGGATTCTTGGTGTTGTCCATGGAACTATTTGCTATCCAGGGGGGATCAAATCTTGCAGGATATCATGGAAGATTATGGATGATCACTGTCAAATCATGGGTCAGCTACATGCAGGGCAAGTGTCTTATGCCTATACTAACTCTAGAGTTTTTCTTATCCAGTTTCATTGATTAATGTAAAAGGCATTTAACATTAATCAAATTTGTTTCAATCTGACTCCAAATTATAATGAGGAAAATTTTTGGACCATATCTAGTGGTGCTCAGGGTTTACTCCTGGCTGGTACTGCACTGAGGGGTCACTTCTGGCAGGCTCAGAGCATCACAAGAGGTGCCACGGATTGAACACAGGTCATTTTTGTGTACAGCAAATGCCCTACCCTCTAGTACTTTCACTCTTCTCCCCCAGAAAAAAGTTTTTCCATTAAACACACCATTGATTGGCAACTCCAGTTCATGGATGCAACAGAACAAAGCAAGAATAGCATCATAGAGAAGGGATGAACTGATGTGAAAAGAGCCCCTGGCAGGACATACAATTCTGGGTCTCCCAGGAGAGGAGGGAGGAGCACCATTTATACTACGTGCCCCCCCATTTATACTACAGTGGCCATTTCCCTTGGCCACTGCAGAGTTACAGGGCCTCTGAGTCTTACCATAACCATCTAAAGAATCTTGGCTCTCAGGAAAAAAATGAGGACTGGGCTATTTCAAGACATTAAGGTCACCTACACATGACACCGGCCAGTCACCAAATCTAAGAAAAGAATCTGGCCGTTCATGTTAACAGCTCTGAGATGAGAGCTGAGCTCTGCACTTAAAGTCCAACCATGCATCTGGGTACTATGCACATTCCTGTCAATAGCACTGATGACTTGTCACCGGGGTCTGGGGGGCAGGGGTGCATGCAGGCCTCTGACAGTCCCATGTGACCGCTCTTAGGCTTACAGCGTAGACCTTCGCTAATGTCACCCCACGGCACCCTCCAGACCGGGGAGGAATCCTGCCACTCCCCTTACTGAACTGTGGGAAAGGTCTGCCTCTGTGACCTTCCCCAGACCGCACACCATGGACCAGGAAATCTGAGTGGTTGAAGGGATAATCTCTGGAAGATGGAGAAGTTCAGGCAGAAAACAGAGGATCCGACCATCAACAGGGTGTGGTGTCAACGCAGGAACGCGGCCACAGAGCGGGCACCTCTCAAGGCCCTGTTCTCTCCTGATCTGGGGTCTGTGTCTCTTGGCTTACTTTGCCCGTGTGCTCTCTCAAGCTGGTGCTCTCTTGAACACACATTTCTTCCCTTCTCACCCCTTCACATCTTTCTAAGGAAGTTTGGTTCGATAAAAACTAACTTGCTTTTAAAAAAAAGAATAATAAGCTGTGACAGGCGTTTTTAATCACTTTTATTCACCTAACTATTATGGCTTCACCTGTCTCTCCTACACACTCCCTGAGGTTCATCCATCATCCACATATTCACTGATTCTTCTACAGTCCACACATGCGCCTTCCCACCATGGAGTTATGTATCACATTATAACCATCATATATTCCCCATCCAGCCCACTCATAACATATCTATTTACCATCACCCGCCTACAGATTTACCCATTCATCCATCCAACATTCTCTAGTCCTTGCCCACTTCTGTGTTCCTTCACTTATTGATCTATGCAACAAGCCGGCTGAGCTGCTCCATGCGCCGCTGCCCTGCAGAAAGAGCTTGGGCAGTTGTGTGTGCCTGCCAGTGTGCCACACGCCAGCACTCTGTGCCTTTCAAGCCTACACCCCAGGACTGGACTCGCCCATCCCCACCCCTGCTTGTCTGTTTGCCCTGTCGTCTCTGTGCCTCAAGACTCAGTAGAGGCGGCCTTGGTTCCAGGTGACTGCACCATGAATCCAGGTCCTTGGCTGACAAAGCCACTGTGTCATGTCACCAGGCAAACAGGTGACCCTCTAGCTTAACCTGGCCCAGCTGTGTCCTCACTGCACTCGGGCTCCTTTCTGACCCTGCCCACAACACTGTCCCGGTTATACTTTGTGGGTGGCATGCAATGGATGCCCAAACAGGTCTGCTGAGAAATCAGATGAATGAAGCATGGTGTGTCCAGCAGCACAGAAGGGCCAGTGCCCAACTCCCTACTCCTTCATTCACGAACTCACATTTACTATCATATACATTTACTATCATGTAATAGTATTATCATATACATTTGCTATCATAAACTAGTACTATCATATATATTTACTATCACATACTAGTACTATATACATTTACTATCATGTACATTTACTATCATTAACTAGTATATTTACTATCATATACGTTTACTATTGTATTCTAGTACTATTATATACATGTACTATCAATATACATTTACTGTCATATACATTTACCATCATATACATTTACTGTCATATACATTTACCATCATATACATTCACTATCATATATATTTGCTCATATATTTACTATTATATAGATTCACTATCACATACATCTACTATCATGTACTTTTACATCTTTACTATCACATACGCTTACTAGCACTTCTAGGGTGTACAAAGTCCAGGCTTAGAGGCACTGCAGTGGTTGCATGAGACCTTTCCAGATGTCCCTGTGCTCATGAATCCTTCTGAAAACAGTCAGGCAGCCCAGCCCGTGGGATGGGGTGGCACATGGGATACAGGCTCTCCCCTGTGGGAAGATCGGGGCAGTCATTAAAGAGGCTGTACCCAGAGCATAAAGGACGAGGCACGATGCTGGCCATGAAGCAGCCAGGGAGGCGGCTTCAGCAGCAGCCCAGCAGGGGGTTCTTGGTAGCAACATGCTAACCTGAGCCTGGGCAGGAATTCCCTGGAACGAAGGGCTGCGCCCAGGCATAGCTTAGAGCACACAGCTTCTGTTGGCCTCCAGGGGGTGACAGCTGTACCTTGCAGAACCCTCCAGAAAGTGCCCTGAGGGCCAAACCCCTGGTGGGTCCTGCTGGGCACGGTCACCCGGAAGAGCCTGCAGGGTGTGGAGGCCAGTGTTTGCTACTGGATGGCTGAGCTCCCGGGGCTGGACAGAGCCAGGCTGCTGACCAGGCTGCGGGTTAACTTCCCTGCCAGGCACCTGGGACAAGCACCCATGTAGGGGCTCCTGAGGGGGGCTGTAGCTTCTTTCCAATCAGAAGAAATAAATGACTATGACCCAGGCTCCATCACTTTACAACCAAGCAGCTGGAAGCAGAATCTGCGACTAAGATGCACACACATTTGTACATAACTCGGCTAAAGCAAGAAAGGGTGGCTAGGGGTTAAACAGGAGCAGCCACGCCCTCGAGGGGCCTCCCCAGATGCTGAGGGAGGCACAGTACCCTGAGGGGCCTCCCCAGACCCTGGGTTTCTCTGCTCTTTCCCAGGTCACTGAATCCACTCACCTGGGCAGGGCAAGATGTTGCATTCCTGGTACTCCAGGGAAGGGCCCAGGCAAGGCAAACCCCCATACTTGGGCTCGGGGGTTGTTGCACACGCGCTTCCGGTTCCGATGCCCCGGCTGCAGTCTCGGCTGCACTGGGACCAGGAAGTCCAGGCTGACCATGCCCCGCTTCACGGTGTGGGCAGAGTATCTCCCTGCACGCAGGAAATCGCCAGAAAGACCTGCCGAGGAGACGTGGGACCGTGTCAGAAGTTTATAATCACAGCTTGGACTAACGGGATTGTGGCGGGAGTTTACAGAGTAATCACAGCTTGGGCAAACTTGCCTCTGTCCAGTATGGACTAACTCAACTCTCAAATTCAGCTGAATGTTTCTTTGACTTCAGAGGTTACACACACACACACACACACACACACACACACACACACACACACAGAGGCTACAGGTGGGCAAACACTGCCTGGGCCACACACTTCTTACCCTCTGACAGCTACTACATACAAGTGCAACCACGAATTTTATTTGTGAATGTGGCAAAGTCAGTGCAGGGCTGAGCCAGGCAACCTGCCTCTCAAGGTGTCTCATAGACACTTTTCACAAGGGCAGCACAACTCCCCACTGCGCTTGAAAACTTCACACCCAGATGCCGCATCCCCACTGGGTGGAGCTCCCCCGTGCTCCACATGCTCCTGGAGACGTGGAAGAGTGAATCACACATTTTCCATTCCTGCCCCTTCACCTGCTAATCTTCCATAGCGAACTCAGGTCAGCATAAATGAAGCCTTTTGCTGCATCCAAAGTGCACCCTGTGGAAATAGGTGTCCGCTCCAGAGCTTAAGGCCGGAGCCCGAGAGGGCCTTGAATAGCTTTGCCCTGGCATTGTCCTAAAGTTCCAAAGGCAACTGGAAGCAGAAGTGCTAGCCAAGGAAGAGATAGACTAGCAGAAGTAACAGCATATGTGCGCTCTCTCTCTCTCTCTCTCTCTCTCTCTCTCTCCCTCTCCCCCAATCTGCATGGGTTGCTGGTAGGAGTCATTGTTCCTGGGTCATTTCTGCTCTATGTAGCCAGAGACTAAATTCCCCCCCCTTGTGCAGCTAAAAATATCCACCCACTTATAATATAAAAATCAAGACAAAACAAAAACCAGCTCAATATAGTTCTCGAGTATCAACACCACGCGGGTTTTATGAAACAGTTCTTAAACTGCAGCTTGTTCTGGCACTCCACAAGAAGGTGAGGAGACCAACAGGTCTGTCATGATTAAGCTACTTCATGGTTTACTTGATTTCTGCCCATAAAACCTAGATGGAGCCTTCTGCAAGGAAAATGTATGAGCAACGTCGTTCTGTGACGCCCCAGCTCTTAGTTAATGGAGAACAGCCATGCACAGTTAAGCCCATGTCACATGGTCTCAGCAAACAGCCCCATTTGCATTTTTAAGGTAGCAGCATAAAACGTCTGGATGCTCAGTGAGACCTGAAGCCCTTCAGACAAGAATGTCTCCTACATTTAATCCATACCTGGGATAGGCACTTCTGGCAGAAACATGGGGTTTCTTTTATAAATGTATATTTCAAATTAGTAACATGGAAAATAAATATGAGCTTTGGTTTTGTCTGTACTGGGAATAGAAGGATTTAATACTATGTATGTTCTACAAAGGGGATAAAGTTGATGGATGGAGGATCACAATCCGTCATTGACTCTTTATTTTGAGTAATACTGAATATCCCAATATTACTTAGAGTATCATTCTAAGTAATACTGGGACCACTTGCAGGCTGCAAACCAACCAGACTGGTGGTTCAATGCAACGGGTGGAAGATTAATAAGGGCACTCCAGTGGCGCTCAGGGACCTCTGGGGCCACACCTGAGCTTTCTAGGTGGGAACTGATGGTGCTCAGGGTACCATGATCACACCAGGTCGGCGGCACGAAGTCAGCACCGAAACTGCTGTCCAATCTCCCCAGCCAAACTTTCCTTGGTTTTGTTTTGGGGGCACATCTGGCGATGCTCAAAAGCTTACTCCTGTTCTGTGCTCACGGTCACTCCTGGAGGTGCACTCATTGCTCGGGACTGGAAAGGGGTTGGCGCATGCAAGGCAAAAGCCATAACTGGCATATTATCCCTGACTCCCATTTTCTCTTCTTTATTTGCATGTGTCCAAAAGAAGATAATTCTAGTAGTCTACTCTGAAATAAGGTGACCAGTGAATGAATTAGAGACAAGGCTGCCGGACTCACAAAATAAAACACAGCAGTTCAGTTGAAGTTGAAATTCAGAAAAATATACTTTGCCTGAATCATAATTGAACATGGATAGCCCCAAAATTGCATGGGACGCAGAATAAAAATTTTAAGGTACTGAAAAATTCCTCCTTGTTCTTCTATAATCTTGAGAGAAGGTTAAAGTCTGGTCCCTGGCCACGCAACCAGTCCCCGGGTCACCACTCACCATCTGTGGAGCAGCCGCTGGTGCCGCCACTTGAACAATACCGCATTTCGATCCTCTGTCTCCCCACTTCCAGCAAGTTGGGGTCGGGCAGGCGGGCTTTGCAGGTGTATCGGAACCGCTGCTCATAGTGGCCGCCATTGTCTGAGATGTTGACGGGTGTCCAAGGCGCCCATGGTGTCGCCTTCTTTAACTCTGGGCATGGGTTAGTGTTACAAGGCTGGTACTCCTGGAAGGGAAGAGGCAGGTGCTCGTCACAGGATAGAAATGGGGTGAGGGGTTTCCCCTTTAGGGAAAGGCAGGGCCAAAACCCGAACCAACCAGAGCTTGCTTTTAGTGGCTGGGGGGGCAGGGGCACACTCAGTGAAGCTGGGAACAACCTGGGTCTGCGAGATGCAAAGCCAATGCCCTATCCACTGTCTTATCATTCTGGCCTGAATCAGAGTTCAGTTTACATTACACACACATTTCACGATAACATGCTTTCACAAAAGTGCACAGACAACTCCTGTTGGAATCTGCATGATTTTTCTGTGTCAACAATAAGAAGTTAATTAACTATAAGTGACCAAAATGGTGACTCCAATATGCAGCTGCAAGAAATGATGAAATCATGCAACATGCTGCCACCTGGATGGAACTGCAGGGTATCCCTGGATGGAGAGAGCCAGAGGACAGACACGATACCCACTGATCTGTGGCATACACTATACCAGGTCAAGGGAATATAGTGGCAAAATGGAGGACTGGATTGCCACTGAGCTCAGAGTAAAGGAGAAAACTGGGAACGAAAGAAACTGGGTTGAGGGGACGTCATAAGAGGCGATGGGAAGCACAGGGCACGCCAGTGGAGGAGAGGTGTGGTATACCTACAGATGGAACCACAGAGGTGTGGCATACCTACAGATGGAACCACAGAGAGGTGTGGAATACCTACAGATGGAAACACAGAGGTGTGGTATACCTACAGATGGAACCACAGAGGTGTGGTACACCTATAGATGGAAACACAGAGGTGTGGCATACCTACAGATGGAACCACAGAGGTGTGGCATACCTACAGATGGAACCACAGAGGTGTGGTATACCTACAGATGGAACCACAGAGGTGTGGTATACCTACAGATGGAGCCACAGAGGTGTGGTATACCTACAGATGGAACCACAGAGGTGTGGCATACCTACAGATGGAACCACAGAGGTGTGGCATACCTACAGATGGAACCACAGAGGTGTGGCATACCTACAGATGGAAACCACAGAGGTGTGGTATACCTACAGATGGAACCACAGAAGCTGTGGTACACCTACAGATGGAACCACAGAGGTGTGGTATACCTACAGATGGAACCACAGAGGTGTGGTATACCTACAGATGGAACCACAGAGGTGTGGTATACCTACAGATGGAACCACAGAGGTGTGGCATACCTACAGATGGAACCACAGAGGTGTGGCATACCTACAGATGGAACCACAGAGGTGTGGTATACCTACAGATGGAACCACAGAGGTGTGGTATACCTACAGATGGAACCACAGAGGTGTGGCACACCTACAGATGGAACCACAGAGGTGAAGCACACCTATAGATGGAACCACAGAGGTGAAGTACACCTATAGATGGAACCACAGAGGTGTGGCATACCTACAGATGGAACCACAGAGGTGTGGCATACCTACAGATGGAACCACAGAGGTGTGGCATACCTACATATGGAACCACAGAGGTGTGGTATACCTACAGATGGAGCCACAGAGGTGTGGCATACCTACAGATGGAACCACAGAGGTGTGGGTACCTACAGATGGAACCACAGAGGTGTGGCATACCTACAGATGGAACCACAGAGGTGTGGTATACCTACAGATGGAACCACAGAGGTGTGGTATACCTACAGATGGAACCACAGAGGTGTGGCATACCTACAGATGGAACCACAGAGGTGTGGCATACCTACAGATGGAACCACAGAGGTGTGGTACACCTACAGATGGAACCACAGAGGTGTGGTATACCTACAGATGGAACCACAGAGGTGTGGTATACCTACAGATGGAACCACAGAGGTGTGGCATACCTACAGATGGAACCACAGAGGTGTGGTATACCTACAGATGGAACCACAGAGGTGTGGTATACCTACAGATGGAACCACAGAGGTGTGGTATACCTACAGATGGAACCACAGAGGTGTGGTATACCTACAGATGGAACCACAGAGGTGTGGCATACCTACAGATGGAACCACAGAGGTATGGTATACCTACAGATGGAACCACAGAGGTGTGGTGTACCTACAGATGGAACCACAGAGGTGTGGTATACCACAGATGGGAAAGGTAGTTTAGGGAGGGGACAAGGCGGGTGTTTAGAGGAACCACAGAGGTGTGGCATACCTAAAGATGGAACCACAGAGGTGTGGCATACCTACAGATGGAACCACAGAGGTGTGGTATACCTACAGATGGAACCACAGAGGTGTGGTATACCTACAGATGGAACCACAGAGGTGTGGCATACCTACAGATGGAACCACAGAGGTGTGGCATACCTACAGATGGAACCACAGAGGTGTGGTATACCTACAGATGGAGCCACAGAGGTGTGGCATACCTACAGATGGAACCACAGAGGTGAGGTACACCTATAGATGGAACCACAGAGGTGTGGCATACCTACAGATGGAACCACAGAGGTGTGGTATACCTACAGATGGAACCACAGAGGTGTGGTATACCTACAGATGGAACCACAGAGGTGTGGCATACCTACAGATGGAACCACAGAGGTGTGGCATACCTACACATGGAACCACAGAGGTGTGGTATACCTACAGATGGAACCACAGAGGTGTGGCATACCTACAGATGGAACCACAGAGGTGTGGTATACCTACAGATGGAACCACAGAGGTGTGGCGTACCTACAGATGGAACCACAGAGGTGTGGTATACCTACAGATGGAACCACAGAGGTGTGGTACACCTACAGATGGAACCACAGAGGCGTGGTATACCTACAGATGGAACCACAGAGGTGTGGTGTACCTACAGATGGAACCACAGAGGTGTGGCATACCTACAGATGGAACCACAGAGGCGTGGTATACCTACAGATGGAACCACAGAGGTGTGGTGTACCTACAGATGGAACCACAGAGGTGTGGTATACCTACAGATGGAACCACAGAGGTTAAGTACACCTATAGATGGAACCACAGAGGTTAAGTACACCTATAGATGGAACCACAGAGGTTAAGTACACCTATAGATGGAACCACAGAGGTGTGGCATACCTACAGATGGAACCACAGAGGTGTGGTATACCTACAGGTGGAACCACAGAGGTGTGGTATACCTACAGATGGAACCACAGAGGTGTGGCATACCTACAGATGGAACCACAGAGGTGTGGCATACCTACAGATGGAACCACAGAGGTGTGGTATACCTACAGATGGAGCCACAGAGGTGTGGCATACCTACAGATGGAACCACAGAGGTGAGGTACACCTATAGATGGAACCACAGAGGTGTGGCAAACCTACAGATGGAACCACAGAGGTGTGGTATACCTACAGATGGAACCACAGAGGTGTGGCATACCTACAGATGGAACCAAAGAGGTGTGGTACACCTACAGATGGAACCACAGAGGTGTGGTATACCTACAGATGGAACCACAGAGGTGTGGTATACCTACAGATGGAACCACAGAGGTGTGGCATACCTACAGATGGAACCACAGAGGTGTGGCATACCTACAGATGGAACCACAGAGGTGTGGCATACCTACAGATGGAACCACAGAGGTGTGGCATACCTACAGATGGAACCACAGAGGTGTGGCATACCTACAGATGGAACCACAGAGGTGTGGCATACCTACAGATGGAACCACAGAGGTGTGGTATACCTACAGATGGAACCACAGAGGTGTGGTATACCTACAGATGGAACCACAGAGGTGTGGCATACCTACAGATGGAACCACAGAGGTGTGGTATACCTACAGATGGAACCACAGAGGTGTGGTATACCTACAGATGGAACCACAGAGGTGTGGCATACCTACAGATGGAACCACAGAGGTGAGGTACACCTACAGATGGAACCACAGAGGTGTGGTATACCTACAGATGGAACCACAGAGGCGTGGTATACCTACAGATGGAACCACAGAGGTGTGGCATACCTACAGATGGAACCACAGAGGTGTGGCATACCTACAGATGGAACCACAGAGGTGTGGCATACCTACAGATGGAACCACAGAGGTGTGGTATACCTACAGATGGAACCACAAGGTTAAGTACACCTACAGATGGAACCACAGAGGTGTGGTACCTACAGATGGAACCACAGAGGTGTGGCATACCTACAGATGGAACCACAGAGGCGTGGTATACCTACATATGGAACCACAGTGGTGTGCTATACCTACAGATGGAACCACAGAGGTGTGTATACCTACAGATGGAACCACAGAGGTGTGGCATACCTACAGATGGAACCACAGAGGTGTGGCATACCTACAGATGGAACCACAGAGGTGTGGTATACCTACAGATGGAACCACAGAGGTGTGGTATACCTACAGATGGAACCACAGAGGTGTGGTATACCTACAGATGGAACCACAGAGGTGTGGTATACCTACAGATGGAACCACAGAGGTGTGGTATACCTACAGATGTAACCACAGAGGTTAAGTACACCTATAGATGGAACCACAGAGGTGTGGTATATCTACAGATGGAACCACAGAGGCGTGGTATACCTACATATGGAACCACAGTGGTGTGGTATACCTACAGATGGAACCACAGAGGTAAGGTACACCTATAGATGGAACCACAGAGGTAAGGTACACCTACAGATGGAACCACAGAGGTGTGATATACTTACAGATGGAACCACAGAGGTGTGGTATACCTACAGATGGAACCACAGAGGTGTGGTACACCTACAGATGGAGCCACAGAGGCGTGGTATACCTACAGATGGAACCACAGAGGTGTGGTATACCTACAGATGGAGCCACAGAGGTGTGGTATACCTACAGATGGAGCCACAGAGGTGTGATATACTTACAGATGGAACCACAGAGGTGTGGTATACCTACAGATGGAACCACAGAGGTGTGGTACACCTACAGATGTAGCCACAGAGGCGTGGTATACCTACAGATGGAACCACAGAGGTGTGGTATACCTACAGATGGAGCCACAGAGGTGTGGTATACCTACAGATGGAGCCACAGAGGTGAGGTAGACTTACAGATGGAACCACAGAGGTGTGGTATACCTACAGATGGAATCACAGAGGTGTGGTATACCTACAGATGGAGCCACAGAGGTGAGGTACACTCACAGATGGAACCACAGAGGTGTGGTATACCTACAGATGGAACCACAGAGGTGTGGTATACCTACAGATGGAACCACAGAGGTGAGGTACACCTACAGATGGAACCACAGAGGTGTGGTATACCTACAGATGGAACCACAGAGGTGTGGTATACCTACAGATGGAACCACAGAGGTGTGGTATACCTACAGATGGAGCCACAGAGGTGAGGTACACCTACAGATGGAGCCACAGAGGTGAGGTATACGCACAGATGGAACCACAGAGGTGTGGTATACCTACAGATGGAACCACAGAGCTGTGGTGTACCTACAGATGGAACCACAGAGGTGTGGTATACCTACAGATGGAACCACAGAGGTGTGGTATACCTACAGATGGAACCACAGAGGTGAGGTACACCTACAGATGGAACCATAGAGGTGAGGTACACCTACAGATGGAACCACAGAGGTGTGGTATACCTACAGATGGAACCACAGAGGTGTGGTATACCTACGGATGGAGCCACAGAGGTGAGGTACACCTACAGATGGAACCACAGAGGTATGGTATACCTACAGATGGAACCACAGAGGTGTGGTATACCTACAGATGGAACCACAGAGGTGAGGTACACCTACAGATGGAACCATAGAGGTGAGGTACACCTACAGATGGAACCACAGAGGTGTGGTATACCTACAGATGGAACCACAGAGGTGTGGTATACCTACAGATGGAACCACAGAGGTGAGGTACACCTACAGATGGAACCATAGAGGTGAGGTACACCTACAGATGGAACCACAGAGATGTGGTATACATACAGATGGAACCGCAGAGGTGTGGTATACCTACAGGTGGAACCACAGAGGTGAGGTACTGCTGGAGGACAGGTTTAGCTATTCTGGGAGTTTTGTTGTTTTGCCCACTCCTACCTTAATCTAGTTAAACCAAGGTTCATTCTAATGAGACCTCTCTTCTATGTAAATACTGCTAGAAGGTATGGCAGTTACAGAAGTCACCTTGATTGAATAACTTCTGACTTATACATCTACTAAGACTTCTATGTTTTCTAGATTGGGCACAGCTTCTCTTCATACCCACTGCACCCAGTGTGGGACAGTTAGAATTTACCAAGAGACTACCACCCTGGCTACGCTGAGACTATAGGAAGACTATAGTCAGGATCATACTAGTTTGCTCTAAGCAGGAGAGTGTGACCCTTTCAGTACATGAGAACAAGATACTTAGAATCACCCTGGTGCAGATAATAATAAGAAGGACCTTGTGGGTACCATCTAGATTACATGAAGCTCATGGAATTAAGATGTATTACTTTATATCAGCCCCTCTCTCTCCCTCCAGTGTTTTACATAAAAGATAACCTCTGAATTAGTCCTTGGCATAACCTTTGCTTATACCTGCAATAGGGTGTGGCACTACACTCTGTTTAGAGTTCTTTGTTGACACGACCCTCCCTGTCACAAATCGGATTACTTTGGTGTATATAAGGATACTGACTTGAGGCCCCTTCACCCTTCAATTTTGGCCTTTTTAGCTTTCGGCTTTTGGATCCTCAGCTTTCAGCTTTTGGTTCCTGTAGCTTTTAGCTCCTCAGCCTTTTGCTTTTGGCTTTTGGCTTTTTGGTCTTTGGCCTAAGACCAAAAAGGTCTTTTGCTCCTTCTTTTGGGTAGGACTCAGCTCGGGTGAGATCCTGTCTCTTTGGTGGGAGACTTAGGCTCTTCTGTATGGTCTAAGTTCAGACCAGAGCTAGAGTTTGTTCATTATATTGGAGTGCTGTGGAAGAGATTTTTGTACTATTAAAAGCCTTTTGGAACTGCACCAAACTCTTGAGTTTTCATCTGTTCTTCCGGCGTCCTCGAAGGTAGAAGAGAACTTCTGTCCTGACACTGTCGGGGACCCCGACGGCGTTCCCGACAAGGTACACCTACAGATGGAACCACAGAGGTGAGGTATACCTACAGATGGAACCACAGAGGTGTGGTATACCTACATATGGAAACACAGAGGTGTGGTATACCTAAGATAGAACCACTGAGCCAACACCACTGAAATCAGGAAACCCAAACTACAACAACCAAACTCCCAAATGTGCCTGTGACAGAGACAAGCTTGGGGTGAGGGACCTAGGGAAGTGAGGTTGACCCTGTGGGTGGGATCAGTGCTGGAACATTGTAACCTGAAGGTCACCTAAGAAAATTTTGCAAATAACAGCATCTTAGTAAAAATTCTTTAAAAATAAATAATTTAGACTACACCAGCAGTATCTTTCTTTCACCTAGTTAAAAAGCAAAATGCCGGGGGTGTACCAGATTGTTGTACAAGGAAAGTGTTAGCAGAGTGGTAGTACAAGAAATGTACACTTGCCTTGCACCTGGCTGACCCAGGGTCGGGTCAGTGTCTCGCACCCCACATATCTCCTGAGCTCTGCCAGTAGTGATCTCTGAGTGCAGAGCCAGGAGGAATCCCTGAGCACTGCTGGGTGTGACCCTACCCACTCTGAGTTACAAAAAAGAAAATAATGAGACAAGCAAAAAAGAAGCCATCATGCTGGTTATTTCAGTGTTAAGCTTCGCTGCTTTCTTGAAAAGACTTAATGCTAAAGGCATGGACCCAGAACCCTCTTATTGGACTACTGATGTTCAGTTTAAGATGAATTAGCAGTTTTATACTCTGGGTCACATGTTTAAGGCGTGAGGGTGCTAAGATTCTCCCAAGAAAACACCATAAATGGTAAGTTTTAGGCCCTGTAGTTTGTTACCAGAGAAAGGCTAACAGTCATGCTTCCAAAGCTCAGGCACTGATATTTCTCTCTCCAGGCCCCTCCTCTATGTGGCTCGCAGGGTTCAGGGAGCTGAGTGGAGGGTCTGAAGGCCCAGTAACGGAGCAAGGTGTGCTGGGAAAAATGCAGGGCTTCAATAATTAAGATCCGCTAGAAGTTCTTACAGGTTATTTGACAAGAGTCAACGGAAGCGCCAAGGGTCTGGAAAGAAAGCAGACAGAAGAGGCAGAGGGGTGGACAGTACGGCTCTGTCACTGCAGAGGGTGGACACTACGCTCCATCACTGCAGAGGGTGGACACTACGCTCCATCACTGGAGAGGGGTGGACAGTATGCTCCATCACTGCAGAGGGGTGAACAGTACGCTCCATCACTGCAGAGGGTGGACACTACGCCCATCACTGCAGAGGGGTGGACAGTATGTTCCATCACTGCAGAGGGGTGGACAGCATGCTCCATCACTGCAGAGGGGTAGACACTATGCTCCATCACTGCAGAGGGGTAGACACTATGCTCCATCACTGCGAGGGTGGACACTACGCTCCATACTGCAGAGGGTGGACAGCATGCTCCGGTCACTGCAGAGGGTAGACACTATGCTCCATCACTGCAGAGGGGTAGACACTATGCTCCATCACTGCAGAGGGTGGACACTACGCTCCATCACTGCAGAGGGGTGGACAGTATGTTCCATCACTGCAGAGGGGTGGACAGCATGCTCCTTCACTGCAGAGGGGTAGACACTATGCTCCATCACTGCAGAGGGTGGACAGTACGCTCCATCACTGCAGAGGGGTGGACAGTACGCTCCGTCACTGCAGAGGGGTAGACACTATGCTCCATCACTGCAGAGGGGTGGACAGTATGTTCCATCACTGCAGAGGGGTGGACAGTACGCTCCGTCACCGCAGGTCTCCTCCTTCTGATGGTAACAACTGCCTCACAGAAAGCCCATGAAAATACACGCACACAGACTCCCTTTCACTGCCTTTTTCCAAGAGGAAACTCCTGCACCTCCTCACCTCTTAGTGAACCGGTTCCTCAGCGCACATTCTGTGGCGAGGCTGTCTGGGCGCGCAAACTGTGCAATGTCTGACAGGCCTCAGCGCTTTACTCTCCATCCTGCTGAGTCCACTCACCCGTGAGCCTCCCATCAGCCTGGCAGCCACGCTGCTGTGGTTAAGGCCCAGGCCAGAGCGGCACCTCACCTAGCTCCCTGGGTAGCGGGTGCAGCAGTTCTCTGCAGCTGCCACCAGCCGCGCTTTCAAACACAGGCACTGTCCTGTTTCCCCCTTTCAAACTCAGAGATGCTGCTATTGGGAAGAATACAATTGTTTGGTTTCTTTGAACTGGGCCTGTATTCACATTTCTATGTTTTCTTTTTTGTTTGTCTTTTGTTTTTTTGTTTTTGGGTCACACCCGCAACACTCAGGGGTTACTCCTGGCTCTGCACTCAGGAATTACTCCTGGTGGTGCTCAGGGGACCATATGGGATGCCGGGGATCAAACCCGGGTTGGCCACGTGCAAGGCAAACACCCTCCCCACGGTGCTATCACTCTGGCCCCTCTACCTCGTTTTCATTCTCCATAATTCGCTTTCTCCATTGTTTCTAGGGGGAAGTTATCAAGAATTCTCTGTGACATCAGGGTTTAACAGAAGATAGACCAGGAAGCTTTGCTTGAGCACGTGTCGCTCCTGGCCCCTCACCCTGGAAAGGTGGATGGCCTCATTTTCTTAGCTGATAGAATCTTCATTATGGCACTGCATGCTGCACTGCAGACCATAATGTCCAATGGGAGAGAGAGAGAGGGAGAAAGAAGGAAAGTGCCTGGGGGGTGGCAGGAGGGAAATGGGGGACACTGGATGTGGGAAACGTGCACTGGTTGAGGGATGCGTGTTGGAACATTGTGTGACTGATGCCTGATTGTGACCAGCCATCCAACTGTATCGCAGGGTGGATCCGTAGAAAATTAATTAATAAATTAATAAAAATAATTAAAGGAAAAGAATCTGAGTGAAACATCTTGGGGCTTTCACATGGATGCTCTCAGCAGTGAAGGAAGCAAATGAACTTTCCTCTTCCTTTGCTTACTTCTTACAATTTGGTGTGAAGTGTGTGCATTAGATGACGTGTACGCATGTGCCGAAGCTGATGTGTGTACAGCGGCAGGCTTTCCACCCTAGAACACTGGAGAGTCGAGAGAATCAGAAAAATCAGAGTCGCTGGGAATTATCTTCATTACGGAAGCTGTGGTTTGTGGAAACTTGCTAAAATTATATCTCAAGTGAGAGGCCATTTATTGAGTTTATTCCCGCACTTCAATGCCTTGATTTTTCAGCCTGTGAGTATGCGCACCAAGAATTCAGACACTGAGTTATGTGTATGAATGACTGTGTGGCAAATCCATAGAATGAAAGGGAAAAGTACCACCCGTCAGAAGTAAAATCCGATCGCTGGGGAAAACGTTTGCTTCTAGACCAGACACACAGTGCGTGAGTCTGAGCAATTCTGCCCTCCTTTTGTGCCCCGCTTCTTCAGGGAAACGGTTAACTGTCACAGATGTGTGTCAGAAGAGTATCAGAATCCGTGCCTATTTAAGTGTTCTTAATAGGAGTTTTGAAAGGACCAGAGTAGATAAGGAAAATGATTTACTCTGGTTGTATTATTTAAAATTAGGATTTTGGAAGAACAACTCAAGAGGATATGCTTTTTGTGTATGAGGGCTAAGTTGCCCCAGACTTTATAATTACATTAAAAAATCAACTACCTGCCTTTTGAATAGAAAATGTTGACTTGTGCAATTATACACACTTGCATAAATATGCACATATAATTAACCACCATACATGCATATGAAGACCATGATGCAAGAGAAGAAATAAATACTCCCCACTCCTGGTAACTAATATGGTTTTGATGTTGTAGCCACACAGTCCCAATTGCATGGGTGAATGTGCCTTAATTTCTTGGCAAGACACATAAAATAAAATTAGAATAAAGGAATGTTTTCTTCTTTAGTTATGAAGACACAATCATAAAGACACTAAATTCTTATGACCTCGACAACTGCTAATTGGAAACACAAAAGTATTTTGCCTATTTAGCAGCACAGGCCACTGTGAGGAAAGAGCTGAGTAGGTGTAGGTTTAATAAGCAGACATTTGTTTTATGCATTAGTTAATTTCTAAACAGAATTTGTTGTTGAACTTCTGAGAAATAATACATTCAACTAAGTATCAATGTGAATCATAGATAAATGCATACAACTTGCTTTCACCAGCTCAGTGATTGCAAAAAAATATAATTTTCCTGTTTTAGTTCCTCTAAAAATTACTTGCTTTGGAAGGTAAATGGACTCAGGTCAAGACAAAGTTGTAATGGCTTCCATGCTTCCACCCCAAACCTCACCTGGGTAGGGCTGTACCCTGCTGTCCTCTGGGCTGGGCTTTGGACTGGGCTTACTCCTGACTCTGCTCAGGGCACCATCGCATATATGTGATGCCTTGTATCAGACCTGGGTTGGCTGTATTCGAGGCAAGTGCCTTACTGCACTATCTCTCTAGCTCCATTTCTAGACTTACAGATATGGGGCAGAGCTGCTACTTGCTCTCCCTGAGCCCAGCTGCTCACGAGGCGCCCAGGAGGGATGGAGGGTTCTAGCCCTGGCCCGCCACCCCAGTATGGCCTCACAACAAGCCAGATGACCCCCACTCCATGAGGGCCGCCATCTTCCACATAGGACTTCCCTCTCATCAGAACTCCACCCAGCAGCAGACGAGCCTATCACAGCCTGGCTCGCGTGGCCACAAGGGGCCACGCATTTCATCAATACATGCTGCATTTAGAGGTGACTACAAGAGTATGCCACCCACATGGCAAGCTTGGCAAGCTGCCCGTATCGTATTGGATATGCCAAATACCAGTAACAATTATAGACCTTATTCCCATGACCTGATGGAATGGTTTGAGGCTCTTTATGTTCCTGGAGCAAGCAGATGCCCTTGGGCTCTACTAGCATGAGACAGGACATATGGAGATATTACTGGTGCCCGCTTTAGCAAATAGATGATGAACGGGAAGATAGTGACAATTTCTATCAATATCTTACAAAGATTCAGACACCTCAGCTTGCCTCTGCTGCATACTCTGGGCCTGAGCATGGAGTTTTCCTGAAGGCGGCCCTGGAACAGCTGATTTATTATCCAAGGTCACCTATACCTTCACTTCCAGATGAGAAGAAACAGATTTGCCCTCAAATGTTGATGGTGCCCGCACCCCTGCTACACACACACACACACACACACACACACACACACACACACACACACACATGAGTGGGAGGAACACTTCTAAGATGCTCTGATATCCTTAGCATTGGTGTGTCCTCCCCGCATACTCTCTGGAGTGCTGGGCTGAGCTGAGAACGTGGAGTTACTGCCCATCATGTTGAGACTCACAGACACGGGGCAGAGCTGCTACTGGCTCTCACTGTGCCCAGCCACTCACGAGGTGCCCAGGAGGGATGGTGGGTTCTAGCCCTGGCCCGCCACCCCAGCAGAGCCTTGCAACAAGCCAGATGACCCCCCCACTCCATGAGGGCCTCCATTTTCCACATCTGGACTTCTCTCTCGTCAGAACTTCACCCAGCAGACCAGCCTATCACAGCCCGGCTCACGCGGCCGCTTGCGGCGCGCAGTTTATCAATAAATGCTGGACTTAGAGATGACTACAATAGTATGCTACCTGCATGGCAGAGCCTGGCAAGCTACCCGTGTTGTATTTGATATGCCAAATGCCAGTAATAATTATAGACCTCATTCCGGAATGGATTGAGGCTCTTTATGTTCCTGGAGCAAGCAGATGCCCTTGGGCTCTACTAGCATGAGACAGGACATATGGAGATGTTACTGGGGCCCGCTCGAGGCAAATTGATGATGAACGGGAAGACAGTGACAGTGACAGTGACATGTTGAGCATTGGGAAACCAAGTCATCCTGCACACACACAGGGCACCGGGCTTGTCTTATTGACAACAGATATTTATACTCTCTTGCATCCAAATTTCATTACATAAAATTTCTCTTGCTCTGTAATATTGAGTGGAAATCTGAGTTACCAACAAGCTGACTTTTGATCAGTTCATAGTCCCTGAATAATTAGTTAAGCTTTCATGCTTTAAAAGTGAATTCCAACACAGTAATTTAACCTCAAAATTTCTATATGATGAATGAAATATTTGGAGCCCCCATGGATAAGGTTAAAGTGCTATCATGTTGTTTCACCAGTATGAAAATATTTGGCATCTTTGAGTGTCTTTTTGGCTGCGATATTTGGATTTCATTATTAATGAATCTGGGAAATTGAAAACATGAGTGTTTTATCAACATTTTGGTCTATAATTCAAATCACAAGGAACTGTGTGATTTTTTGTTTTTTTGTCTGGCAAATTTACTGTGGGAAATTAATTATGTTCCTCTAAAATAATCTTTTAAAAGAGCAGCTATTTATAATTTAGGCTGTCCTATTACCTCACAAATAGTTCCTGCCAAAACTATGGGTAATGACCTGAATATCTTAATTTAAACATACCAATTTTTAAAATGAGAAGTCAAAGTAATGTGGTCCAAGAGACATTTCCAATAAGCTATGGAAGTAAAACTATATTACCCATCCATCCACACATCTGCCAATAACCATGTTGGAGCACAGTGCCATGTGCCAGGTATAAGATCGCCCTAGAGGATCACAGACATTATTATCAAAACTAGACATATGAAGTGCAAATGAGACATGCAAAGACTACATGAGCCCCAGACCAGGAGAAAGCTGATGCCAGACAGCAGGCAGACAGGGTCCTTAGGTGCAGCAGCCACGCCCATGGACCATACACACAGATTAGGCCAGACCAATCGACTCCAACAGAGATGTGCGTGTGCTCAGTGACAGCACCAGAGACAACACACCCGGCCGTTCAGTTGTTAGAACTCTGAGTTTTGCCTAACCTTGTCCACACCTCAACAGTAGATGAGCAGTGACAGGAAAGACCTAACCCTCAAGAAACTGCTGCCTGAGGGAGAAATTAAAGTGCCAGTCACAAAACTCATAGGTTGGCAACAATGGCTGAGTATTAACTTAGCCTTTATTTTAATTAATTAATTAATTTTGTCTATTTGGGTCACATCCAGTAACACTCAGGGTTACTCCTGGCTCTGCACTCAGGAATTACTCCTGGTGGTGCTCTGGGGACCATATGGGATGCTGGAGATCGAACCCAGGTAGGCTGTGTGCAAGGCAAATGCCCTACCCGCTGTACACAAGGCAAATGTCCTACCCACTGTACACAAGGCAAATGCCCTACCCACTGTACACAAGGCAAATGCCCTACCCACTGTACACAAGGCAAATGCCCTACCCACTGTACACAAGGCAAACGCCCTACCCACTGTACACAAGGCAAATGCCCTACCCGCTGTACTATGGCTCTGGCCCCTTTATGTTTTACTTAATGAGGAGTCTTGGTGCCAGAATTGTATAAATGTCTCAGAGACAATCCCAGGCCCTGCGGTCACCCTGAAGGGAAGAGTAAAGGCAGGCAGAGTCTCCCAAGGCTGCAGGATGACAGCTGCTGGCCAGGCCTGATTCTCGGGCCACTGGTCCTGGCCTCCCACAGGACTCTGAGGGTTGCCCGCAGCCAACGCTAACATTTAACCAGCTCCCTCCAAAAAAGGCCATTTCCGACCTGAGGACTAAGGTTTGTTCATGGGGGTAATCACCATCTCAATACTCTCTACAGAAAGATGAAGGCCTGGGTCTCTCCTTCCAAACCAACCACAACAGAAGCCAGAGATCCAAATCAAGTGATGGCATCATTATACAATGATCTGTTGAATTCCTCTTGATGGATTTAAACACTTATAATATCTCTGAACTAACTTAATAGCTAGTTCATGTCTCTGAAACATCATTATTAATAGAATTATTATTAGTGCATTAGATATTTTACTTGCTGTTTCTTGTATCTATTTTCTACATTTTTCTTTTTTTCTTTATTTGATTTTTGCTTTTGGGTCACAAAAAAGGGCAATGCTCCAGGGGTTACTCCTGGTTCTGCACGCAGGAATTATTCCTGGGTATGTTCAGGGGACCATATGGGATGCCAGGGATGGAACCTGGGTTGGCCGCATGCAAGGCAAACACCCTACCTGCTGTGCTGTTGCTCTGGCCCCCTCTACATTTTTTTCACTTGTAATCTTACTGTTGTGAGATTTATGAACAGGACTTCTTAAAAAGTATTTTTTGACTCACTGTGAGGTATACAGTTGCAAAGTTGTTCATGATTCTTCGTCATACAGTGTTCCATCACCCGTTCCTTTACCAGTGCACATTTTTCACCACCAATTTCCCCAGTTTCCCTCCTGCACGCCTCCATCCCTCCTGCACGCCTCTATGGCACTTTTCTTCTAATTCCCTTTAGTCACTGTGGCTTCTCCTACTGTTGCCAAAAGGGCAGCGTGTAGATCACTTTACCTACAGACTCCACTCTGGGCTACACCTCGGTTCCTTCCCAGGCCATTTCTCAAGCTATTCTGTGCCTCACTAGCTTCCCAGGCCAATGAGCAGACTGGCGCTTCTGCACTTCCATCTATCCGAGGAGCTAGTGAGCAGACTGAATGATCCTGAGAACAGCGAGCCCTGTACTAGCAGACAGGACGTTTTTGTTCAGGCAGGACAGGAGCCAGCAGCCTGCTCACGAGAAGGTTCTCTCACCCCTCTCCCACTGGCTTGAGGTCCGGAATGGCCCATATGTCAACAGTGCGAGTCACACAACATGGAATGGACTGCCAGTAACCAGCTGACTCGATCTCTGACACACGAGCAAGAGCTGGAGAGAACCTGGGATAATCGCTGCCAAGTATCTGGGAGTCCCTGCGACACCTCCGACCTTCATTGAGGGAGAAAGCAGTATTCAGAACTCCTCCAAATAAATACCTCCAGCCTTTATTTAGGGAGAAGGCAGTATCCAGCTCTCTCCAAAGACTTCATCCCACTCTATCTCTCAGAACTGGTCATGCAATTTAAAGCCATGCTGAACAAATCTCTCTCCTCTACAGAGATGTACACAGAATGTCTGCAGAGTGCCAGGACGATCGAAATCTCTTGGGTGATCCCAGCTTTGCTGTAAATATTTATGTGGAAGGAGAGCTTATCATTTCAAACTGGAAAACTTACACAGGGCGTTCACTCGGATCCCTTTCAAACCAATGAGGCAAAACTCAGCAAGTTTATAGCTAATTCTCAGTCGCTCTAGTCCGAGGGAGGCCCCCGTAACAAAAATCAGCCAAACGCAGTGAAAGAGAAGGTGAAAATTCTGTTACGGGTCAAGGAATCATGTCTACAGGGGAAGAAATTTTAAGTTGCAACAACTGCATTTTCTTTGCAAAGATTCAGGGGCAAAAGAATTCCAATGGCAGCACTTTAAGCATCTCCAATGAGCAGAGACACAAAATCGTGAATCCCTGAGTCTGATTCCTCTCTGGAGTGATCCACGGGGCCATGGAAGAACAGGATGCTGTGACACTGGGAGGACAGGCTGATGGACTGCGATGAGGCCTGTAGGCAGCGGAAGTCCTGAGAAGACCCAGGTCACGGGGCATCATGGCACCCGGCAACCCCTGCATTACCGTTTGCGGAGCCCAAGAGCAATGCCACCTGGTCAGAAGCATTTGTTTCCAGTTAATGGATGGGCAGCAAAATGGCACCATTTCCACTGACACTGACAGTGCATGGAAACATAACACATAAACGACAAGTCTCGAGGGAAATGTCATTCTGCAAACAGTGGGGTTCTCTCGTGACATCCCCGAAGCCAGAAACAGGACACCTGATATGTGCCAGAAATGCTAGCATCACCTTGGAAAGCTTCAGTGGAGTCAGTGACTGGAGATTCTTTTGTTCAGAGCCCCAGAGGTTCCTGTTAGTCTGACTCTCGGTAACCCCCAAACCACCAAAAGACTTGGGTAAAATGGTGAGTGGGGCTTCTCCCAGGAAATCCAAGCACGTACAGGGAGCTTAAGTCACACGCCTGTCGACTTCTGTCCCTGGACACCTGCGGCTGCAATATATAAAGAGCTGAATTATACAGCCCTGAGCAGGCTTCGAGACCCGTGAGGTTGAAGACAGCAAGTGAATGAGCCTGTACTCCTGCCAGCCTGCACCCCAAGCCCGACTCATGACCAGGGAAAACTTGCTTACTGGGGAACACAGTGGAACGGGACACAGGCTGATGTACATAAAATACACCAAGGAAATAAGGAAACATAGATCCACACACGAGATAATGATCATAAAGGCTCAGGGTCATTACATTTAATTTCTTATTTACACTGAGGAGCAAATATGAGACTCTGTACTACTTTACAAATAGTAAATCCGGGTTTTCTTTTCCAATTAAGTGTTCTGCATTAGTTATATGTGCTCAAGTCTTGCCCGTGGGGTTTTGATAAGGTCTTGGAAGGTCACTGCTAAGTATAATCCAATATCAAAACCAATTTTAATGAACTTCATACACTATTACTGTGGGCAAACTGGCTTCCAGAGCTAAAAGTGATTCATCTGCAACAGTCTTGCAATGCTAATTAGGAAGAATTTGAAATAATTTAAGAAGAGGAATAAGGAATGAAATGTTCACAAGCAAATATCATGGAAAAAGAAATTAGAAGTGAGCTAAAGGCAGCTCCAGTGGGGTGTGAAGAACCTCTCAGAAAAAAGAAAGTCTAAGCACATGGTATGGACTCGAGGATGAACCAAAAGGTAGAGAGACAATAAGATACACAAGAATAATGATTTTTTGTGAAAAGATGTTAGCAATATTTTCTCAAATAGCCATCATCTTTTAAAATACTGACACATCAACTGAATGCTGTGGTTAATTTATTCCTGATATTATATTCTATTGGCTGTTGAGCACACAATCATGAATGGAATGAATATTTTCTCATTTGGAGGGTCTTAGTATAAAAACAAATTAATTCTTTTCCTATTCATACAGTGGAACATTCCTCTTTGAAATAGGACGAAAGCCAAGCTTCAATAACCTATTTTTGGCTAACCTTAACTTAATTACATTTTTGTAAGATTTGGGAGCAACTTCCTAAGGCAAAGCCAAGACTGTGGGGCCACAGAGAGAGTACGGTGGGTTGGTGCTTGCCTTGCATACAGCTCACGAGGGCCTAGCCCTAGCACCCGGTGTGGTCACACGGCCAGAAGTGATGCCTGAGCACAAAGCCAGGCACACTCGCCGAGCATCCTGGATGTGGCCCCCAAACAGAACAAAACAAAAACCAAAGAGAGGTGAGAAGCCATGGCCAACTGAACAAGGAACCCGCACAACATACGCTCCCCATACTTGCAGGGTGAATAGTGCCATGAATTTTCAGAGATAAAGTTGCAACTTCCACTACTAACTTTTTTTTTAAACAAAGATTCAGTATTGTTGCCAACAGATTCTCTCTGTTAGCAGAATCAACATGATTAATGCTTTCCATTGCAAGGGAAAAATAACCGAGAACATGATGTGGACGATAGGAATGAAAACAGTGACAGAGAGACACTGTGATTCAGCCTGAGAGTCTCGAGGTCACCATGTAGCTCCAATAGCCCTGTTTAAGGGAGCAAAGACCGAGCCCCATAGCCAGAGAGCCAAGACCCTGTAGGGATGAAATCATGTTCTTCCAACATCAGCATCTTTCCTCTTCCCTTTCTGCAGCCTTAAGCCACACAAGAAGGTTGCCGCAGTGTCCCCTTATCCACCCGACACGCTCAGCTGCTGGCCCCTGCACCCGCAGCCCTTCAGAGTCTCTGCTCCCATCTCCCCTTGGCAGAGTCCTGGCAGCTCATGTGCCGCTTGGTCCATCCGCGCAGAGGCGACAGACCCACCTGGGCTCCTGGGATTGCCTCTGCTGCTTCACTGGACTCCCCGCCTTCCGCCTTACATTCTAATCATTTGGCTGATAATCTTTTCTCCAAACTAGAAAAGTAGGTGTCCTGAGAGCATGAATCTTCTGTGTGTATCTCCTTAGTTCCCACAGCACAGCATCATTGTGTTTATACAACAGATATACGAGATAGGTTCAACTAGACAGAGAAAGAATTCCTGAAACCAAAGTTCTTGGCATTCCATAGGTAAAACTACTTGGAAATGAACACTGATATGAGGTCACAGCAAGTGTTAGTGAAATTAATTTTCAAAGATGATTCATATAACAAGCATGGATCCTGTCCTCCCACTCATGTTCATATGTCAAGGCTTTATCCTGAACAGTTATTAGCAGTTGCAAGCAGAAGAGAGATCAATGAAGTAAGTGTTGGAAGGAAAGCCGCCTGGGAACTTCAGGGGATGCGCCTGGAGGTCTGGAGTGCATCTGTTTGCTTCTATTTTGTGTGTGTGTAGCTCTCTCTCTTCTGAGCACACTGGGGTCTGCGCTTCCCACGGAGACCCTGGACAATTTTACAAAGGTAGATTCCGGCGTTTCCTGCCAGGCATTCTCCCACACAATCCCACTCCAGTTCCTCTGCCCTCGGAGTCTCTCCCTGGGGGAGCCGCGGGGGCCCAGCACCGCCCGGACCAGATGCGGATATTTCCCAGCAAGACAGGCGGTTTCTCACGCAGCCAGCTTAGTGGATAATGCAAGCACCACCCATGGCTCGTACTAGCTCCACCTTCGAGGCTGTGGTGTCGCTACTGCTCCAACCAGAACCTCGCGAGATTCTCCAACCTGACGGTGTGGAAGAAACATGTCATGGGCTGAGGAGCATCAGCTGCTTTGGTTGCTCTGGCTCTGGGGCCTCAGTGCTGGTGCAGAGGAGCTGCGGCTGTCCCGCCCGACAGACCCTGACAGTTTCTAACTGCAATGTGTATTAATGGTCAAGTTTTATAGGTACCTTCTTACATTCTCTCTTATTCTCTCCTGAAAGGGTTGAATGAGGCTCTTAGCTCAGAGAAAACTGAGGACCCTTAAAGGTCCACATGGGAAGAAAGAAACTATGGCGTTTGGGGAAAACTAGTCAACATTTTAAAACCATTTTCCATGTTCCAGCATCTGTTATTTCCTTCTTTACTTAATTACAAGTTTCTCTGAAAATTATTATGTATGTGAATTGTTTTAACAACTGAAATTATACACGTTAGATAATTCCATTGGAGGGGCTCAGATGAAATAATAAAAAAGGAAATGCAAAATGTAAGCAAAACACAAATTAAAACATATTGTTGATATAATTAAGCACTTATGTTTTTTCTGCAACAGGAAATGCCTGCCATGAGCCAAACCAAATGAGAAGTATAATGTGGTCAAATTGTATTTTAAAATCCTCTGGCTGCATTTGGATACTCGTGAGCTGTTTCTATAACACACACGATCTTTGCTAAGTGAAAATCAGTCTGGAAGTCAACAGGTCTCAAAGGCCATGAGGCGGCAACTGCGCTGAGGGTTCCCGCCCAGCTCCTGTGAGGAAGCAGCCCCCAGCTTGCTGGTCCCCTTTCACGCTGTGGTATCCCCAAAGCCCATCAGAACCCCCTTAATCCTTACTCAAAAAGGGAGGGCCAGGGCAGCGGTTAAGGCAAATGCTTTGCATGTAGCCAGCTCAGGTTGGCTCCCTGGCACTGCCTATGATCCTGTGAGCCCTGCCGGGAGTGATCCTTGAGCACAGAGCCAGGAGCAAGTCCTGAGCGAGGCCGGGTGTGGCTTCCTCGACCCCAGCCCAGTGAGAGAGAATGAAGGGATGAACTGAGGCATAAAGTAGAAGAGGACACTGGGAAATGAAGGGAAGATGACGAGAGTCTCTGAACATCAACGTGCATACAGGCATTCGTCTATAAATACATACTGTGACATGGTGGGGTAACAGCAGAAGAATCATGATCAGGTAAGAGATCAGAGGACTAATGATAGGGAAAGGGGACACACAGTACTGGGCTCTAAAGAAGGGAGTCATGGGATTATGGAATGTCACAAGCTGATCCCTGACAACCTGGATCAGCTTCTTCTGCCCTGTTTCCTTGGCCAGCGTCTTTGAACATAATAGAGACATGCTCCCCGCCCACCTTTGTTAAAAGCACATAAAAGAGGACGTTTGCATTTCTCCGGACCCTTCCTCAGGATCCTGCTCCTATACACTGGGAGCTTCCCTGCCTTCCTTCCCCTTTTCATCCCTTTCCCTAAATCAAACCCTTTCAGAATTTGGTCATTTGCTTCACGTCTCTTGCTTTCACTTTTGACTACTTTGGGACAAGAATCCGAATGCTTGAGCCCCGTAACACCATTATTCCAGGTTGTTGTTTGCTTGTCTATCAGCTTCGCTTTAGAGACAATGTCTGGAAAAGGGCAGCTGGTGCGACAGTGGGGCTCAACCAGGTGGAACGGGCAACAGGGCAGCCCCTTTGCAGGTGATGCTTGAGCAGAGCCCATAGGCACATGAAGCCGCTGGCCTCACTGGGCCAGTGGCGGGCACAGCTTCCTGCTATTCAAACCTCTCTGAGACAGGAAAGTGCCTCATGAATCATGACCCCAGTTCATACTTGGGCATCCTGAGTGCTGGATGATTCTAGACCAGAGAAATATGGCCACTGGGGAGTGGCTCTGCAGCTGTGTACACCCCTTATACAGGTGAGGGGCCAGGCTCACCTTTCACAACACACCATAAAAGTACAAACACAAAAACTTGTGATTCTTAAAAAGTGAAAAGAGGGCCAGAGTGATAGTCCAGCAGGTAGGGCATTTGCCTTGCATAAGGCTGACCCGGTTTGATCCCAGGCATCCCATATGGTCCCTCACACAGTGCCAGGGGTAAATCCTGAGCGCAGAGCCAGAAGTAACCCTGACCATCGCTGGGTGTGACACAAAAAAGCAAAAAAAAAAAAAAAAAAAAAGTGAAAAGAGACTTATCCAAAGACAGAGATGCATGAAGGAGCCTAATCCCAATTTATAGCTGGGGACCACCAGATGCCGCTTCTCCAAATGAAATGGGTGGCAAGAACCCACCAGGTGAGAACAGTTTGCCTGGACTGTCAACTCCAGTCAACTCACGTATTCTTTTCTATTGGGGAGGGTCACATTAGCAGTGCTCAGGGGGGTATGCCTGGCTCTGTGCTCAGGTGTGACCACTGGAGGTGCCGAGAGGACCACATATGGTGACAGGGAATTTAATCTGGGGTCGTCTGCATGCAGGACACTTGCCTTACTTCCTGTACTCTCTCTCCAGTCTCCTCAACTCACTTCATAAAACTTGGAAGCACCACCCTATTCCAAGAGTGTTCTCTTGAATCACATTGACAGTTCATCTACAAACAATGATGGAATCGAAGCTCCTAATTTGGCAAGGAGAGAAATGGGCTTAACTACACAAGGTGTATTCTTTGTAGAAAATCCACGATTAGCCCCGAACTACTGGCAGGAGTACAGTCAAACTGAAGAGCACTTGGAAAAGAAAACTCATGGATTGTTTGGAAAGGGATGGCCACTTAGGCTTGAAATTTAGGAGTCACACCTCATTACTCATTGTGTAACCATTAAAAAGCTGGCTCTGTCTGAAGCAGAGGTCTGGGTTTCTATGGCTGAGTGCTCATTAGATCTTTAAAATAATGAGATTGTTGTGCATGCGCAGTGTACTCAGGTTATAAAAGAGTTTTCAATGCATCGCCATCAAGTGGGAGCTGGTCTAGCTGAGACTGTCCTTTGTTTTCACAGAATTTTTATGCAGTTTAATGTCAACTTCTGAGTCATCTATATCATGAAATTATCAGTAAAAGGAAAAATATATGTCACTTGTTTCTGTCACAGCAGAAAATGTGTATCCACGAATATAGCTTTGAGTTAACTTTATAATTACTGTATTGATTAATATAGGCAGAAACAAATCTGAAGTTCTGTAGTCAAAGAAATTTATGCTAGAGACTCATGTAATACTAGAAACGCAGCCAAGCTGGTGAAATAGTCCAGCTCTTTGTTCCAATCGCATTTTCTAAGACTGGAAATGATAATTTATATGTTCTTGAGACAGACTTCTGATGGATTAATTCCTATAATCCATCATTTTCCTTTTCTCTCTCTCTAAGTCATGCATCATTTTAAACCTTGATTGCTGAACTTTCAGCACTAGATTTCAGAAAACGAACACTTTTGTGACCAGCCACCATACCATTTGATTTTCTGTAGTGTTATTAACTTTTCCCAGAAACTCAAGCCTCCTTTCACAAAATGTTGCATTTTTACACTGATGATCTTTCATATTTGCAAGCTCTCTGCTGAGAAAACTCATAACAGTAGGAAGCAGGTTTTGCATCCCCAGGTGTATGAAGGTGTAATATCAGGTTTCCGGAGAGAGATCAATCACTTCCTTACAGAAGCTTACAAGCACAGGGCAATGGCAGACTCATGCTGTGACCTTCTGCACAAAGGTCAAGGTCCTTTCCTGTCACCTGGAAATCGGGCACGTGAACATTGGTCCCTGCTACCACAGGGCCACCCAACAACGGAGAACAAACACGTCTCAGTATCAGCTGGAGTGGGATTTGAGAAGCCACTTCCTTCAGCAGAAGGGAAGGGAAAATCTGGGGATTGGTCTCTCCTTCCCTTTACTGTTGTATTTCTGGGGGAGAGGGAACAGCCCGGTGCCCAGGGCTTACTCCTGGCTCTGTGCCCAGAGAGCACCCCTGGTGGACGTGGCTGCATCCCTATGGGATGCTGGAATTGAACCTGGTTTGGCCACGTGCCAGGCAAGCATCCGACCGACTGAACTTTCGCCTTGGCTCCTTCCCTTCCCTGTCTCTGAAGAACAGAACCTGAGGTGCTTCTGAGGCAGAAGGAAGGGTGGCGGGACAAGCAGAGCCGTGAGGATAGCGTTCACTCAGTGTTGAAGCCAGGGAGAACTCAGGTCTCATTCCTCAGCCAAGGGGCATCCACGCACATGGGCACTGGGGTTTCTAGCTCTGCCTCTCTTCTGTCCCGCTTCCCCTTGGCTAAGGTCACTGCTACAGAGGGGTGGAGCTGGGTCTCACCTCCCAAAGGCCAGTATCTGAAGGCGTAAAAGGCCAGTCCTCCACTCTTACTTCTGCGGCGCAGAGAGCTCTATCCTGTGAATCTCCGGGAGATTTTCCTCAGTGGACCAAGGCAGGAAATAGTTCATAAACCAGGGGCAACCCTGAGCCCAATTAAAATACCCACTAGCAAGAAACAGCTCCCTTCAACAGACACAGTCATTGAGATATTGTGATATGTGTAGGCAGTGCCCAGGGCTCATTCCTGGCTCTGTACTCAGGATCACTCTTGACAGAGCTCAGGGAAGGGGTACCAGGGATGAAACCTGAGTTGGCCGTGGTGCATGGCAAATGCCCTGCCCGATGTTATACTGCTCTGACCCCAAGTTAAGATTTTGAAGAACTGATGTAACAAAGATTATTATGGTCAGGAACTGTTATCCTCAAAGATGAAAAATGAAATAAAAACATGCCAAAGATAATTATCATCAAAGTTGCTGTTCTAAATAATGTTTACTTATTTTAAATGAAAAATAAATCGCAATATTAAACTTTTGAGTCACTGCCTTGAGCGAGACTCCCCTGTGCACACCTCAGCATACTCTCTCGAAGGTAGATAACGCTGACACCCCTCATTTGAAGGACAGGTGTGCCCAGGCAGGTCGCCTATCGGATGACCTCATGTCTCTTATCCCTAAGCCCCACCCTAGGCCACATATACAGTCTCTACTAAATAATGAGGGGCTCCAGTCTTCCACATCATTCTAGAATGCTTAATTGTCATGTCATTTCAATAACTCTTTCACCATTGTGCTATAAGCTAGGATCCCTAAGACGGAGAAGAGCAGCTGGCAGTGTGGTTACAGCCTATTACCAAAACAGGTGAGAAAGAAAACATCAAAATGCCTAAAACCATACAATATATCGATATACCTTAGTAGAATATGGTCATGTAAAATATTGGGGATATACATATATTAATCACATAATATAAAAGAAATTTAAATGTGATAAAATGGGAGTTGTGGCTATCATGACATTGCTGAAAAGAGAATTTTCTTTTTCTCAAGAACTGTATCTTGATGCCAACAAAGACGTGATAGCGGTTATTTCACTACAATTTACATTGCTAATCACTGTGCAGCATTATACACCTGAAAGTAGCGAGATTTTATATATAGATGTGTGTGTATTTATACATGTGTATATATATATGTGTATATATATGTGTGTGTGTATTATTAAAATACACTACATAACCCCATAACAGGGATAAATCACTTCACTTCATATGGGACATCAGCTGGAGATGGAACAAAATCTCAAAAGCTTTGTGACTCAGGTGTTCCACCCTATTCATACCCTCTATGCAGTCTCTTGGCTTCTGTGAGCTCCTATCTGTGCAAGACAATTGGGGCACCAGGTGGAAAGCTCAGATGGGTGGTGGGGAAGGGATACATGCTCTTAGGTGAGCTCCTGTAGGGATTGCTGTCCTTGGGTGAGCTCCTGTAGGAGATGGATATCCTTGGGTTGAGCTCCTGTATTGCTAGATGACAGGCCTAGCTATCTTGGGAGCTTTGCTGTTTTATCCTCTCACAGCTTAATCTATTTACATGTTCTTAAAACCAGGGTTCATACTAATCAGATCTCTCTTCTATGTAAACACTGATGGAGGGTGTGGCAGTTACAGAAGTCACCTTGACTCTGAATGAGTAACTTCTGACTTATTATATATCTACTAAGACTTCTATGTTATCTAGATTGGGCACAGCTCCTCTTTATACCCACAGGACCCAGTGTGGGACAGTTAGAATTTACCAGGAGACTACCATCCTGTCTATGTTGAGACTATCTTTTAAGATTATAGGAAGGATCATACTAGTTTGCTCTCAAGCAGTGTAATCCTTTCAGTATACAGAGAAAAAGATACTCAAAATCACCCTGGTGCAGATAATAAATAAGAAGGACCTTGTGGGTACCATCTAGATTACATGATGCCCATGAAATTAAGATGTATTACTTTTATACCAGCCCCCTCTCTCCAGTGTTTTACATAAGAGATAATTTTGGAAGAAGGGATTAGTCCTTGGCATAATCATTTGTTTAGACCTGTGGTAGGGTATGGCACCACCCTTCTACACTCTTCTACTATCTAGAAGCTGTTTAGTTGATCTTTGTTGACAGGACCCTCCCTGAAGTTTTGTGTATATAAGGGGACTGACTTGAGGTACTGCTCTGGTGGGATCCACTCTCTGAGTGGGATCCACTTTGGTGGGACTCTCTGTCTGGTGTAATCCTCTTTGGTAGGAGACTTGGGCCCTTGTGTATGTTCTAAGTTCTTACCAGAGCTAGAGGTCTTCCATTATATTGGATTGCAGTGCTAGAGCTTGTTGTACTATTAGAAGCCTTTTGGAACTGCGCTGGGCTCGTGAGTTTTCATCTGTTCCCCAGAGGTCTCGGAGGTAGAAGAGAACTTCTATCCTGATACTGTTGGGGACCCCGGCGGCTCCCTGACACTGTATCTCATTCAAGCTTATCAACAATTTCACTTTGCCATTGATGGTCCTGAATTCATAAATAAACCAGAGGAATTTGAGAGTCATGATGCCAGTCCCAGGAGCAGGGACACTGGCTGCTTGTCCCTGCACATTATAGAGGCTACTAGAAGCCAGGAGACAGTCTGGGAGTAGAGTAGGGAAGGTCCGAGTCATGCAAACTTGTGAACCCAATGCTGCCCTTTGGATCTTTATCAATCAGCTTGCACAAACAACCCACAATAACCCACAACTTCACCTTGCAAAACTTTTGATATCCTGGCTTTGTCTTCCCCAAGCTATATTTTTTTCTACTAGTCTGTCATATTTACGGTCTAAGACTCTGGGTTTACTATAGGGACAGGGTTGGCAAGGTATCTCCAGAACCCATTCATTTTGCTTAATGAACTTTCACTGATTCTGTACTCCCCATTTCCAGGTCACCATCTCTGCGCTGAGTCTATGAATCTGACTAACTTAGGTGCCTTAGAGAATCAGAGTCATGCAGCATTTTTCTTTCTGCGGCCAGTTAATTTCACTTGGCACAAGGGCCTCAACATTCATTCGTGTAGCATTGTGCAGAATTTCCTTCTTTGTGAAGGGCTAATTAGTACCCTACTACACATGCATAAAGCAATGTTTCTCTGTTCATCCATCTGTCCTCCAAGCCAAATGCCATTTTCCCATTGGGCTGCTATGAATAACAGTGCCTTGAACTTGATGGTACAGAGTCTTAAGATTCTGATTCTAATTCTTATGACCGTAGAGAAAATGGGACCCTAGCAAGCTGTAGGTAGAAATACCAAGTGGTGTAGGCACTATAAAAACAGTACAGGGGCTTCTCAGAAAACCAAGTAGATCTAGGGTATTGTTTGGGGGGGTGGTAGTATATGGGCTTGGGGTTATTCTTTGCAATGCTGGGGTTAGTCCAGCTCTACACAATTTGATTGTCCCTTCTAGGTACCATGTGGTACCTGGGATTGAATCTGGACTGCCCACATGCAAAGCGTATGCTCCAGCCCATCAAATCATCACCTTAGTCCCAGAAGTAGTGTATGTTCTAGCAAAACCACTTATACGTGACTATCTAAAAGAAGTGAAATTGGAACCTTGAAGATTATCACCATTCCGGAAACCTTAAGAGCAGGGTTTCAATGGAAGAATTAATAATACTTTCTAGGGGCCAGAGCGATAGCCCAGCGGGTAGGGTGTTTGCCTTGCACACGGCCAGCCTGTGCTGGCCTGGGTTCGATCCCCCGCATCCCATATGGTCCCCTGGGCACTGCCAGGAGTAATTCCTGAATGCAGAGCCAGGAGAAACCCCTGAGCATTGCTGGGTTTATCCAAAAAAGCAAAAAAAAAAAAAAAAGAATTAATAATACTTTCTAGACTGCAGAGCTCTTACTGAAATTTCCGTAAAGGCTTTGTGATTTATTTAAGGAAAAGAACATATGAACTTTACAGATGAAACTTGGGAAATCTTTTTTTATGATGGTTCAGTTTTAAATTGACAGAGTAAGAAAGCGATTCAATATTTTAAAAACTTGAAATCAATTTTTTTCAATTTTCATGCTTGAAATCAATGCTTCCTTTTGCCATGAGCTATTATAGAACATAGTAAGTCTGAGCAGCAGACCCAGGTTTGATCCCCAGCACCCCATATGGTCCCCCTAGTCCACTAGGAGTGATTTCTGAGTGCAGAGCCAGGAGTAAACCCTGACACTGCTGGATAAGATACATAAAGCAATAAAAAGAAATGTAGGTTCTTATGAGCATGTCCTTTACTGTATAAATAACATTTCATTAGCATATTATCATTTTTAATAAACTTGAGGTCAAACAAGCAGCTGATATCCACAAAATCACAATGAAGAAAATGAAATTAGAAAGGCCTCACTGCAAATGGGTTTAGAAGTTGGGACCTCCAGGTCAGAATCTCACAGACTCACCTGAGCAGATTCATGCCACAGCTCTGCTAGAGGCAACCTCACCTAAGGAGGAAAGTCAGACCTGAACAGAGCCTGCTTGGATATCTGGCCAACAAGGCATCTTCCAAGCAGAGCTCCACAGCAAGTCAGCATACTGTGTGGCCCAGCTTTCATCAACTGCAGCCATAGATTAAAACCCAACATGTTACTGACCTAGACTGCTATTACTTCAAAACCAACTTGGTAGGCATTGAATTGACAGGATACATGCTTCTAAGCCATGCAAAGAAAGTCACCCCCTTCCCACACCTCCAAGCTGCTACGTTGCTCATCCAGCACGACCACCTCGGAAGAGGCAAGAAAGGGCATCAGTGGTGAAAGCCACAGGAGAAGGAGAATGGATGCCATTATCCTACAAAAATATAAAAACTGGATGGTCTCACCGGGCCACATCCACACCTTCCTGGAAATGTGCTGCCAGCAGACTGAGTCCATGGGAAGAGAAACAGAGTGAAATGTCTAAGGACTGCCGAGAGACCTGCTGGAGAAATACCTGATGTCATATTTGTTTCATAAATCCTAATTCTGAAAGTCTCAATACAATTAGAGACACACACTCTTGTCAGCAAATGAACCCCTGCCCCTACCACACACACGCCAGTGACTGTAAAGACATCACAGGCTCCATCTCATCCTTTGTAAAATTTCACTCATTATTAAATGGAAGCCAACTTGCAATAAGAAAATGAAGGACTTGAAATCGTTTCTGAGTTCTTGACACCGCAGTAGGACCTACTGAGGCCAGAGAAAGACACAGCCATAAGTTACTTTACCATAAGTTACCTAAAACTATCATGCACTCATAAGTTATCATGAATTGTCATCATTAGTTATCATAAAGATTACCATAGATCACCTGCTAAGACCAAAGAAAGACACAACTGCAAGTTATCTTTTATTAGTTTCAAAACTAAATTGGAAGATAGACTCAGATCATCCACCCTATGGGTTCCCAACAGATGAGACAAAATGCAAATGTAAGGGCAGAGACCCCAGCCCCAATACCAGCCTCCAGAAACAAGAATCAATATAATAAAACAAAGAGCACTGCAACCATAGTTGTTTTCCTAGAAGACTTTAATGCTAAGGTTTCTTGCTTACTACTTAATAAGTAATGCACAATAATAACATCCAAATCATCA